>JAJOZX010004079.1:312500-412500 GCA_023014485.1 Bathynomus jamesi
AAATAGCTGGAATAGTTTGCCGGTAGAAGTAATTAGTAGCACGTCTATAAACATGTTTAAAAATCGATTAGACGCATATGTTGATAGATTGGGTATAGTTTAAGGTAGTAAAATTAAGGCTTTGTGGGGATTATCCCACAGCTCAACACAAGTGTTGTGGGATATAGGGAGGCAGCGTCTTGGGTTAGGGGATATACTCTGTCCTTACACACCCCCATTTAAAGAGATTCCTCTGCTGAGCGGTGCCCCCCATAGTACTGTGAGGTATTGAAAAACTCATGATCTTCACTTGCCCCACAAACACCTCTAAATGGGAGACCCAAGATGGGTGCACACACATTTCTACATTACTACAGTCTTTACAGCCACACCTACACTTTTCCTCTTAAGTGTATATATTGTAATGTATATGGTTGTAAATTTTGACTTGGTCCACAATCGATATGGACCGTGACTTATTTTTCGTGACAAGGTACTAGTATTGATGGATACCGTAATGAAATTGACTGGATTCTCTGGATCTGATATATTTGCATGTCGGTTATAAATAGATACAGAGTGTAACATATTTGTGGATAGTAGTCTATTATGAAGTGATCCTCTGGATCCAGAGATTCTATCTTTAGTTTTAAATCGATAATTAATTAGTTTTGCTAAATTGGTCGTTGCCAATGTACACAGTGTACAGGAAGTTGTTACATAAATTTCTTATGTTCTTGTGGTTCGGAACCCACGTAAAATTGTAGGTCCCCTCCGCCACCAAGGAGGACATACACAATTACACACAGAGTTAGGTAGACCAGCCATGATTGGATCCTAGGGTCTTTGTTGGTCTGAAACATTATATTATAACATTATATATATATATACACATATATATATATATAACATATATATCATATATATATAATATATATATATTATATACACACATATATATATATACACATATATATATATATATACATGTGGTATATATATACATATACCATACAGGCCCGGATTTAGCTATAGGCGAACTAGACGATCGCCTAGGGCCTCGCTCAAGCCGTTTTGCGCGTTCTGTTCAAGTGATATTAATGATTTAGAACTCTATGAAGAACTTAAAGTACTTTGCAGGTTTATACCTGAGAAAACAGATCTCGGAAATGCCCTTGTTTATATAGTGCAAAAACAACTAAGTGAGATTTATCCTAATGTTTATGTTGCACTTCGAATAGTATTAACCATCCCAGTTACTGTTGCTTCGGCTGAAAGAAGTTTCTCGCGTCTCAAACTTATTAAAACATATTTGCATTCCACCATGTCTCAAGCGAGATTGCAATCATTAGCTATGTTATCAATAGAAAACGATATAACAAATTCATTAGATTATTCTCAATTAATTGAAGAGTTTAGCTCGAAGAAAGGTAGAAAAGCATTGCTGTAATATTCAAGGAGCATCTGAACCAAATATTAAAGCATTAATATTTAGCCTAATAAGTCGATCGCTCACTATTATAAAAAATGAAATGTTAACATCTCTTATACATCACATATGAAAAACGTTTGTATACTATGGAAAGTCATTACCTATAATATTATATAAATCTTAGAAATCATTGTCTTATATTTTCGATACAAATCTTGATTCATATAATTTATACTTATTTGTATGGTTTATTTATATTTCTTATACAATTTCCATGCGTGATTATTTTGGTTTGGTTTAATTTTTAAGTGCTGGCATAGTTCTGTCTATGCGGGATTCTAATATTGCTGGTATAGTACCGATAATTAAGTCCATATTTTCATATATATATATATATAGGCCTAGGGCCTCGCAATTTCTAGATCTGCCTAATGACATCCTGAGGATGTCATTAGACGAAAGCGCTTGAGCACCATTTTGTGTTTCCTTTCCTTCTGGTTTTATTCATCATATATATATATATATTATATATATATATATATATATATATACAGGGTGTCCCACAAGTCCGGCATCATAGGAGAAATTCATATTTTTCTATTTCTACAAACCATAATTCATATTTTTCTCTTTCTACAGGCCATAATGTCTGTGAGCAAGGAAGAACGAATCCAGATAATTCTACTCATAGGAAATTGGAGTCAAAGAGAGGCCGCTGCTGAATTTAACAGACTGCATCCAGACCGCGAGCCAATAACAGAGTTGTGTTAGCAGACTTGTTGCAAAGTTTAAGGAAACAGGATCCATAGAAGATAAACCACGCAGTGGACCTTCAAGGAGGACCACTGACGATGATACAGCGACTGCTATCGTGGCTCATTTTAACAGAAGTCCCAATAAGTCTCTTCGGCGATTGCTCGCCGAGACAGAAGTGTCGAAATGTAGCATCCATCGCATTCTTCAGGCTCACAAATGGCATCCATATAAACTTTAGATCCTACAGAAATTAAGCGAAGATTATCCCGATCGGCGGATGGAATTTTGTGAATGGGCTACGGGACAATATGCTCGGGATGCCAATTTCCCGTCCACCATTCTGTTCAGTGACGAGGCTGTTTTTTATGGAAATGGTGAGGTAAATCGACAGAACACCCGCTACTGGTCTTAAAACAACCCTCACTGGTATACCTCTTCAAAAGGAACAAGGTGCATCTCGGGTGATGGTATGGTGCAGCATTTGGAAGGATCGCATCATAGGCCCCCCCCCTCTTTTTCGATGAAAATGTCACTAGAGGCACCTACCTACGTTTGCTCAAGGAAGAAGCATTTCCCAGTGTCTTGAACGAAGAAGGAAATTTCCCAACATGGTTCCAGCAAGACGGCGCTCCTGCACATTACAGCACCCAAGTAAGGGAATACCCGTACCAACAATTCCCTGGTCATTGGATAGGACGTCGAGGGCCTGTGGAATGGCCAGCTAGAAGCCCTGATCTCACGCCACTAGATTTTTATCTCTGGGGCCACTTGAAAGCGCTGGTATACGCAGAGAAAATTAGGAGTGTTGAACATTTGCGGCAGTGCATTATTGGGGCATGTAACACCATTACTCCTGATATCATTCACCGTGTGCTTGCTGACTGGGTATCACGTCTGAATTTGTGTAGTGAAAACAATGGTGGACATATTGAGCACGTTCTGTAAATAAAAGCTTTTGTTTTGCCTTTTTTTATTATTTTTCCTATGATGCCGGACTTATGGGACACCCTGTGTGTGTGTGTGTGTGTATATATATATATATATATATATATATATGCTTTAAAAGAGACCACATTACATAAATTTTATATTTTAGTAGTACAAACATCAAATTTTATTTTCCATCTTCGCCATGACCTCTTTCCACAGTAGTAAATAACAAATTATTAACCTTATGTTTCTGTAACCCAGTAATTGCAATTGCCTTTTTATTTTATTCCTCCTTTGTCTATAATTTCAAATCAGATAAGTTTACTATATATATATATATATATATATATATATATATATATATATATATATATAGCTATGCGTGGCTGGCTACGAGGGCAGGAGATCAGAGAGCAATTCTCTCCTTCACCAAGTCCCACAAATGAGGCGGGATGTTGCAGAGGGGTCGACCGCAGGTCGATCCTGAATCGTCGTTCAAACTCAACAAAAGTAACAAAAGTAAAATATACACTGTGTATATATAAAACGCAATAAAAAGATAGCTAAGTTTGTGCTAAAATACTATTTTTTAATATATCCGCCTGAAAGAAAACTGGCTGTTGATTTTTCTCAGGGTATTCCATTTTTAACCGAGATTTCTCTCTCTACATGTATTTGAATTGTAGAGAAACTTTTATTATCAATCTTTCTATTTCGTCATGACTAACACCTATTTACATTTCTTCAATTAATACTTCTCTAATTCGCTAAATTATTTTTATTATATATAAATGACCTTCCACGTTCATCTGATATACTGAACTTCATAATGTTTGCAGATGATACAACTGTCTCTTTCTTGCAAAGATGTTAATACAGCTAAGAATATATTTCATTCAGAATTCATCAGTGTAATGAAATGGTTGACCACCAATAAACTCTTCCTAAATATCAGTAAAACAAATTTCATGATTTTTACTAATAAAAGAAATGTATATCTTGATTAACTTAATGTTAATGAAATCGCCATAAAGGAGTGTACTGTAACAAAATTTCTTGGTGTAATGCTAGATAAGAATTTGCAATGGAGTGATCATGTATATTATATCGCGAAAAAGATTTCAAGGAGCGTTGCTATAATGTTTAAACTTAGAAATGTAGTCCCTAAACAAGTTTTATTGACTCATTATCATACTCTTGTTCTTCCTTATATAACATACTGCACCCTTGTTTGGGGAAACTCCGCTAACAACGCATTAAATGGTATCTTTGTCATCCAAAAACGAGCAATAAGATTATTATCTGATGCTGATTTCCTTGATCACTCTAGTGCATTATTTAAAGAGCTAAACCTACTAAAGCTCGACGATATAACCAAACTGGCACATTTTATTTTTATTTACGAGTGTAAGAACAAAATCATTAATTTGCAGTGGGTAAATAGGTATTTTGTAACTCAAGAAATCCACTCGTATCAGACCAGAAATAGATCAAAGCTCGTTATACCTCAATTTAGATTGTCTTATCTCAAAAACTACCCATTTTCATTGGATTGAAACTATGGAATGACTTGCATGCCGATATAAAAAATATTGTGAATGTAAATTTAAAACCAAGTTGAAATCCCGATTAATAATGGCATACGAACAAAAATCTAGGATTAATGTCAGCTAATATTGTTTAATATTGCCCATTAATATTGCTCAATATTGTAATACATGTTTTAACTATTAATAATACTTATTTACTTATTTATTTATTTATTATTATTAATTTATAACTAGCTGCTTATTTTTTAATAAGAGCCCAGTAAAGCCTAAAGCTTAAGGGCCAAATTAAATGAAATAAATAATCGAGCTTCACAATTATTCATGTCATTGTAAATTGAAAAAAAATTATTTATTTTATTATTATTAATAAAGGTTATTCTATCTATCTATCTATCTATTACTGTTGGAAAGTTCTGAATTTTATATACTTGCGTTTACATTCACAATGGTATAGTTAAGTAACTGAATATTAGTGTTTTTTATTTTTTTAGTGATTTAGAAGTTTTCAAGGAAAGCGTCGTGTGTTAGGTGTGGGGTTAATTGGTGGTATACTGATTTTAAAGATTACAATGGCGGTCCTATGGCGATTACCGAGAGATCGTTTTTTCTTTTGCGAGTTGAGTGAAGAGATAGTCGATTTAAAACGTAGTGTACGCGAGGTGACGGAAAGACTTGCAACGCTTGATGAGGGCAGGGGTAGGCTTACAGTTGACGAAGGCCGAACTTATACTAACGTTGAAGACGTTAGTAAGTTGAAGGGTGAGGTTAGGAACCTAGTTTCTAGTATACATAGCTTATCGTGAAAGTTAGATAGAGTTGAGGAAGGGGTTAAGGTAGGCCCGAGATTAGTAGACGGGGAGGGATTTATAGTAGTAAAGGGTGGAGCTATGCCAAGTACGTTAGGTGATAGGAATCCACCCCTATCGAGGTTTCGAACCCTTTCGCCCAGTTGGATAGGGATGTGAACGAGGGGGAAACGATTTTAATTGGGGACTCCTTAGTGCGTCATATGGATAAGGAGTTCGTTGACCGGAATCCAACCAAGAGGAGGAGGGTCTGTCTACCAGGGACCAGGGTTGACAGAATTAGAGACGAAGTAGATAGGATTGGTGTTGCCTCCCGTCACTCTGTGTTGGTGACGATGGTTAGGGGGCAACGACTCGTATAGGCCCGATACGAGAGTACCTGACCTTTTGGCCAGATATAGGCGATTAATTAGATCCCTGAAGGCAAATTCAAATAGGTCTTTAGTTCTAGGTATTACCCCTAGGCACGGTTTAGGTCTTAGGATTACGTCAAAAACAATATTTATGAACACTAAGCTAGAAGAGATTTAGGATCTTTTCCGTTTGGCGGCTAGCAGCGAATTTTAATGAAAATCGGTATACTAGTGTAGTTTTGGTCACTGATTTAAAAAAAATAACTTTCTTTTTTGGAGAAATGAAAAACAAACATGTTAGAGTACTTTAAATAATTAATGTGTTTTTAACGAAAATATCATGACTTAACCTAACCAATCGTCAAGGGCATTCAACTGACCTAACCGGACATTAATTCTTGATTTTTTTCTGCTACTTTTACAGATCTGCCGGGATCCTTCAAAAAACGTACTCTTCGTAAAGTTGCACCTTTTAGCGTTTGACCGACGCTTTTGGCAACGCAAGAACTGGGTATTTTTATCAAAGGAACACACTTTGCCACACTTAGAGCACTTTTTCATAAACAGTAGCAGTTTGTGACTCTGGCTAAATTTAACACAATCCTCTGTAACTAGTTTAAGCTAGTTAAAACACACATTAATTATTTAAAGTGCTCTAACATGTTTGTTTTTCATTTCTCCAAAAAAAAAAGTTATTTTTGAAATCAGTGACCAAAACTACATTAGTATACCGATTTTCATTAAAATTCGCTGCTAGCCCCCGAACGGAAAAGACCCGAGATTTATGCTCAGGAAAATGTTTCCTTCGTAAAACTGTGGTAAAAATTTAGTGATCCTAGCCTTTTTATAAAAGATGGGGGGTGCATTTCAATGAAATAGGGAATGCTGGGCTAGGTAGGTTAATCGATGAGAATGTTCGAAAGCTGGGATCACCTGAAGATCAGGGCCACCAGCCTTCGTTAGTTAGCCTTAGGGATCACGACTTAACCTAACCAATCGTCAAGGGCGTACAGTTGACCTAACGATTGGTTAGGTTAAGTCGTGATATTTTCGTTAGTTAGCCTTATAAGGCTAACTAAAGAAGGCTGGGGGCCCTGATCTTCAGGTGATCCGAAAGCTCTATAGGTCGAAGCCCTTGGGTTGCCAGATTTTTCAAATGCCCATGCGGGAGATTTTTTTTTTTTTTTTACCAAATTTTTTTTCAAATTGAAACGATTTCTTCAACGGTTACAACAAACAAAATCAGAAAAATTGTATTAAAATAATGCTTAGTAATTAAACATCGTGAATAATGAAATTATTATACATAATATTGAAATATCGTAAATACTGAAATTATCATAGCATATTAAATATTGTACATGGTATACATCGCTTTACTAATTATATTATGACATGTCAATATTTTTCTGAACATTTAATCTCCAAAATTTTAGCTCCATCTTCTGACTTCAAGTATAACTGAAATTCCTTGCAAGTCATGATTGTAAATAAATAAATAATTAAAAAAAATATTCTAAATCTTATAAATGAAATAAAGTGTGTGTGTGTGTGTGTGTGTGTGTGTTTCACGCACAAATTTTCACGCAAATGCAGCAATTTACACCTGAACGATTTCTTCTAAAAAGTAGACATACATACAGATTTTATTTGAATTACACAATCTCAAATTGTATGGTCAAGCAATCGCAGGATTCACACTAATTCAAAGCTTACAATATACCTACAGCCGAAAAACTGCCAACTCGTGACCAAACACATTTTATAAGCGTTATATAATTTCAAGGATGTTGTAGAACATTCAACATTAACTCTACAAAATTCTACAGGATCCTACATAATTCTAGAAAATTCTAAATCAATTCATCCGAAAAAATTTGCTTAAATATTTTTTGCGGGACATTTTGAATACAAAGGGATTTGGGATCAAATGCGGGACGTCTGGCAACCCTACCGAAGCCCTCTTTAAACGTTGTGGGTCCGGAAAACGCCGGCCCGACGTGAAAAATAGTTTAAAACGCCGACCCGTGGTAAAAAATAATTTAAACGTCTTTTATTGTAACGCGCGTAGCATTAGAAATAAATTGAACGAATTTAAGGCAATAATTTATTCCTGGAACTGCGATATAGTTGCTATAACCGAAACGTGGTTAAACACCGTGACTCGGGACTTGTTGGGGGAACTTGATATAGCGGGTTTTAAACTTTTTACTAATGATAGGTTACATAGGATTGGTGGCGGCGTTTTGTTGTACAATCGTAATTCCCTTAGGGCTATCGAAGTTAAGATAGAATTCCCGGCAGCAATTAATGCGATATGCGTTGTAGTTAGGGCGCGTAGTATTAACTTTAATTTCGTTGTTGTTTATAGACCTCCCGTTCAACCCCTCGATACCGATACTAGATTTTACACACTTCTTGGTAACTTTATTAATAACACCGGTCTGCATGAAAATCGATTTCTTTATTTTGAGTTGTGATTCTGAAGCAGTTCGCTGCGCTGAATTCAAAAATGCTACCAGTTTTTTTCTATCACCCACAATTTTAAAGTTTTTTGGGGCGTTTTGTAATTTTTTACCTTTTTTATCTTTAATTAATTTCGTTTTTTCATATTTTTCAGATAGATAATTCTAACATTACGTCTTTAAAATTTTAATAATGGCTTCTAGAGGATGTACCCATAGTCCAGACATATTTTGTTATATTTGTGGTCGGTATGTTGCTGTAAAACAAAGGACAAATGTAACGACCTTCATTAAGAGAGCTTATCATGCTTATTTTGGAATTAAATTAGGAGATCAAGACAAAAGTTGGGCTCCACACAAGGTTTGTCTTACGTGTGTTGTGGTACTAAGGAATTGGAGCAAAGGTAAAAAGAAAAGTTTGCCATTTGGGATCCCTATGGTATGGCGCGAGCCTAGAAACCATACCGACGACTGCTACTTCTGTTCTTGCAATGTTAAAGGTTATAATGCAAAGAATAAAGAGGGCCTTCAATACCCAAGTCTTCCATCTGCAATAAGGCCGGTACCCCATGGTCCAGAAGTTCCTATTCCCCGCCCACCCGAGAGTCTGGATCAATACAATTCAGATTCTGATTCAGCTCCAAATCTAGACAATGATGATGTTTATGAACAGCCAACAGCTGACCGAGATCCTCCTAAACCATTAACCCAAGCCGAACTAAATGACTTAGTCAGGGATTTGAATCTGCCTAAGGACTCTGCAGAACTTTTGGGGTCTAGATTGCAGGAGAACAATTTATTGGCATCCGACACATACTTCGCTTGGTACAGAAATCGTGAGAAAGACTTCGTGCCTTTTTTCGAAGATGGTCCCTTGGTATTTTGCAAGGACATCACAGGATTAGTGTGCAAGCTAGGCATCGAATACCAAACCAGTGACTGGAGGTTGTTTATAGATTCCTCTAAAACCAGTCTAAAAGGAGTGTTACTGCACAACGGTAACAAATATGCATCAATCCCAGTGGCCCATTCTACTCCTTTAAAAGAGACCTATGATAACATGAAACTGCTTCTGGAAAAAATTCAGTATCAAAATCACAGATGGATATTGTGTGGGGATCTCAAAGTCCTTTGCATGTTACTTGGGCAGCAATCAGGATACACTAAGATGCCATGTTTCATCTGCGAATGGGATAGTCGAGCACGTGACCAGCACTGGAAGAGGAAAACTTGGCCTCCTAGAGAGAATCTTACCCCAGGATCAAAGAACATTTTACATGAACATCTAATTGAACCAAATAAAATCCTCCTACCACCCTTGCACATTAAGTTAGGCTTGATGAAGCAGTATGTCAAAGCATTGAATAGAGAAGGTGAGTGTTTCAAGTACATTTGTTCAAAATATCCAAAGATTAGCTACGAGAAAATAAAGGAAGGTGTTTTTATAGGTCCTCAGATTAGAAAGTTATTGACAGACGATCATTTCCTGAACACAATGACCAATAAAGAAAAAGAAGCATGGCTTGGTTTCAAAGATGATGTTGAAAACTTCTTGGGAAACTACAAAAGCCAAAATTATGAAAGACTGGTGGAAAATATGCTTAAAAAGTTTTGCGCCTTAGGCTGCAACATGAGCCTGAAAGTTCACTTCTTATTTTCGCATCTTGACCATTCTCCCGAAAATTTCGGAGATGTCAGTGAGGAGCAAGGGGAACGATTTCACCAGGACATCAAAACCATGGAAAGAAGATATCAAGGAAGATGGCATACAAATATGATGGCGGATTACTGCTGGTGTCTGCAACGAGATCAGCCTAACGCACAGCATAAGGAAACATCAAAGAAGCACCGGTTTAGTCGTCATTAGTCAGATCTACCTTCGTAGTCTTAAGTCTTTGGAATAAGTCCTGAAATGTTTGCAAGTAAAGAAGGTAAATATATTTTGTTTCTTTCAGTTATTTTTTTATTCTTTCATAAACAAGCAATATGCTTGTCCAAGAGCTAGGAGCTATTTAATTCTGCTTTAATTAGGTTTTACTCTATCACCTAAAGATTTCGTGCTACAAGGGGTGTTATAATACCTCATCTGTCCCCAAATGTTAACCACCCATTGATGGGAGGGGAGAGAGTATTTTGCTGGGAACGGGACTGGTTGTTATATATATTTACCCTACATTATTATGTAAGCGTTACTGTAGTCTATAACAACAAAATTTATGGTTTAGCATGTGCAATCCAATGTTGGTCTCGATAAGATGGTTCACATTTGGGGATAAATGGGGGATTTATGACACACCCTGTAGTAAGAAAACCATACGTGATAGGGAAAAACTAACTATATTTTTGAGATCAGCGCACTCAAATTATATAGAATCATCAACTAATTTGTAAAAATCGATCGACAAGTTTTCAAATGTGTACTGGTGTAATCGGAATAGTATAATTGTCGGAGACTAACTACCTTAACGTTAATTACGAGATTTTACTGGTAACGATGAGGGTTTGAGACTGACTGAGTTCATGGAAGATGATAATTTTTTACGACAGATGGTTACCGAACCAACGCACCAACGCGCGGTGACAATATTTTAGACGTGATGATAACGAACGACGAAAATATAGTCGAAAGTTTGGAAATAGGTGAGAGTTTGGGATGTAGTGATCCCCAAATTATTAGGTTTAAGCTATTGATAGAAGGATAGCAACGTAATAGGAGTCCCTGATTTTTGTAGGGCTAATTTTGATAGTTTTGCGGACACGATGAGAGTAGTGAACTGGGTAATTTATTTATGGGTAATGACGCAAATTTTCATTGGGAGGCGTTTAAAGAAAGTTTTTTGAATATCGAAAGTGTTTATTCCGCGTAGGCCCAAGCGCGCTAGAAATCATGGTAGGCCCAAGTGGTGGACTAGGGAAATAGGAGCGTTTATAAACGAGCGTAACAGAGCGTATAGGCTTAATAAGCGCAATGGCACGATAGCTAACTTTAATAGATATATCGAGCTTAGACGTCAGATCAAAAGATGTTAGGAATGCTAAGCGTAATTTACAGGTACGTGTAGCTGCCAATAGTGAACATAATCCGAAAAAGTTTGACTACGTCAATAATCCTAAGCCGATAAAAGATAATATAGGCCCTCTAGTGGATGCTAACGGCACTTTGGCTTCCGATGCTCAGGCGATGGCTGGTATTTTAAACTTTTTTGCGACAGTTTTTACCGTAGAAGACGTAAATAATGTCCCCGACGTGGACGATATCGTTCCATTTAGTAGCGAGACTATTTTGAATGAAGTAACTGTTTACGAGGGTGAGATTGCGCATTATATCGATAAGCTAAAAGTGAGCAAGGCTCCAGGCTTTATCCTAGAGACCTAAACATTTGAAAGACGTTATCGGACGTAGGCCCATTAACAAAAATTTTTAATAAGTCACTGGAAGCGGGGATTATTCGTGAACACTTCAAATTAGCTAACGTTACGCCCATTTTTAAAAAAGGCGACCGCACAGCAGCTAGCAATTATAGGCCTATTAGCTTAACGTTAATTGTTGGTAACCTTTTGGAATTTGTAGTTAGGGATCGTATCGTCGATCACTTAGAAAGTAGCGATTTGATTAATAGTAGTCAGCATGGGTTTCAATGTCATAAATCTTGTTTAACTAATTTGTTAGAGTTTTAAAACGAAATAGTGCGCGAACACGATAGGCATAGAGCATAGAAGATTAACTGCAAAGTTTAGAGAGTGTACGCGGTCAGGTAGCTAACTGGTTAGGGGAATGGCTTCGTGCAAGGAAACAGAGGGTCGTTCTTAATGGTAGGGAATCGGGTGGCTGGATGTAGGTAGCGGTGTTCCTCAGGGTTCAGTGTTAGGTCAAGTGCTATTCGTAATCTACATTAACGACATAGTTGTAGGCTTAACCAGTAACGTGTCAAAATTCGCGGACGATACTAAAATAGGCGGTAAAGTTCTTAACGTGGACGATGTAAATAGAATTAGGGAGTGGACGGATAAGTGGCAGATGCAATTTAACGAAGACGATAGACAGTTAGCGAACGTTGACAAGGAAGTAGATTTAGGCGTACGTGTATCTAAGGATTTAAAAGTTAGGAACCAGTGTCTGGAGTCTTGCGTAAAAGCTAATAGGATGTTAGGCTTCATAGTGCGTAATTTCAAATTTAAATCGAAGAATATTACATTGCCCCTTTACAAGTCCCTAGTCAGGCCTCACTTAGAATATGCCGTAAGGATATTGATAGGTTGGAGGGGGTTCAGCGACGCGCCACGAAACTAATTCCGTCACTACGCAACAAGTCTTACGAAGGTAAGATTAAACAGACTTGCATTCACTCGAAACTAGGAGATTAAGGGGGGAGCTTATTGAAGTTTTCAAAATCGTTAATAAAATCGATAACGTAAATTTTGACAAATTTTTCGTTTTCGATAATAGCAATACTCGTAATAACGGATTTAAATTACATGGTAGACGTTTCATTACTAACATCGCTAAAAACTTTTTTACCTTTAAAGTAATTGATAACTGGAATAATCTTCCCGCGTCAGTCGTGAACTCTACCAGCGTTTATATGTTAAGAACCGTTTAGATAGGCATTTTAAAAATATTAACGTCGTTTAAAATAATAAAACAATTAGCAACAGGAGCTCTAGGGGTGATAGTCGAGGTTTGAGTCTGTTGACGATTGATGCCAGCTTGTGACATGCTAGCGTGTGATATGTTAGCGTTAAATTTATATAATTATTATTATTAAAAACAAAAATAATTAGACTAACACGAACCTAGATGTAGCTCGTAGCATAAACTAACACTTTTTGTTATACTCTTCATACTTTTTTTTATTTTCTCATCCTCTTTACTTGCATGTCTGTAGTTTGCGTGGTATGACAGTTTCTTTGGGTTTTAGGCGAATTTGTCTACAACAATTTGTCTAAAGATACAATTCATCTACAACAATTTGTCTACAACAATTAGTCTACAGATACAATTTATCTACAATAATTTGTGTACAGATACAATTTGTCTAGAGAAACTATTACAAATATTGGACCTAGTATGTTTCATGGACTGCTCTCGATTTTCCTACGAAATTGAAAACAAGCAGTCGATGACCCTGATTTTGTTTCTGCAATCGGTTTTCTTGAAAAACCAAACCCAACCCAACCCAACCCACCCCAGCCCAGTTTCTTATACTATTGTTTTTTGCAAGATATCGCACTAATTCTTGTCATTTTTTGTGAATTTGTATGGCGTAAGCGCCACACCAGCTCGGACTTATTCAAAAAGATGTTGGAGTGTATTGCGTCGTTTCAGTAAATAAATTTATTCAATATCCAATAACATTTTTCTTTATCATTTCTCAAGAAAACCGATTGGAGAAACAAATTTTTCATTTTTTTTTAAATTAATAATAATTAATATCAAATAGCTTTCATTTTTCCTCTCTAGACAAATTGTATCTGTAGACAAATTATTGCAGATAAATTGTATCTGTAGACTAATTACTGTAGATACAAATTATTGCAGATAAATTGTATCTGTAGACTAATTACTGTAGATAAATTGTTGTAGATGAATTGTATCTTTAGACAAATTGTTGTAGACAAATTCGCCGGACACCGTTTCTTTGAGTTAAGACTGTGTTTTCATTGTTTGTAAGCGTTCATATTTTAATTCTTTTCATCTTTCACCCCTTTCCTATCTCTTCGACTATTTTTCCGACTTGTCGGCAGTGGCCGGCGGATGATGATGGCGAGTCTCTCTCTCTCTTTTTTCGGAATGAATGTTAACCCACAAATGATAGGTTTTGCTTCTTACTTAACCCCTTATTCTCTTTTAACTCTCCATTCTCTTCTTTTAATCCCCTACTCTCTTCTTTCTCTCGGCCTAACCTTAGAGTGGATCTTAGGGTCTTTGTTAACCTTAGCTTCTGTATATCTGTAGATCTTAGAATACTTCATGCTGGAGTCTGCAGAACAGCTGTGTGGAGACAAACCATTTATTTTTCAATATGACCTGGCTCCAGCTCATGCGGTTCGTACAACATCTGCGTGGTTAGATGTTCATGAAATTGATATACAACCATGGTCAGCTAATTCTCCAGATCTTAATCCGATAGAAAATCTTTGGAATATTGTTAAGCAGAGGGTCCAAAAGCATAATCCAGGAACACTTAGGAACTGAAGAGGTGTTTGGCGACAAAATGGCAACTGTCAACTACAGAAGAATGCAAGAGGCTTATTAACTCGATGCCACGTCGATTGGAGGCCGTAATGAGGGCTTAGAGTGGACCAACTAAATACTAAGTACTCAGTAAACATGAATTTAGTCTTCTTTTTTTTTAACGCACAAGATATTCTAATATTTTGGTATGTCGCTATACATCAACTTTTCATTATTTAATAAGATTTTCACTTTTTTTTCAAAACTGGCACACAGAAGTGTCTTTTTATCATAATGACGTCACAGATACTCAATATTCCTCATAAAAGTGTATAAGTTAGAAATATTATTAAGGTTATGAGCGCATTTTTGAGACAGTGTTCTATTGATATATGTCCGGAGTTGACATATATATATATATATATATATATATATATATATATATACAGGGTGTCCGAGAATTATCTGTACAATTTTTAGCTGTTATTAAAAGTCAACTATGAAGTGTAGAAATTCCTGTGTTGTCCCATTTTACAGAGAATCTCATTAAGTTTTTTCTGATACAAAGTTTTGACAAGTTTTTTAGAAATTCCAGTGTGTCCGAACATTATCTGTACAATTTCATCTTTTAATAAAATTCTTGATAACACACGTAAAATTCTTAAACAAGATTATTTAGAATCTGTATTTTCAAAAGTTTCTTTTATTAAAGTAACGTTGTTACAAACATTCGATATGTGCACCATTAGTGATTCGCAAAACATCCAATCGATACTCCAAATGTTGCCATGTACGCTGCAGCATATCCACATCAATTCGCTCAATAGCAGCTGTGATTCTTGCTTTTAAATCATCAATGTCTGTCACCCGCGTACATTTCTAAAAAACTTGTCAAAACGTGGTATCAGAAAAAACTTAATGAGATTCTCTGTAAAATGGGACAACACTGGAATTTCTACACTTCATGGTTCACTTTTAATAACAGCCAAAAATTGTACAGATAATTCTCGGACACCCTGTATATATATATATATATATATATATATATATATATATATATATATATATATATATATATATATATATATATATATATATATATCAAAGCTATTGACTTCTCCTTAGGGAAACGGAGCTTACAGATGAAAAGAAGGATCAACACAACGGCAAACATTTTCATTTATTTGTACTTCAGACGTTTCGACAAATCTTTTGTCATCATCAGTGAATTAAGTCTTAAAACCTTAAAACAAAATTGAAAAGTGAAAATTACATCAATACAATATTAAAACCATTAAAATTAAAACCTTAAAGCAAAATGAAAATTGCATCAATACAAATTAAAATCATTTAAATTTCATCACTATAAAAACTAAAATTAAATTAAATTTCATCACTATAAAAACTAAAATTAAATTAAATTACCTCAATAGGTAAATACACAATGTTTACATCCACCTCCATACTTGGCAAAGTCTAAGAGAACACTGGATGGTCAGAGGATTAGAAGGGTATGTCTGTGAGGATCGGTTGGTTAGTCAAAAGAGTTGTAATTTGTAGGATGAGCTATTATTATTAAGGGAGGGTTTGTTTCTATAGATGTACAAAGATTCTAAAATTCGGAGTTCTGTAAGGTTATTGGATCTAGTTAAAATTTCAAACTGAGTTTTGTGAAGGGGATGGTCGTTTTCATTACTATGGTTTCTAATTGCGGATTGTGGAGGGCTACTGATGGGATCGACATTGAACTATTACAGACAATGTGAGAGTGTCTATTTGAAACTTAACAAGGCTATTTGTGATGAGAGTTTCTTGTCTAAGTGCAAAAGTTATAATATTGTGCCTAATTTCCTTAGATTTAAACTTTATAATAAACGCCTCCACAACTCCAAACCATATAAATCATGGCAACATAAATTATTAAATTTGGAGCTTCAATCGAAAACTAAAACTGAGTTTTCTCAAGCTGAAATATAAGAATTCTCTGTTTGGTCTAAAATCTAGGGTGTCTTATATTGATTATCATTGTTTAGTTACTAAATTTCAAACTTGCTGTGATAAAATTGTCAATAGACATAAAAGGATACATGCTGCCAAATTGGAAAAATTGGGAATCACCCAGTCGTTTTTTAATAATCCAGATAATTTTATTTTTAATTTCTCTAATAGAGTTTTAAGTATTAGAGAGAAAGAAATATTGTCGTTAGGATTAAATTTTGATCTACCTCATTATAAACTAAATTTTTAAATTTTTCTCTGGCTTTGAAAATCTTCTCATGAATATTAAGAATTGTGAGATCCGACCAAATTTCTCGTTTCATAACTTGGTAAAACAAGTGGAGAGCATCTCTTTTAAGAATTTTTCTAATTTTAAACCCCATAAAGGTGTTTTCTCCCCTCTTTAATAAGCAAGATTTTAAAATTCTTAATAATTTGAAAAAGGATAACTCTGTCATCATTACAAAACCGGATAAGGGTAAAGGAGTAGTGCTGATTGATTCAACAGTTTACATAAATAGAATGGAGACAATTTTGTCGGATACGTCTAAATTTAAAAGGATAAAAGAGAATGTTCTGTCTAAATTACTAAAACTCGAAGATAAACTTAATAGGTGTTTACGTAAATTTAAAAATAGTAATATTATTGCTGACAATACATACAATTTTTTATTTGCTTCTGGTTCCAATCCAGGAATTCTATATGGTTTACCTAAAGTCCATAAGCCAAATTTCCCACTAAGACCTATTCTTTCGGCATGTGGTACATTCAATTATAATTTAGCCAAATTCTTCGTTCCCTTGCTCTCAAAACTCACCTTTAATGATTATTCTATTAACAACTCGTTTGATTTTGCTAAAGAGATAAAAGAGATCAATCATGCCGATTCTCTTACTATGGCCAGTTTTGATGTGTCGTCATTGTTTACTAATGTCCCGTTAAAAGAAACATTAAATATCATACTAAATAAGTTATTCACTACTGATAATACTCTTATTAATGGCCTCACTCAGACTCAATTTAAAAACCTTCTCGAAATAGTGTGTTTTGATAATCTTTTCTTATTTAATAGCAACCTTTACAGCCAAATTGATGGGGTAGCTATGGGTTCCCCGTTAAGCCCAACACTAGCAAATGCATTTCTTTGCCATTACGAAGAAATTTGGTTGAAAAGTTGTCCTAGTAGTTTTAAACCCATATATTACAGAAGATACGTGGATGACACTTTCTTAATATTTAACTATCCTTCACACGTAAAACTTTTTCTTGATTATCTTAATAAACAACATAGTAATATTAAGTACACGTGTGAAAACGAAACAAATAATAGTTTACCTTTCCTGGATGTTTTAGTTAAACGGGCTCATAATAAGTTCCATACTTCACTATTTCGAAAACAAACTTTTACTGGCTTGGGAACCAATTATTTAAGTTGTATGTTTTATAAATATAAGATTAGTGCTATAGTAACATTATTAACAAGAAGTTACCGTATTTGTTCGGATTACTTTTCGTTAAACGAAGAATTTAAATTTTTAAAACAGTACTTTATTAACAATTACTACCCTTCTCATCTATTCGATAACCAATTAAAGAAATTTTTAAATAACACTTTTGATACTAAACTCCCCATAACTACAGTACAAAAAGAAACCAGATATATTAAATTACCTTTTTATGGTTATTTATCATTGCGTATTCGAGGTGAATTGTCCAAACTACTCAAGTCTAGTTATCCCCAAATAAATTTTAGATTCGCCTTCGTCAACCCACTTAAATTATCAAATTTTTTAAAGTTCAAAGATGAATTCCCCAAAACTGTATGCCCCAATGTTGTTTACAAATACACGTGCGACAGCTGTAAGGCTGCGTATATTGGCAGCACTCAACTCCAACTGGAGGTGCGCCTTTCTCAACATTTGGGCTTATCAGTCCGTACCAACCGTCCCCTCAGTAGCCCTCCACAATCCGCAATTAGAAACCATAGTAATGAAAACGACCATCCCCTTCACAAAACTCAGTTTGAAATTTTAACTAGATCCAATAACCTTACAGAACTCCGAATTTTAGAATCTTTGTACATCTATAGAAACAAACCCTCCCTTAATAATAATAGCTCATCCTACAAATTACAACTCTTTTGACTAACCAACCGATCCTCACAGACATACCCTTCTAATCCTCTGACCATCCAGTGTTCTCTTAGACTTTGCCAAGTATGGAGGTGGATGTAAACATTGTGTATTTACCTATTGAGGTAATTTAATTTAATTTTAGTTTTTATAGTGATGAAATTTAATTTAATTTTAGTTTTTATAGTGATGAAATTTAAATGATTTTAATTTGTATTGATGCAATTTTCATTTTGCTTTAAGGTTTTAATTTTAATGGTTTTAATATTGTATTGATGTAATTTTCACTTTTCAATTTTGTTTTAAGGTTTTAAGACTTAATTCACTGATGATGACAAAAGATTTGTCGAAACGTCTGAAGTACAAATAAATGAAAATGTTTGCCGTTGTGTTGATCCTTCTTTTCATATATATATATATATATAAGGTCCTTTGTTAATACAATTTCATCGTAATTAGCTTTCGTTCGATCAGAATTTTAATTTATGAATATTACGATGATTGATATTATATAAGTAATGAACAACGATAAACGTGAGTAGACAAATAATGATGAGAAATGTGTGGCAACAAAAGTAACGTAAAAGATGTAAAGAGCACATATGAACCCCTCCTAGTAAGAAGTGGCTAAGCCAGTGGTTCCCAAATTTTTATATGGTGGCGACCCTGAATACAATATTGTCCTGGCCTGGCGACCCCCCTAAACGCTGGTACATGCAGAATGGGCTTATCCTTAAGTTGGGTCCAAAATTTCGAATACGGAAGGTTTTCAAAGCGACCCTTAGGAACACCTTCGCGACCCTCATTTGGGTCGCGACCATGGGTTTGGGAATCACTAGGCTAAGCAACAAAAGTAAAACAACGCCAGAAAACGTAGTTAAAATTTTACCAAATTGAAAGTGAAGTAACTTTTCAACTTTTTGAAGATATTTCGACGAAATATCTTCAAAAGCGCCTATAACAAAATTATAGAAATGAAGCACGGCTTTATTTTACAAAAAATCAATATATCTTAAACGTAATAATCGCACCTAAGATGGAAAGGGAAAAGGCATTAAAGTGGGAAACTAGGATATAATCGGCATCGAACCTGCGTCGTATGGTCTCATGGTCAGACATTTGGGGATTCTGGATGGTGTGATCGGTAAGAGCACAGTTTGATCACAAATAACAAATCAAATCAAAATGTATGTTGGTGCATATATACTCATGCTCATATATATATATATATATATATATATATATATATATATATATATAGACACTCTTATTCTATATTAGTAGGTGGGTGAAATCTTTCTGTACGTGGGCAACTGCGCACCCACCTACCCAATATTGCTTAACTTGGTGATTGACAGGAGCGGTGTTGTGACAAGGTCACGATGTAGCTCGTACGAACAAATATATTTTAAATAAATATAGACAGTTCATCGGTACCAGAATGAACAAGTTACTGTTTGTTACAATCTGAGGAAGGTTATGTACACTTTTCTCCGAAAACATTATTTTCAGTCGTATATAAATATAGTTTTCTTACGTTCTGTATGCATCTATATCATAGTTAATACTTTACATCGAGCAAACGCCTTAGGGGCTATGAGAAACTGCGAATTAGAACGGTACTCATTCTATATATGTAACGAATTAATAAATGTACCCAGTTAACAAGTATCCACTGGGCCAACATCAGTACAATATATAAAAAATGCCGACGTCGAGCAACGGATGCTTTCTAACCGGGTATAAATAATGAAATTATTAAGTTTTATAGCAATATAGACGCTGAGCTACTGGTGGGGCGTTGTTCGGATTCCACGTTAAACTGTAGGTCTAAGGTGGAGTAACAAGCTTGACCTTCGTCAGAATGAACAATTCGGGCGGAAGTAAAAACCAAGGAAAAACCGGAGGAAAAACCAAGGTAATAAAAATCATAAAATATGTCTGCCATTAAATCCTGTGACGTCAAGCGGGTCGAAAAAAATTATTTGTCTATATTTACTCCAGTGGCGTCACTGATTAACATTTTCGTTACAAAACTTTTCAATTTCAACTAAATCTGAATGTTAACTATGACGTCACTGAGGCGCATTTTTATATTTTCTCGCAATTATCCTACTTTATTATAGAAATTAAAACTTGCTTCATACTCGTACAGGAAATGACGTCAGTCATGAATGACTTCCAAATGCGTTATAATTTCGAGTCTTAATAAGGACTCGCGCAATAATAAACTCTGAAAATTATACGTTGAACATTATAATTTAATGCAAGGACGACATAGAAAATTTTTTGTAAATTTTGTATTAACACAGAATGAAGTTAAAAGCTAAAATAATTAAAAGTAAATAGTCAAAAGATAAATGAATCCATAAAACAAAAGTAGCATCTTTTCCGTTTAAACCACTGTGAAAAAAACAAAATAATATAATATTTGTCGGTAGAAAATGTATATATTTGTAAAGAAAAGTACATTCTTCAATGGACAAATATTTTATTTGAACGTAATATTTGCTATAAATTATATTTTTATTTACGGACTAAAATGATTGATAAAATGGTTGATTATAACGACTATTTGAGAGAAGTAAATAAGTTACCTAGAATACAACCTAACCTAACCTAACTAGCACTTGGAATGTGTTGAAAAGACGCAATAAGCGGCAAAGTGGGACCAGATAATTATGAAATGACTGATTCCTAGCCTTGCGAATTCGTTTGGCGTCGAAAGAACGCGAATAAAGACCTATTTGAGAAAGTTTTACGAGACATTTCTCAATTTTTAATCTATTCTAGTTAAACTATTACATATTTCTCCACCATAAAACGTACTTTTCTTAAGAAATATATACATTTAACATTTTCCACCTAGAAGTATTATTTTCTTTGGTTTTTCAGTGCTTCAAACCGAAAAGACCCCAAAACTAAAAATGTGTTCTCGTTTTCTTACACACAAAAGATGTCTCACGCAAATAATATAATTTGGGGTCCCACTTTTCATATCTTTAAGTTAAAAATGTATATTGAATTACCAAAGTTTAATAAATATTAAGCTTGGTGTTTCACGCTTATTCCAATGTTATGCTACAATTCACTTTATTATCATTTTTTTTAATATCTCTAAACTTTTCTTATATAAATAAATAAATAAGTAAGTACTGTAAAATATTTAACTTACAAGCTTTATTTTCATTTCTTTCATTTACCAACATTAATTATTAGATGAAATTTATATTATTATTAAGAAGAAGAATTTGAATAAAAATTAAAATATGAATTTGTTGAGTTAGAAAATGCATTTAAGTCTTTAACATATCCATGATTTTGAAAGATATTAGCCACGTCGCAATACCGACAACGACGCTCCAGGCAAATTCCTTCAGACGGATCATCTGAAGATCAAGGCCCCCCCAAGCCTTCTTTAGTTAGCCTCATAAGGCTAACTAAAGAAAATATCACGAATTAACCTAACCAATCGTTAGGTCAACTGTAAGCCCTTGACGATTGGTTAGGTTAAGTCGTGATATTTTCGCTAGTTAGCCTTATAAGGCTAACTAACGAAGGCTGGGGGCCCTGATCTTCAGGTGATCCCTTCAGACTAACACAATATTAATTTTATGAGCGGCTGTAATATAACCCGCATAATGGGAGAAACAACAAAAATTTAATTTACATTTTTAGCGTAAACAAAAGCAAGTAAACCAAGAAAAAATATAATTTATATATACTGTATATAAAACTGCCAGTGAAAAAATTACATTAAAAAATAAAGTTAAAACCATAAAAAGGGAGACGAAACTTTTGGGAGGAGAGACTCATCTCCTTTCCGATCTAGTCGGAAACTAAAACATGGTAAGGAGGAATGAAGGAGATTCTCGGAGTGCTGAAGATGCGCGAGAGAATTAAGTGGTGTAGAAAAACCATTTATTTTTTTTAACAAATCTTACTTTTAAGTATTTGCGATAATTTCCAATTTCTCGTTAAATAACCTTTTAAATTATTGTGTTCGAGAGTGTTTCTTTCAACTACAATCTTTAATTCTTTATAGAAATGGGAATGTAAAATCTTTCCCACTAAAGAAAGTAAAAAAGTTATTAGATTATCGTGATTGAGTGAAAAGTGTTCAATACTTTTTTGGTGAAATTTGAGCCAGAAGAAAATGAGTGTAGGTAGGAATTTGAGTGAGTGAGTGGGTGGGTGGGTGGGTGGGTGGGTGCTTTGCCTAAAAAAAAAAAGGTGAAAATGGATCTAAAGATCTTTTCATAAGAATATCTGAAAATGAGATCTCGTAATTAGCGAGAAAAACACTTTACTCTCCCACTATTAAAAAGATTAAAGTTCAAAGAAACGAATTTGTTTTACCTTTTGAACACTGTGATTTAAAAGATTACTTACCCGGAGAAATCAATAGTCTGTAAAATGCGTTGTACTACGCCAAATTTACTATGAAATAATAATCGGATCAGTGTTGAGAACGACATCTCATTTAGAGATTGATTGCGGGAGATAGCGGAACGAAGTCGATCTGCGCAATGTCGACACGCATAATGTCGATATTAAAAAGTTAGTTTAAATTAGGTTAGGTTAAGATGGGTTAAGTTGGGTTACATTATGCCCGATTAGGTTACGATTGATTAGGCTAGGTTAGTCTGTTAGGTTAGGTTACATTATGCTCGGTTAGGTTACGATTGGTTAGGTTAGGTCTGGTTAGACTAGGTTAGTCTATTAGGTTAGGTTAGTCATTTTCACTGAAAATCTGAAATGTATACTTGAAATGTGAAATGCATATACTCGCATGAGGTCGAACGTGTGGACATTATGAAATTTGATTTTGTTTATGAAACGAGATTGGAGTGACTGTGATAAAAATATATTGGTGAAACGGATGATTTTAGGTAAAGAATCATAGAATGTACCTTCGTAAGTATGACAAGAGGAACGCAGTTAGCTCGTCAGCGCTATACGTTCATTGTGTTAACTCAAACCATAACATTAATGTTGATAATGGCTTTTTTTCGCTAAAATTAAAAATACCAACCGCAGAAAACTAGATGAATCATTATTTAGTAACAACACGCACGACTTTAATTTGATTGAGTGTTGTTTTAAATTTGATATTATCACAAATAACTTTTTGTTAAAGAAAGATTTCATCAAGAAAAATTACGATAGTTTTTCTACATCAGTTATTTAATTCTTTCGCGTATGCGTAGTCCGAGAGTCGTTTTCTTCCACCTTTACACAATATTTTACAGTTTTAGTTTCCGACTAGACCCAAAAGAAGGTTACGTTAACAGTTACCATAGTTAGTACAACCTTTTTTCGTATGATTCATATCTAAATTTATTATGATGATGATGATGATGATGATGATGGATTGTCAATGGAGAGGTTATGCGAATCATAGTTTCCTCGTCCTTCAACATGGTAATATATACAGGGTGTCCCAAAAGTCCCTATCTATTTTGTTGAAATAGGCTGAATTTCAAATAAATGTCACACTGACCTGAATACAGATGTATTTCTATACAAATTACAAGTATTACACCATTAAAATCTTTTATTAGTAGTTTCCACATGTGCTCTATCTGTATCTCTGCAAATCTCAAAGCGGTCAGCTGCATTGCGGAACACATTTCCGAGCATTTCAGGGGTTATTTTCTCGACTGCTTGCCTAATGCGATCTCGCAAATCTGGTAAATCTCGAATATTTCTGCGATAGACCTCTGATTTAATGAAACCCCAAGCAAAGAAATCCAATGGGGTCAAATCCGGAGATCGCGCTGCCCAGGGCCTATTTCCCACACGTCAAATCCAACGATTTGGAAAACGCTCGTTTAGGTATGTCTGAACAATTCTGGCATAATGACATGGTGCCCCATCCTGCTGAAAGACTACATTGTCGAGAATGCCATCTTCAAGAAGTTGAGGTTCTAAAATTAATTAAAAATTTAAAAATTTAAAAATAATTAAAATAGAAATCTAATGCATGTATTTGTCTAGAAAGTTGCATGCAATCATGTCATTAAAACATTCATTTGAAATTCAGCCTATTTCAACAAAATAGATAGGGACTTTTGGGACACCCTGTACAGTATATAAATCAAAAGGAGACTTCATTTGACGATGGAATGATTTTAAATGAACGATGCATTTTTACATTTTCGATCGTTTTGAAGTTATAATTTAATTAATTAACTTAAAATATTATAAATTTAAATTATTTCATCTGATGGCATGTAGTAATTATTAATTCAAATAAAGAGGGTTCATTAGGGTTGAAATTTTAAGGTTTAAAATTAAGGAGCAAGTGTAGTGGATCACCTGAAGATCAGGGCCCCCAGCCTTCTTTAGTTAGCTTTATGAGGCTAACTAACGAAAATATCACGACTTAACCTAACCAATCGTTAAGTCAACTGTACGCCCTTGACGATTGGTTAGGTTAGGTCGTGATATTTTCGTTACTTTTAACGTTTCATTTGATTATACCTGGACAAAGTTGGGGAACGCAAACTACACTAGGATAATGTAGGGGAACGTAAACTACACTAAGATAATGTAGGGGAACGTAAACTACACTAGGATAATGTCGGGGAACGTAAACTACACTAGGATAATGTCGGGGAACGTAAACTACACTAGGATAATGTCGGGGAACGTAAACTACACTAGGATAATGTCGGGGAACGTAAACTACACTAGGATAATGTCGGGGAACGTAAACTACACTAGGATAATGTAGGGGAACGTAAACTACACTAGGATAATGTATGGGAACGTAAACTACACTAGAATAATGTAGGGGAACGTAAACTACACTAGGATAATGTAGGGGAACGTAAACTACACTAGGATAATGTAGGGGAACGTAAACTACACTAGGATAATGTAGGGGAACGTAAACTACACTAGGATAATGTAGGGGAACGTAAACTACACTAAGATAATGTAGGGGAACGTAAACTACACTAAGATAATGTAGGGGAACATAAACTACACTAGGATAATGTAGGGGAACGTAAACTACACTAGGATAATGTCGGGGAACGTAAACTACACTAGGATAATGTCGGGGAACGTAAACTACACTAGGATAATGTCGGGGAACGTAAACTACACTAGGATAATGTCGGGGAACGTAAACTACACTAGGATAATGTCGGGGAACGTAAACTACACTAGGATAATGTCGGGGAACGTAAACTACACTAGGATAATGTCGGGGAACGTAAACTACACTAGGATAATGTCGGGGAACGTAAACTACACTAGGATAATGTCGGGGAACGTAAACTACACTAGGATAATGTCGGGGAACGTAAACTACACTAGGATAATGTAGGGGAACGTAAACTACACTAGGATAATGTAGGGGAACGTAAACTACACTAGGATAATGTAGGGGAACGTAAACTACACTAGGATAATGTAGGGGAACGTAAACTACACTAGGATAATGTAGGGGAACGTAAACTACACTAGGATAATGTAGGGGAACGTAAACTACACTAGGATAATGTAGGGGAACGTAAACTACACTAGGATAATGTAGGGGAACGTAAACTACACTAGGATAATGTAGGGGAAAGTAAACTACACTAGGATAATGTAGGGGAACGTAAACTACACTTGCTCCAAAATTAATGTTAAATGGTTAACTTTCTTATTCAAATATTTATATTATTTTAAAAACATTTTTATCATAAAAGAACTAACTATTATTTACATTACTGTAGAATGATTAATTTTATTTGGATTAAAATAATTTTCAGTAATTTAAGAAAAAATTAGTATTCTGTTTTTCTGTGAATATTTTATTCTTTTTGATGAAAGTGATAAAATTCCAAGAACAGAACCTAATCATTACTGATGTGTAATATTTTATGATTTTTATGCTTGTGGACAAACTTTCTCTCGAAATTTTGCATGATATCCTATCTTGGTTCTTGTATGTGAGCAATATTTCTTCATTGATAAAGGTTAGACTCAGTCCTAGTGTTATACATTATTATCGTTAATGATTGCTGTATATACAGTAACTTGTTTCATAATGGATTAAGACTCGCGAATTACCAAACCAAAGATCAAACATCACAGTTTATCTGCGCATGTTTATTTGTCGAGGTATTATTATACTTTTAGAAGAAACAACAAACTGAAAACAATACAGGGCTATTCAAACTGATTCACCTGATTTCAAATGAGAATATTTTTTAATGTTACAAATACAGTGTGATTTGTGATACATCAACCAAAAGAAAAACTGTCCAAATTTTGTGTCTCACCTCATAAATGCTCTATGTGACTTCCCCTAGTTACACGAGCAACGTCGACACGATAGTCGAATTCCTCCCATACTCGCTCCAGCATGTCCGTTGTCACTGACTACGGCAGTAACAATGCGAGTTCGGAGCTCATCCAAAGATGTGGGCAACGGTGGCACGTACACAGTATCCTTAACGTACCCCCAAAGGAAGAAGTCGCACGGTGTAAGATCCGGCGACCTAGGGGTCGATTTACAGCTCGAAAACTGCAACACACAAAACGCCTTCTGCTGTGCGGACGCCATTTTCACACTGACTGTTTGTTGCTAGGCTAGGCCACGGCGTGACTTTGGAGCCCTCTCGCGGTGATCTTGTAAAACTCGGAGATTTCCTCTTTGATGTGGTGTATGCCCAGTTGATGCACGGTTGATAGGTACGGAAGTATTCTCAGTTGAAATCGGATGAATCAATTTGAATAGCCTATATCATGGTCTGGAGACCCGCAAAGGTCAAGGAGAGCGAAGGGCGATCCCTGAAACTCCAGTTTCAGTTTTAGCGCAGTCACTCAGTACCTTCACTCTGGTCAGAACGAGAATTGGGTAACTCAAAGTTTTGAGCTTACAGTTTTCGTCAGCCAAGTAAACACGAGGTTGACCATCGACCAGTACAGTTATCAGAACAAACGTAAAGAGATCTACGAGTCACATACAAGTTCACGAATACCTTCTCCCACATCTGTCGCAATTCTGAAGAAAATTCAACAATGAAATATTCTTCATCACGCGATGATACAAGAACTCATTTTCTATATGTCAAGGATAAGAGAAGACGAGATCACTGGAAAGCTACTCAGTATTAATAGATTTCTTCCTATCTCGTGCGTTTTGTGCCTTAGTAATTTACTTTTGTTTCAAGGGTGCTCTTTTCTTCTGGCAGGATCTATATACCGTATGTATATATTAAAGGGAGAAGTTTAATTTATCATTAATGTTCTAATTAATACCTGAAGAGCGTCCAGTGCACATTTGTTGCGAATAGAGGAACCTTCTCTGTTACTGGGATGGAAAAAGTCATGTCCTCTGTAGTTCCCAATGGCGTCCCGCCTGTAATCTCCTACGTTAAAAACTGCAAAAGAAAGTAATTAGACAATTAAATAATTGGTTTCATACAGTATTATAACTGGCCGTAGTTGAAAATTTGAGAATGGTAAGAAGGTGGAACTGCATTCATAGCATCAAAGGGGACAATATTTTTGAAATATTTGATAAATAAAGGAAAATTACTATTTCGTAATTAAAAGTTTAGCTTTTAAACGAGATACGATAAGATTTTACACTTAAGATTTCAGATTTTTTTTTTTTTAAAATGAATAACGTGTTTGAAAAAAGGCACATTTATTGTTTAGATACAATCATTATTTTTATCCGTAAATCCAACTAAACTTCAAATATGTGAACTAACCGGATACACACTCGACATCTCGACACGCTAAAATAATCTAAAATATACTTATTAATGTAGTTAATTTTGCCGCACCAAATAAAATAAAAATTGATGTCAAAGATGCGAATCAAACGAAAATTAAAAACAAATTAATAAGGTAATTTTAGAGCTCAGTAAAGTCAAAAGCTAAATGCCTCAAATTGTGGTAAAAATGGTCGTATGATCCACGTTAAAATTATCCTAACATTTGTTTTATCAATAAGCTATTTTGCTTCCTATTTTTCTCCTTCTCCAAATAACATTCAGATTAGCAACCTAGACTTTTTCCTCATTCTTGTCTAATTTCTCCCAATAAATTATGTTCTGCCGCATGGCACAATCACGAATTAACTATCATAATATACTGTACAACCACAATTAACCAGACAGTCCACCTCTATGCCTTAACTCTACGCCTTTGAGTCCTTGCTAACTGCTGCTGCTGCTTGGCCAGATAAGTCTACAGTGTTGGTTGCATTCTACAGCCAAAGCGCGCATTCAACAACTGCAGTAGCGGAACATTAAATTCGTTTGACGAGAAAATTTAAAGGATCTTAAATTTTTACATATTTAATCAATGGTGTTGTAGTTACAATTTTGTTACTTATATAAAGTATTATTCTATAAACATAACTTATTTTACTATTATTAGGAGTTTTTAAATTAAATGATTTAAATTTAAATCCGAAGTTATTCGTAAATTTCGTAAATGGCAGAGATCTATTTATCTATCTCTCTCTCTCTCTGGCCTGGATAGTGTTCGATGTACCGCGACAGTCGTTGCCGATAGAATAGACAAACTGAGCGCGTTTAAGGCTCCTGGGCCAGACCAGTTTCTCCCCAGAGTGTTGCGGGAGGTGCGCGACCAGGTGGCTCCACACCTGGCTACAGTCTTCAACAAATCGTTGGAGACGGGCCAGGTGCCTGGTGACTGGAGGGAAGCCAACGTGACCCCTATCTTTAAGAAAGGGGATCACGAAAGTCCAGGGAACTATCGTCCCATTAGTCTCACTTCAGTTGTAGGTAAATTATTAGAGGGGATAATAGCTGATAGGATCGTTGACCATTTGGATTCGTACAAGCTGCTTGTGGACTCCCAACATGGATTTAGACGGCATAGGTCGTGTCTCACCAACTTGCTCGAGTTTTTCCACGTCATGTTGGGTGAGTATGATAAGAGTAGGGCGATTGATATACTTTATCTCGACTTTCAGAAAGCCTTTGAAAAGGTACCTCACCGCCGGCTTATGGCGAAAGTGCGCGCGCTGGGTATCGGTGGGGAAATAGGTAGGTGGATTGAAAACTGGCTGAAGAATAGGCGGCAGAGGGTTGTAATTAAAGGTGCTAGTTCGGGTGAGGCCTCGGTCACTAGTGGGGTTCCTCAGGGTTCCGTTTTGGGGCCGCTGTCGTTTATCATTTACATAAATGATATCGACGGTAGCATCGTCAGTCGGATCGCCAAATTCGCTGATGACATCAAGCTTGGGGCCAATGTTGGGACGCCGGAGGCGATCGAGCAACTGCGTGCTGACCTAGGTAGGATAGGAGAGTGGTCCGAAAAATGGCAAATGCCGTTTAACTTGGGTAAATGCAAGGTGATGCACATTGGCTACGCCAATCCCAAGTCGGACTACTCGATGTTAGGAAGTAATATCGAGGCGACTGATTTGGAAAAGGACTTGGGTGTGCTAATTAGCAGCGACCTTAAGTTTGCCAAACAGTGCGTAGAGGTGGGAAAGAAAGCCCAGAAGCTGTTGGGTTATATCAGGAGCCAATTTCAGTTTCGGAACAGAGAGATTGTGCTCTCTGTACAATTTCCTGGTTCGACCGCACCTGGAGTATGCTGTGCAGTTCTGGTCGCGAACCCTCAGGAAAGATATTGAGAGGCTGGAGCGAGTGCAGGCGAGGGCCACAAAGTTAATCCCTTCCGTTAGGCATATGGGCTACAATCGACGGTTACGCGCCCTAACTTGTTTTCGCTGGAAACTCGGAGGCTGCGCGGTCAACTGATCGAGGTTTTCAAGTTCTTACGCGGGTTCAACGATGTCGATTTTAGAAGCATGTTTAGTTTAAATGATAACCCAACTCGCAACAATGGTTGGAAGTTTGATTTGAAACGGTTTAGGACTAGTCTGTGTCGGAATTACTTTACCTATAAGATCTGTGACACGTGGAACAGGTTACCTTCAGAAGTTGTGAACAGTTCCTCTGTGGATCAGTTCAAGAAAAGGTTAGACCAAATCTTGCACACTATTTGAGGGTGTAAAAAAAATGTCCCTGGCACCCGTTGCCATTGGTACCTCCTCGGTATGGGCCGCAAAGCCTTTTGAGGTACTTCTTTTCCTTGTAACTCTCTCTCTCTGTGTATATATATTATATATATATATATATATATATATATATATATATATATGAGAGAGAATGTTAATGGGATCGTTCCTAATGAACTTTTCCTTGTAACACTCTCGCTCTCTCTCCCACCAAATCTTGCAAATGAAGCGAGATGCTACAGAGGGGTCGACTGTCGGTCGACCCTGAACCATCGTTCGAAGATATCAAATATACATATATAACCATAAACAGTGAGGACTCATAGATGGAATATCGTGCATGCGCAAGCACGCTTTTCATAATGCAAGAAGCCCCCAACAGGACTTGAACCCACTAACTGTGGAGTAGAAGGCGAGCGCGCTCACTATCACGTTACGACAAGGTAAAAGTACGACAAGGTAAAAGTACGACAAGGTAAAAGTACGACAAGGTAAAAGTACGACAAGGTAAAAGTACGACAAGGTAAAAGTTAGTACAACCTGGCATATATTTCAGCATACTAGGGAATATAACGCTTTCGCGTCCTGAGGTGCTTTTTGTACCAATTCCCCTCTGCTCGAGGAAATGAAATGCTGCCAGAACGTGTGAATTTTATCATTGTGAAAAATGGATACCTTAAAATTGGAGGGTGTGGTTCACACCAATCTAGGTATTTTCGCCGCAGGACTTTTGTGTGCAGGACATTTTCCCGCAAGGAATTTTCGCCGCAAAATATATAATTTGTATAAATATATAAATATAAGTCTACCAAATTTTCTGAACACTCTAATACGTCGGGTTTGGATGACTTGAAAATTTTCATTTATTCATTCTCTTAAATAAGTGATTTCATGTACTTCAAAGGTTTTGAACCCTTAGGTTTTTAAAAACCATTTTTGATGGTTTAAAGTGATACTGCACATGCAATAACAGATACTGTCAAAGTTTTATAAAATCGCATTGGAAGTGTGAAATAAAAAACTGCAAGGCAAGAGTGCATACAATTTTAGAAAGTGACGCTAAAATAGTAATTTGCAAAACATTTGGTGAGCATAGTCATTCTGCAAACCCATCAAAGCCTAAAGTGTACGCCACAATAGCAAGTATGAAAACGACTGCTACTAACTCCCAATTATCTGCAAGATCACTAATTGCCGATGCAGGTTGTTATCTAATGCCATCAATTGCAACTTCATCAAGAAATATTAGAAAATGGAGGCAAAAGAATATGGATATGTTGCAAAAGTACATAATAGAACGTAAACTACGCTAGGATCTTTAGGAGACATTTTTTAAATGAATCCATCAAATAAAACGTTAAAACTAACGAAAATATTACGACTTAACCTAACCAATCGTCAACTTATTTTTTATTTTTTAAAAAATTCTTTTGCGGCGGCGAAAATTCCTTGCGGCGAAAATTCCTTGCGGTGAAAAGTTCCGAACGCGGGTTCACACAGATCGTCGTCCTTTCCATGACTCGGTTAAGATATTTAAAGATAAAATAAGGCGTATAATGTTAACAGAAGATGGTGAAGTTCAGATCCTTTACGGGTATTTTGATACCAGGGTTATAAGTTTCAGAAACAAAGATGATGTGTTGGATTATGTGTTGAACTTAAACTGTACGAAAGAATATATTTACAGTGAAGTGGCTTTTCCCACTTTCACCAAGACAAGAAAAATCTTAGCTCACAAAGTTTTTGAATGAGTGGAATGATATAGATATAGATATAGATATAGATATAGATATATATATATATATATATACAGGGTGTCCGAGAATTATCTGTACAATTTTTGGCTGTTATTAAAAGTCAACCATGAAGTGTAGAAATTCCAGTGTTGTCCCATTTTACAGAGAATCTCATTAAGTTTTTTCTGATACCAAGTTTTGACAAGTTTTTTAGAAATTCCAGTGTGTCCGAACATTATCTGTACAATTTCATCTTTTAATAAAATTCTTGATAACACACGTAAAATTCTTAAACAAGATTATTTAGAATCTGTATTTTCAAAAGTTTCTTTTATTAAAGTAACGTTGTTACAAACATTCGATATGTGCACCATTAGTGATTCGCAAAACATCCAATCGATACTCCAAATGTTGCCATGTACGCTGCAGCATATCCACATCAATTCGCTCAATAGCAGCTGTGATTCTTGCTTTTAAATCATCAATGTCTGTCACCCGCGTACATTTCTAAAAAACTTGTCAAAACTTGGTATCAGAAAAAACTTAATGAGATTCTCTGTAAAATGGGACAACACTGGAATTTCTACACTTCATGGTTGACTTTTAATAACAGCCAAAAATTGTACAGATAATTCTCGGACACCCTGTATATGTGTATATATATATATATATATATATATATATATATATATATATATATATATATATATATATATATATATATATATATATATCATTACATAATGTTGCATCTTACAGAATTTGAACCAAGCGAAGTACACGCATATACTGTAATCATAGATGAGTTAATGTTTTTTCCTTTATACTAATATGTACAGTGGTGAATATGCACGTGAAATATTGTGTATATTTCTTTATTCAGACAATTAAGCCTAAAACCTGAAAAGCGAAGCAAGAAAAGCTGAGTGAGGGGATTAATTATTTATCTGATCATCTGCGGAACGAGTCAATTAACTTATTGGAAGTAGGTTGTGCATGAATATTTACTTGGAATATTTTTATTTTATGTAAACTTAAAACTTCATCAGAAACTACATCAAAGATGAAAGAGAATACTTTAATATCAAATAATGTCTAAAGACGAGTAAAACGAATGAAGAGGTGTTTGATGACAACGTGGCAATCGATAACTACAGAAGAATGCGAGAGGCTTGTCGACTCGATACCACGTCGACTGGAGGCCGTTATCAAGGCTAAATACTAAGACGCAGAGTTAAAAAGTATTTGATAAAGGTTTAATATAGTGGCAGTACTCAATAAACGTAATGAAAGTATTCTATTATTTTTTGTAACACCTGACAAGATATTCCAATATTTTGTATGTTGCTATGCATTAACTTTTCACTATTTAATAAAGTTTTTGCTATATTTTAATATTTTTCACAACTGGCACACAGAAGCTTCTTTTTATTATAACGTCAAAGACACTCGATATTCGTCATGAAGGTGTATTACGTGAAACCCTATCCATTTCTAATTCTTCTCGCTCTTTCTGGCATCTAGCTAAGAACCTTTCCAACAACTTTACTTCCTCTTCTTTCCCTCCTCTTTTCCATTCCGACGGCTTAGTTGCTGTCTCTTCTCCTGACAAAGCTGAACTCTTCGCTCAAACTTTCGCTTCCAACTCAACCATGGACAATTCCGGTGCTGTTCCTCCATCTCCTCCTCTCTCTGACTATATTATATCTGATATTAGAAACTCTTCCAAAGATGTTCTTTCTGCCCTATCTGGGCTCAACTCTAGGAAAGCGTACAGTCCTGATGGTGTTCCTCCTGGTGTTCTCAAGAACTGTGCTTCTGTGTTGACACCCTGCCTACCCAAACTCTTTTGTCTTTGTCTTTCATCTGGTACTTTTCCTTCCTGCTGAAAGTTCGCTTTCATTCAGCCTGTCCCAAAGAAGGGTGACCGCTCTCAACCCTCCAACTATCGTCCAACTGCTTTGATTTCTTGCCTTTCTAAAGTTTTTTAATCTAGCCTTAGTAAGAAGATTCTTGAAAACTTCTCTTCTCACAATATTCTTTCAGATCGTCAATATAGGTTCCGCAAGGGAGGCTCTACTGGCGATCTTCTTGCGTATCTCTCTGACTCTTGGTCATCCTCCTTTCGGAACTTCGGTGAAACTTTTGCTATTGCGCTAACATATCAAAAGCTTTTGATAGAGTCTAGCACACATTTTTAATTTCGAAACTGCCCTCCTTCGGTTTCTACCCTTCTATCTGTGCGTTCCTCTCTAATTTCCTTTCTGGCCAATCTATAGCTGCGGTTGTAGATGGCTACTGTTCTTCTCCTAAAGCTATTAACAGTGGTGTTTCTCAGGGTTCTGTCCTGTCACCCACTCTTTTCCTTTTATTTATCAATGATCTATTAAGTCGCACTTCATGCCCTATTCACTCCTATGCCTATGATTCCACTCTTCACTTTTCCACCCGCTTCCCAAAGCGTTGCTCCCAACAGTCACTCCATGATTCGTGTAGGACGGCTATGGTACACCTGATCTCTGATCTTTCCGCTATCTCTGACTGGGGCAAAGAAAATCTTGTGGCTTTCAAAAACTCAGTTCCTCCATCTGTCTACTCGTCACACTCTTCCACACGACTATTCCCTTACCTTCAACAAGATAATTCAATCCATCCTCTTCTCTTAACATTCCTGGAAAGATCACATACACTCTCTTTCCAAAACAGCTTCTAAAAGGTTAGGTGTGTTGTACCGCCTCCACAGTTTCCTCACCCCCGCTCAGTTGCTCTCTCTGTACAGGGGTCCGCAATGTATGGAGTATGCTTTTCATGTCTGGGGTGGCTCAACCCACAGAACTCTACTTGGCTGGGTTGAATCAAAGGCTTTTCGTTTCATCATTTCCCCGCCTCTCACTGACTGTCTTCAATATCTCTCTCTTTGCCGCACTGTTACCTCGCTCTCTCTTTATTATCGCTATTATAACGGGCACTGCTCTTCTGAACTCCAACTGGATGGCTCCTCCTTTAAGGATAGCACACAGTACCAGACTTTCTACACATTCTCATTCCTCTTCTGTCCAACTCTCTAACGCAAGGGTTAATCGGCATTTTCAATCTTTCATCAACTCAACCTGTCAACTCTGGAACAATGGGTTTCGTCGCCATAGATCTTGTTTAACTAATTTGTTAGAATTTTATAACGAAATAGTGCGCGATTACGATAGGCATAGAGCAGCTGACGTTATTTATTTAGATTTTAAAAAAGCGTTCGATACAGTTCCGCATAAAAAATTAATTGCGAAGGTTAAAGCGCAAGGTATACGCGGTCAGGTAGCTAACTGGTTAGAGGAATGGCTTCGTGCTAGGAGACAGAGGTGGTTGTTAATGGTAGTGAATCGGGTGGTTGGATGTAGATAGCGGTGTCTCACAGGGTTCATTGTTAGACCCATTGCTATTCGTAATTTACATTAACGACATAGATGTAGGATTGACTAGTAGTGTCAAAATTCGCGGACGATACTAAAATAGGCGGTAAGGTTGTTAACGAGGACGATAGAAATAGGCTCCAAGACGATGTAAATAGGATTATGGAGTGGACAGATAAGTGGCAGATGCAATTTAACGTAGACAAATGTAAAGTTTTGAATATAGGTTCTCGTAACAATAATTACACGTACACGATGGATGATAGAGAGTTAGCGAGCGTTGACGAGGAAGTAGATTTAGGCGTACGCGTATCTAAGGATTTAAAAGTTAGGAACCAGTGCCTGGAGTCTTGCGCAAAAGCTAACAGGATGTTAGGCTTCATATCGCGTAATTTCGAATTTAAATCGAAGAATATTATATTGCCCCTTTACAAGTCCCTAGTCAGGCCTCATTTAGAATATGCCATTCAGTATTGGTGCCCGTATTTACGTGAGGATATTGATAGGTTAGAAAGGGTTCAGCGTCGCGCCACGAAACTAATTCCGTCATTGCGCAACAAGTCTTACGAAAACAGGATTAAAGAGTTAGACTTGCATTCACTCGAAACTAGGAGATTAAGGGGGGAGCTTATTGAAGTTTTCAAAATCGTTAAAAAATTCGATAACATAAATTTTGACAAACTGTTCACTCTCGATAATAGCAATACTCGTAATAACGGATTTAAGTTGCGTGGCAGACGTTTCATTACTAACATCGTTAAAAACTTCTTTACGTTTAAAGTAATTGATAAATGGAATAATCTTCCCGCGTCAGTCGTGAACTCTACCAGCGTTAATATGTTTAAGAACCGTTTAGATAGGCATTTTAAAAATATTAACGTTGTTTAAAATAAAAAAAAACAATTAGCAACAGGAGCTCTGTGGGTGATGGTCAAGGATGAGTCTGTTGACGATTAATGCCAGCTTGTGACATGCCAGCGTATGATATGCCAGCAATAAAATTAAAAGAAAAAAAAATTAGACTAACACGAACGTAGATGTAACTTGTAGCGTAAACTAACCCACTTTTTGTTATACTCTTTCTACTTTTTTTTCTTTTCTTATCTTCTCTTTACTTGCATGTCTGTAGTTTGCATGGTATGACAGTGTTTGAGTTAAGACTGTGTTTGCATGGTTTGTAAGCGTTCTTATTTTACTTCTTTTCATCCTTCACCCCTTTCCTATTCTCTTCGACTATTTTTCTGACTTGTCGGCAGTGGCCGGCGGATGATGATGGGGAGTCTTTCTTTCTCTTTTTCTGAAAGAATTTTAACCCACGAGTGATAGGTTTTGCTACTTAATTAACCCTTTATTCTTCTCTTTTAACCTCCTCCTCTTTCCTTTCTCTCGGACTAACCTTAGAGTGGATCTTAGGGTCTTTGTTAGCCTTAGCTTCTGTAGATCTGTAGATCTTCCTCAATCCATCTTTCCTCCTGTTTATGACCTCCAATCTTTTAAACGCAGAGTGATTAGGCATTTTGAAAACACTGGACTTTGATTTTAGCTCTCCTTCTATGGGGGGGGGGTTGCGGGCGTTCGCCCTTGTCCCCTCCTTTCTGTATAAAAAACAAAACTTCAAGGTATTATCAAAGCCATGAGTGCATTTGAGAAAATATTCTATTTTTCTGGTCTGGTGTTGTGTATACTACCACAAAATTAAAACAGAGCACTTTCGAAATGCAAATTTTTTTTTCTCCACCAATTATGTATAAATTGCACGTTAATTACCAAAATGCTGAGGGCGTCTGTACGGTCAAACTCTAAGAGCTAGTATATTCTACCTTGTGTGCGAGCGACATGGGTGTGCGGACGTGCGAGGATGGGCGCAGGGGCTAAACGGCTGTGCGTGGACATGATGCGGGGATATATTGGCAGCGAAGAATTACTCGCAATAACCCACATTTTATATATATATATATATATATATATATATATATGATGAATAAAAACACGAAGGAAAGGAAACACAGAGTGGTGCTCAAGCGCTTTCGTCTAATGACATCCTCAGGAACACTGAACTAAATAAAGAGTTCAAGACTATACGTATATAGGTCACAAAAAAAAATTATATATATATATATATATATATATATATATATATATAATTATATATATATATTAGTACTGTGCAAAAGTCAGAGACCACTGTCGATCTGATAACTATTAGATAATCTGTTGTGTGAAAATTGGTTTTGATACTAAAATATATACTGTATTACCTAGAACCTCTAGTTCATATCAACGTATAACTAAGTTATTACTTAAGTGTATAAAGTTGTATAAGCTGGATGGCCCTTTAGTCTGTATAAATTGGATTTGAGGGTTGATTCATTATATTACTTATAACGCATGTGTTTAAAGATCTAGCGAACTATTACTGATGGATCTCCAGTAAATGCTCCTAAGCTATTGTTATATCAATATTTACAATTAAAAGTACTGACATATTCACTTAAATTCTGCAAAACAAATTTATCCAAAACGTTTCTCATTATAATCCTAATTCATGCTGTTTTTTTCTTTCACAGGCTTAAGAAATGACAAAAAGTACAATTTCTGATGAGATTAGATATAAAATAATACATTTGCATGGTGAGGGACTGAGTCAAAGAAAATAAGTGAATCTACAGGCGTTTCCAAAACTGGTGTACAAAAAATCTTGGCTCGTCACAGCTCAAATGGAACCCCAGCGGATCGCCCTAGATCAGGGAGGCCCTCTAAGCTTTCTCCATCTGATCTACAATATTTAAAGATTACTTCCCTTCGAGACAGACGCAAATCCAGCACTTCACTTGCAGCGGATCTCGAAAAAACAATAGATGTCTCAGTTGATCCCTTTACTGTATGAAGGAAACTTAACTCAGTAGGTCTTAAAAGACGTGTTGCAGCAAAAAAGCCACTTTTAATTAAGGAATGGAAATAAAGAGAAGAGAAGAAAATGTGCTTTGGAACACAAGTGTTGGACATCTGAGACCTACTGAATTAAGCTTCCTTCGTACAGTAGAAGGATCAACTGAGACACCTGTTGTTTTTTCGAGATCCGCTGCAAGTGAAGTGCTGGATTTGTGTCTGTCTCGAAGGGAAGTAATCTTTAGATATTGTAGATCAGATGGAGAAAGCTTAGAGGGCCTCCCTGATCTAGGACGATCAGCTGGGGTCCGATTTGATCTGCGACGAGCCAAGATTTTTTGTACACCAATTTTGGAAACGCCTATAGATTCATTTATTTTTCTTTGACTCAGTCCCTCACCATGCAAATGTATTATTTTATATCTAATCTCATCAGAAATTGTACTTTTTGTCATTTCTTAAGCCTGTGAAAGAAAAAAAACAGCATGAATTAGGATTATAATGAGAAACGTTTTGGATAAATTTGTTTTGCAGAATTTAAGTGAATATGTCAGTACTTTTAATTGTAAATATTGATATAACAATAGCTTAGGAGCATTTACTGCAGATCCATCAGTAATATCATAGTTCGCTAGATCTTTAAACACATGCGTTATAAGTAATATAATGAATCAACCCTCAAGTCCAATTTATGCAGACTAGAGGGTCATCCAGCTTATACAACTTTGTACACTTAAGTAATAACTTAGTTATACGTTAATATGAACCAGAGGTTCTAGTTAATATGTATTTTAGTATCAAAACCAATTTTCATACAACAGATTAATTATCTAATAGTTATCAGATCGACAGTGGTCTCTGACTTTTGCACAGTACTGTGTGTGTGTGTGTGTAATATATATATATATATATATATATATATATATATATATATATATATATGTGTGTGTGTGTAAAAATGAAATGAATCCATATTCATTTTTACATAAGAACCAAAATCGCTTAACGCGAGTTTGGATAATAATTTTACTTGTGGCTTCCTATTTTTGTTCGTGTCAAAACCCTACGATCTACCATACCTATGGTTTAGTCGTATCCATTTTCATTTATTATAGAAGTTATTATAATTAATTATGATTGTCTTGCATCTCACCCTCGACCCTAGATTATACATACGCATTGCATATAAGAGGATTGGAACCAGTAGTTGTGCTTCTTAGTCCTTGATACCCACTCTGTCTTTAATTCGTTTCTTTTAGGTCCTCCCTAATAATGACTTACAGTTATACTGCACGTATGACAATGTGAATAACTATGACGTCATAAAGTAACTTAATTCTCTTCACGTTTTCCATACCTTGAACACTGAATCACGTGTTTAGTATTTGGACATCTTCCGTATTGAATGTATGGTAAATTCCTTAATAATAATAATAATAATAATAATAATAATAATAATAAAAAAGAAAAAAAAAACTTCATTCTCTATACATCATTAGTTATGTTGTTTCCTACCTATTGTCTACTGATACCTATCAACCTATCAGTCCATATTTTACGCGTCTCTATATTACGCACACAACCTATTGGATTATGTACATGTAAAATACGTCCACATATATTTTTTTTATTATTTTTTTTTTAAGTGCGTTCAACTCTCACAAAGCATTCATTAGGCTTACAGTAGTTGAGTGGTCGAATTCGCGAATCACAGCAGAATTTAACGTTTCTAAGATAAACAACATCTTTCGCTCTGATCCAAATTCATAACATATTAAAAATGTAATATAACATATTATGTTGTATATAAATTATCTTGTCATGTCTCATGTACTTGTGCTGTACTAATAACCATATATAATAACCATATATAATAACCATATATAATAACCATATATAATAACCATATATAATCTAACCATATAATCTAACCATATATAATCTAACCATATAATCTAACCATATATATATATAAAACTGTAAGAATGGTAACGACGTAATGTACTTCAATGAAACTATAATTGAATGTAATGATTTAATTTATAATGTAAGAATGTACTTTAATAGAAGTGTAATTAAATCATAAGCGAATGGGAAGTAATCCATAATCGAAATCATAATTGTAAAATGATATCGCCTTCAGAAATGAAAAGGCGGCAAAAAAAAATAAGATTAGTTTTTATTTTTATTTATTTTTTTATTTGGAAAACTTTCAAACACCTGATCGTGTTTAAAAGGGGGGAAACTTAACCTCCAACTGCCATCCCCCAACATTCAGGAATATATGAGACGTGTATTTGTAAAATGGGGGGGACTTCATTACGAGACTCTGCCTTGGTCACTGCTAAGAGACTCCCCTGGTTAGCAGCCTCGCTGCGGGGAGGGAGGTCGAACCTCTACCCCTGTAAATTCAGAGCAGTACCTGTATATTTTAAGAAGTAAATTTACAGTAAGAGAAACTTTTTATTTTCCCCCTCGAGTTGGGCTATCGTCAGAGGAACTTAGTAAAGTCGACAAGTTATAAAGTATCAGAGAAAGAATTAGAAAATTATAGAAGAAAAGTATCAGAAGAAATATCCGTTGCTTGCCTCCCTAACTAGAACCCCCTTCGAATCCGAACCGACAAAGGGCCATAAAGGGGGGGGTTAACATATATATACAAACTCAGAATGGTCCCCTGAGAAACTTATATGTTAAACACAGACCGTGCATGGAACAAGGAACTCTTCTGGGAAAATTAAATCCACTATAGTCCGAATAAGTATTTGTCATTTACCATTACTTATTCGGACTATAGTGGATTTAATTTTCCCAGAAGAGTTCCTTGTTCCATGCACGGTCTGTGTTTAACATATATATATATATATATATATCAGGGCCGTAGCCAAGGGGGGATAGGGGAATATATCCCTCCCCCGAAATTCTTCCCAAACTTAGAAATATATTTAGACAAAATACTTCTCTCTGCTTACTCCCCTTTCATGGAGCTATTTATTTTCTGGGATGGATTTACATTTCCGACTCACCGAACTCTATAAGGAGCTCATGTCGATTAATGAACTTACGCTTCCGACTCAAGTTTGCTTGCTTTTAATTGGTCCTCTTGCCTACGTCACAAATGACGTCATTTTCTATTAATGTGCCCATTGGCCATGTGCAGTCGTCACTCATGATGTCAATTCCTAATATACGGTGTCATGCTGTTTACTTCCTTTGTTTTTCACGTGTTGTGGGTAGAGAGAGTCTGTGACCTATTTACAATATGGCCAACAAGAGGCAAGCGTTTTAAATTATTTTGAGCCTAAAACAAAAAAGAAAGCAAACAGTGATTTAATCTGTCCTTCTGACAGTGGTGAAACTTCAAATAGAAGTGAAAAACTGAAAATGTTGTTTCCTCGGTGTGTGAGTCACAAATGCCTTTGGATATTGGCACGTTCCTCGAAAAATCATGTACAGACAAGGAAAAATATAATATTCTTAAATATCTTTGGGTACCCGGAGAATTATATAGTTTTCCGCCGGGTAAAAGAAACTTAAAATTTCAAAGGAAGTGGCTGACTAAATTTAAGTGGCTTGCATATTCTCGAGCAAGTGAAGGAAGGTGCATTCTGCAAGTACTGTTTTGTCTTTGCAAAAAATGTAGAAGTTGGTAAAGGAAATCACATAAGACTGAATGCACTAGTTAATGCTCCGTATATGCGTTGGAAAGATGCAAAAGAGGATTTCCGCAAGCACGAAACTAGCAATTATCACAAAGACAGCTGTGTTAAAGCGCAAAATTTTTGGGACTAGTATGTTTCAAGGACTGCTCTCGATTTTCCTACAAAATTGCAAACAAGGGCAGTCGATGACCCTGATTTTGTTTCTGCAATCGGTTTTTTTGAGAAACCTAACCTAACCTAACCTGACCTAGAAAAATGTATACCAGAAAAATGTATTTTTTACTAAAAAAAGTGCATAACTTAACATGTTATTACATTATCATTTGTATAATTTAGGTCTCGGGGGTACGGGGGCGGAGCCCCCGTAAAGACACGCATCACGAATTGATCGATATAGGGTTCACTTTGTGATGCGTGATCTTTACGGAGGCTCTGCCCCCGTACCCCCGAGACCTAAATTATACAAATGATAATGTAATAACATGTTAAGTTATTACAACTTATAACAACATGTTAAGTTATGCACTTTTTTAGTAAAAAATACATTTTTCTAGTATACATTTTTCTAGGTTAGGTTAGGTTTCTCAAAAAAAAAACGATTGCAGAAACAAAATCAGGGTCATCGACTGCCCTTGTTTGCAACTTTGTAGGAAAATCGAGAGCAGTCCATGAAACATACTAGGTCTTTCCTTGCGAACAGACGTGTTTTATCGAGTGTCCAGTTATCAATTGAATAAGTGGTTTTCGTTGAAGTGTTTTAAAAAAAATAGTGTTCGGTGCATTCATAACTAAATTACTTCGTGCTACTAATCATTCATTAACGAATATATTTCATTTATTGTCGTTATTCAATACTATATTATTTGATCAAACGTGGCTTGCCGTGTTGTTTTTCAAATCTATCAAAAAACGTGCAGACATAAGGTTCATTTTTCCTTCCTTCGAGAGGTCAGGTAGAGTGTTGTCCCGCACCGTGTGAAGAAAAGGGAAAAAAGTCGGATCAAATCGCGGACAGATAAGTGTTATAAATACTCTTCTTTTACAGATCTTTTGTCGGTAGCTTAATTCTATATGCATTTAGTATAAATTTGTGTTACAAGAACCTGTTTCTGCGTTTCAAAAACGCGGTAGACCTACATTTTAATTTATTAATTTCCAAACGCTCGTATTTTTGTTTTTGTTTTTTTTTTGTTGTTTAACTAATTAAAAGCATGGCACCCCCGTCAAGTACTTGCAGTCGCTGTGAAGGGAAATTTGCCGCTTACGCGTTTACAATGGCTAATAATAATGAACAGTTAGTTTGCAGGTGGTGCTCAAACTTAAAAGTGCTGAGGAACGAGTTAGAACGTGAGAAGGCCGCCAGAGTAAGCCTTGAAGAAAGGGTGATGCTCCTGACGGCAAAATTAGAATCCCTTGAGACTCCAGTTGCGACCACTCCTGCCTCAGTTTCTATTAATAATATAAATAGTATTAATAGCCCTCTCTCTTCTCCTAGTTCCCAACCCTTCGTTCGAGTGCGTAATGGAGCCCCATTGAGAAAACCTAAGACATGTCTACCAGTAATAACAAACAATAAGTTTTCTGTTTTAGGGTTTGAAGATGATGATGAACCGGAAATACGACTCGTTGGCGATTCCATTGTTCGAGGGCAGCTCGAGGAATTCTGTGGGAGAAACCCTCGTCGTAGGCGCCGTTACTGCTACCCTGGTGCAAGGGTGGAGGATATAACTAATAGTGTTGACCAATTTACAGATGGTACCTCCGAGGACACAACGTATATTATTCATGTCGGTACTAATAACGTTTTAAATTCTAGATCGGAAGAACTGCTGGCTAGGTACAGGGACTTACTAGAGCGATTAAAGGAAAAAACTAATAAGATTGTTTTAACAGGTATACTTCCTCGAATTATCCATCGTAACGATTTCTACAGCAAGGCGACCTATATTAACAATAACATAAAGTCTCTTTGCCAACAGGAAGGAGTGCATGTTGAGAATTTTTGGAACAGTTTCTGCGGCAGGAGGGACTTGTTCCTCGGAGATGGACTTCATCTTAATGACGTAGGAGCTGCGCGTTTAGGAAGACTATTTCATAATACTGTCTCTTCTTTTCAGGCTGCCGTAACTCGAACGGTCCCAGCGTAAATTCCATAAATTTCCACTGCGCTCGCGAAGTTGTCCCAATTACAAACAATTTGAAGGTTCTATCCTTAAATGCTCGTAGCCTACGAAATAAAATAAACGAATTTTTTTCTTTAATTGCTTGTAAAGACTACGATATAATTGCGATAAATGAATCGTGGCTTAGCAATGAAACTCGTGACTTTGTAGGGGAGTATCAAATTAAAGGTTATAGACTTTTTGTTAAAAACAGAATAGGTAGGCGAGGAGGCGGTGTTATGTTGTATATCAAAGATAATATAGCGAACGTTATAGAAGTAAAGCACACAATTCCAGAACCGATAGATTCGACTATAGCAGAACTTAAATTGAACGATTTCAAACGTGTTGTTGCGGTTATATATAGGCCCCCTAATCAAACAGCTGATACGGATGAAGCGTTATATCGTGAACTAAAGCGAATAATCGGTAGTGAGCAGGCTTTAGTTATGGGTGACTTTAATTGCGCTAACGTAAATTACGATACAATGCAGGGAGACGCGGAAGGTAACCGTTTAGTTAATTTTCTCGAGGATAGCTTTCTTATTCAAAAGGTTGGGGAACCTACGAGGTTGGACAGTATTTTAGATTTAGTAATAACTACGGATGATAGGCTAATTACTGATCTTCAAATAATAGAACCGTTGGGCAATAGCGATCACAATATGGTAGAGTTTGTCCTCTCAGTAAGTCACTCGAAACCAGCTAACTCGACTAAAATTCCTAACTTCCAGCACGCAGACTTTAGTAAATTTCGAAATAAATTGTCACACGTCAATTGGGAAAACGTGATGGGGAACTACAACGCAAAACTAATGTGGGAATCGTTCGAAACAGTATTTAGGACTATAAATGAGGAATGTGTACCGTACAAAATTAAGCGTGCGAAAGTAAACAACAAGCCCTTATGGTTTACTTCTAGAGTAGGAGACATTATAAAGAGTAGAGATAGGGCTTATAGGCTACATAAGTGCGATAAAGATAATTTGTGGTAACGAAACAACTACATATCTCTAAGGCGTGAAGCGAAAAGTGTAATAAAAAAGTCCAAGCGCGAATTTGAAATCTCCATAGCTCGTGACGGTAAAGAAAACCCCAAGCGATTCTTTCAATACGTCAATAATAGAAATCCAGTAAAAAGCATCTTGGGGCCTTTGAAAAATCTAAACGGAGATCTAGTTTCTGAAAACAAGGAAATGGCTACCTTGCTAAACGAATTTTTTACGTCAGTTTTTACTATAGAAGATGTAACAAATATCCCTACGGTCACGGACATAATACCGTTTGATAATGGTAATATTTTGGATAATATAGTCGTTAGTGAAGGGGAAGTAATGCGCTATATTGATAAAATGAAAACGCGTAAATCACCGGGGCCGGATTCCATATATCCCATACAACTAAAAGAATTAAAAGATAGCATTGTTGTGCCGCTAACAAAGATTTTTAATGCGTCTATTTCTCAAGGGTGCGTACCAGATAATTTCAAGTTAGCAAACGTAACACCTATCTTTAAGAAAGGCGATAAAGGTACGGCGGGAAATTATAGATCAATCAGTTTAACGTCTGTTGTAGGTAAGCTACTGGAATCAATAATTAGGGATCGTATAGTCGAACACTTAGAATTCCATAAGCTAGTTAGAAATACGCAGCACGGATTTAGGCGAAACAAATCTTGCTTAACTAATCTTTTAGAATTTTTCCAAAACGTGGTTGACGTTTACGATAGACATCGGGCGGTTGATGTAGTGTATTTAGATTTTCAAAAAGCGTTTGACACCGTGCCGCACAAAAGACTCATTGAAAAAACTAAGGCTCATGGAATCAGGGGTGTAGTAATAAATTGGCTAGAAGAGTGGTTGCGAGACAGGAAACAGAGGGTGGTCGTTGATGGAGCGGAGTCGTGTTGGGCTAATGTAGCGAGTGGCGTTCCTCAGGGTTCTGTATTGGGCCCATTGCTTTTTCTTATATATATTAACGATTTAGATGTCGGCCTAGTCAGTACAGTTTCAAAGTTTGCGGATGACACGAAGCTGGGTGGTAGGGCGATTAATGACGAAGATAGAGGTAAAATTCAGGAAGATCTGAATAAAATCGTTGATTGGTCAGCCACATGGCAAATGAGATTTAACGTTGATAAGTGCAAAATTTTGCATATAGGTTCGCGTAACGGTAACTTTGCATATAGTATGTCAGGGAAAGATTTAACAAGCGTAGAGCAGGAAAAAGATTTAGGAGTTATAGTCACGGGTGATTTAAAAGTAGCGAAACAAAGTACAGCAGGCGGTCAATAAGGCGAACAAAGTGTTAGGTTTTATAGCTCGAAATTTTGAGTACAAATCGCGCGATATTTAGTTCCACTTTATAAATCATTAGTTAGACCCCATTTGGAGTACGCGGTCCAAATTTGGAATCCGCATATGCGCAAAGATATAGACAAAATCGAAAAAGTTCAAAGACGAGCAACTAAGATGATTCCGTCGCTTAGGTCAAAGTCGTACGAGGATAGGCTTAAGGAGTTAAAATTGACAACACTCGAGACTAGGAGGTTTAAGGGGTGATCTAATCCAGGTTTTCAAAATTATGAATGGGTTCGATAACGTAGATAGAGATAGCTTTTTCGAAATATCTCAATATAATAGGACTAGAAATAACGGGTGTAAGTTGACAAGTAGAAGGTTCGAGACAGCAGTTGCGAAAAACTTTTTTACGCATAGAATAGTAAATAGCTGGAATAGTTTGTCGGTAGAAGTAATTAGTAGCACATCTATAAACATGTTTAAAAATCGATTAGACGCATATGTTGATAGAAAGGGTATAGTTTAAGGTAGTAAAATTAAGGCTTTGTGGGGATAGATCCTACAGCTCAACACAAGTGTTGTGGGATATAGGGAGGCAGCGTCTTGGGTTAGGGGATACTCTCTGTCCTTACACACCCCATTTAAAGAGATTCCTCTGCCGAGCGGTGCCCCCATAGTACTGTGAGGTATTGAAAAACTCATGATCTTCACTTGCCCCACAAACATCTTTAAATGGGAGACCCAAAATGGGTGCACACACATTTCTACATTACTGTACAGTCTTTACAGCCACACCTACACTTTTTCTCGTAAGTGTATATATTGTAATGTATATGATTGTAAATTTTGACTTGATCCGCAATCGATATGGACCGTGACTTGATGGATACCGTAATGAAATTGACTGGATTCTTTGGATCTGATATATTTGCATGTCCGTTATAAATAGATATAGAGTGTAACATATTTGTGGATAGTAGTCTATTATGACTAGATCCTCTGGATCCAGAGATTCTATCTTTAGTTTTAAATCGATAATTAATTGGTTTTAAATTGATAATTATTTAGTTTCGTAAAAATTGGTCGTTGCCAATTTACCGGCGGTTTTTACATAAATTTCTTATGTTCTTGTGGTTCGGAACCCACGTAAAATTGTAGGTCCCCTCCGCCACCACGGAGGACATACACGATTACGAACACAGTTAGGTAGACCAGCCATGAGTGGATCCTAGGGTCTTTGTTGGTCTGAAACATTATAACAAATTTTTTCAGTTTGAAAATATAAAAAAAAGGTTATCTGTACAACCTTAGACAGTGCCAAAAGACAAAAAAAAACAGAAAACAGAAAACAGAAAAAACTCATGCCAATTATTGAAACCATTATTTTGTGTGGCCGACAAAAAATTGCATTGCGGGGGGATAGCGATGCTGGGATTTTGGAAGAAAATCAACAAAATGATGGAAATTTCCGCGCTTTACTGCGGTTTAGGATTGGTGGTGGAGATGAGAATCTAAAGAAGCATTTCACCGAATGTGGTCGAAATGCAACCTACACAAGCCCTCAAATTCAGAATGAAGTGATTAATATTTGTGGTAATCTAATCCTGTCTCGTATCGTGAATCAGATCAGTCATTCAAAATATTTTAGTGTTCTGGCGGACGAGACCTCAGACATCTGTGGAGTGGAACAATATACTCTTTGTGTTAGGTACATGTTAAAAAGTGAAGAGAACTATATGCTGCGAGAAGATTTTCTGAAATTTGTTCCTATTCATGACTGTTCTGGTAGGGCACTTGCTGAAACATTATTAAAAGACTGAGAGAGTTGGGGTTGGATGTAAACTACATGAGAAGGCAAGGATATGATGGGGCTAAGTCAATGAGTGGTCAATTGAAAGGATGTGCAGCTATTATACAACAAACGCATCCTCAGGCTCTCTACGTTCATTGCTCTAGCCATGCCCTAAATCTGGCCCTTTCCCATGCTTGTTCAGTGCCAATAATAAGGGCTAGTTTAATGGTAATGCGAGATATAATAGCTTTCTTTAGACATTCTCCTAAGCGAAGTCATGTGCTGAAAAGTTGCATCAATGAAATGTATCCTGGTGCCAAAAGAACCCGTCTTCTGAAATTTTGTGAGACTCGGTGGGTTGAACATTTAGATTCAATTCTGTTACTGAAGGAACTTTGTGCACCAATTTCTCAAGCTTTAAACAGAATTCAGGATTTTACGGACAGAGAGTCTACAATTAAGGCTTTCACATTGTTAACTGCTATTGAGAGCAGCAAATTTTTTATATGCTTGGTTATTGTTAGTCAGGTGTTTGCACTACTGCATGGCCTTTGCACATTCCTACAGTCTAAACAATGTGATCTTCTTGCCTGAACCATGCCGAAGTTTTAAAAGATGAAATACAAGCCCTGAGGGACTCTGCCAATTCGAAATTTAAAGCAGTTTTCTGTGAAGCCGAAAACTTGGGTAAAAGTTTGGGTACAACAATTCAAATGCCACCTTCGGTCGGACGGAAAGGTGATCACTTTGTTACACAGAATGTTGAAGAGTATTACAGACGTTGTGCGTATGTGCCTTTCCTAGACTTTTTATTAAATGAACTAAATGACAGATTTCTCAACCATAAAACTCTATTACAAAAACTGCATTCGTTGTTGCCGAAGAGATCCATCTCTCTGACGGATGAGGAAGTGAAAAACTGCTGCGAAACTTTGTCCCTTCAGTGGCCTGACGATGCAAGCGTTCCGGTAAAGTTCGATCGAGGGAGAACTGAAGATGTGGAGACGAACTTGGAGAGAGAAAATGAAAAGCCCATCGATTTCATTACTTCTTTAAATGAATGCAATGAAGAAATATTCCCTACAATTCATACATTTTTGAAAACAGGTGCCACTCTGCCAATAACTACGGCCACTGCAGAAAGATCCTTTTCAACGCTAAGAAGACTTAAAACCTACATAAGAAATTCTTCCTCTGAAGAGAGACTGAATGGTTTGGCCTTAATGAGCATTCACCGCCAATTAGAAATACAACCGGAGGATGTTCTTCAAGAAATGTCAAAAAGGAAAAGAAAATTAAATATCGTCTTGTAAGGTAATGTAAACAATTTACATATCTTTGTTGAATATACAGTATATATATTATGTATATACCTAGGACGTCCTAGGTATATATAGGTTCATATAACCCCCTCCGAAAATTTTTTCTGGCTACGGCCCTGATATATATGTATAATAAATATAGAAATAAAAATTGTGGGAGTAGCATACAAATTTGTAAGGAAACTACCAATTTTAGCACTTTGCCCGAATTCAACACAAGATCAAATAGATTGTTTACAACCAATTTTATAGATAATGCCTAAATGATATGTAGGTCACAAAAAAATAAATAAATAAAAATAAATCTAAAAATAAAATTCTAAGAGGAGCATACAAATTTATAAGGAAAATTACCAAAGTTTTAGCACTCTGCCCTTCTTGTCTAAATCCGTTCTGAACGAATTCAAAACAACGGGATCGAGTTGAAAAAGATCTTTGCTCATGTTAAAGTTATATTTGTAAGTTGGATAATAGCAGACTCAAGAATATTTCTATTAACAGTCGTCCAGTGCCCTTTTGTCAGAGTTATCACATTGTATTGATTGGAATAATGCTTCAGTTTTGTTTCACTCTAGCAACATTGTTAATAGAAATATTCTTGAGTCTGCTATTATCCAACTTACAAATAACTTTAACATGAGCAAAGGTCTTTTTCAACTCGATCCCGTTGTTTTGAATTCGTTCAGAACGGATTTAGACAAGGGCAGAGTGCTAAAACTTTGGTAATTTTCCCTTATAAATTTGTATGCTCCTCTTACAATTTTTATTTATTATTTATTTTTTTTTTTTTTGTGACCTATATATCATTCAGGCATTATCTATAAAATTGGTTGTAAACAATCTATTTGATCTTGTGTTGAATTCGGGCAAAGTGCTAAAATTGGTAGTTTTCCTTACAAATTTGTATGCTACTTCCACAATTTTTATTTCTATATTATATATATATATATATTTTTTTTTTGTAACCTATATATATAGTCTTGAACTCTTTATTTACTTAGTGTTCCTGAGGATGTCATTAGACGAAAGCGCTTGAGCACCACTCTGTTTCCTTTCCTTCGTGGTTTTATTCATTATATATATATATATACACGATTAAAATTAGCCACTAAAATATAATTTTCTACCAAAACTTTTTTCATCCCTCACCCCTCCCCACACAATGGCGTCATCACTCGATTAAGTCAGCGCTCGATGACGTCATCACTCGATCACGTGGTTTCCTCAAAGAACAACTTATAACAGGAACAGTAATATAGATAGTATAGGTATACTACCTATATTACTGAAAAAGATCGGTCGTTTTTTTTTTGCAGGAAGGAAGGGACAAAGGCGAATGACCAATCCCCCATCCCGTAAGAGGAAGAAAAGAGCAAAACCAAGTCCAGGGTTCTTGAGATGCCTGGACATTCTGCGTTTGAAAGATTGGAGGTCATAGACAGGGGGAAAGATGGATTGAGGAAGATTGTTCCAGAGTTCACAGGTTGAGTTGATGAAAGATTGAAAATACCAATTAACCCTTGCGTTAGAGAGTTGCACAGAAGAGGAATGAGAATGTGTAGAAAGTCTGGTACTGCGTGCTCTCCTTAAAGGAGGAGCCATGCAGTTAGAGAGTTCAGAAGAGCAGTGTCCGTTATAATAGCGATAGTAAAGAGAGAGCGAGGCAACATTGCGGCGAAGAGAGATATTAAAGACAGTCAATACGAGGCGGGGAACTGATGAAACGAAAAGCCTTTGATTCCACCCAGTCAAGTAGAGCTCTGTGGTTTGAGCCACCCCATACATGAGAAACATACTCCAAAGGCAGGTAGCCTCCTCCCGATTTCAATAATAATAATAATAATAATAATAAATAATAATAATAATAATGGGGTTATTTAACCTCCTTCGCAACATCTAAGGTCATTCACGGAGTGGACCTACAGCTTAACGTGGGATCCGAACGACGGGTCCCTACATAATCTGGATGTGGAGGACGGTCTTCCATCCAATTACTACCCAGACCCAATGTCGCTTAACTTCGCTGATTGACGGGAAGCGGTGTTACGACACTGGCCACGACGTAGCTCGTTTTTAAATATGCAAAAAGTATGCAAGATCACGAAAGGAATTTTCGAGGGTGGGAAGTAGAAGCTAAAAAAAAGATCCTGTAGCCACGAGTAACTACTTAACCCTCTAATAATGCAATGGGAAAGGAAGGCAAAGGTCAACCCCTTTATCACTAGTACCCAATTACAGAAGGAACTCCCTGCTCCAGTCAGTAGGAGAACAATCCGATGAAGGCTTCAGAATGAGAGTAATTTAGTCGCAAGAAGTCCAGTGATTAGATTGCTGAATAATGGACCAAGTTTTTGTTAAGCGACGAGAATCAGATTATGCAATTTGGGGAGGATGATCTGTGCGTCAGGCGTTCACCAAGTGAACGACGTCTTTCCAGATATTGTGCTGCTACTACGAAATACCTTCCAAAGTTCATGGTTTTGGGGTGTTTGGGTGCTCACGGCACAGGGAACTTTGTTTTTGCCCAAAAGATACGATCATGAGCACATTGCAAGATGGCGGATATTCCTGGTTCTAGCAGGATAGTACACCTTGCCACACAGTTAAAATTGCGACATAACGGTTTATGAAAAACATTTTTCAACTTGGTATTTCTCCTGACTCAAACTGACTGAGAAGCTGTGGAAACTTCTGAAGGCAAAAGTTTCTGAAAAGAAGCCACGATTCTACGAAGACCTTTGTTGTGGTATAAAAACAGTTTGCTAGTCCGAAATGGTTCTAGAATTGTGCCAAAACATTATCATGTTCATGCGCAACAGGATCAAAGCGGTCATTAATTTCAAGGGAGAGACCACTAAATATTAAACCCACAATGAAACACCGCTCTACTCATGCACCCATTCAGTGACTTGAGTTATCACGGCCCAATGGATAATCTGATCTATGGTCATTTCATCGCTTGTGTCATTAGTTTGTATTGCAGACACTTCTGATTCTATAGATCTGATTCTATAGATGCGGATGCATGATTCATCAAGAGCAAAATACATCGCAACTTTCGATGATTTCAAGTTTGCGTTAAAAAAAAATTATCTTTCGTAATAGTTTCGTTGTCGCAAACTTTCGAGGAAAAACGTTAATAATTGAGGCCCTCCTAGGAAGAAGTGGCTAAGCGACAAAAGCAAAAAACGCCAAAAAACGCAGCATTATGTGAAGGACACCAAAACTGAAACACTTTTAGTATAGCAGCAAATAGTTTTCTCCCAATAGAAATAGTTACGTCTGATCGGACGTATGAAATTGAGTAAAACAGAAAGTAGTATGGAATCTTTTCTGTAAATTATCATACATACTGTATATCACAACTTACAGTGTGTGTGTATATATATAGTGGGCCTAGATTTAGCCGTTTGAGGTGATAATGATTAACTTAATGTTAGTGCTTAATTGATGTAAATTGATTGTTATAATGACAGGCTGGGTTAACAATTTATGATGTCCTACAGCAGTCATTCTCAACGGGGGCGAAAGTTGAGCTGAGAGGAGCGATAGATTGTCACATACAAATGGATTTTTCTTAAAAAAAATAATTATCTTTCTATAAACATTATTCATAAATTAAAATATACAAATTTGTATTTTAATAAACTTATTTATTCCAAATTCATGTCCCTTCGTCTGTTTGACATAAACATGTTTTAAACATGTTGCGTTTTGTATACGGATAGCGGCAGCTGCTTAGCTTAGCCTTAGCGTCTGGCGTGACTGGTGTCTGGCAGTCTTTGAACAGCAATTGTAGCGGGGGGGTGTTACTTAATTCTCATGGTGATATTCTGAGGTTTAATGGTGTTGGTGTTGTGATAATGGTGTTTAATGGTGTTGTGATAATAATTGAATGACCTACGTTCAAAGTGAACAAAGCATTACTTGTTTATTATATTTTCATATCCCTCCCATCATTAATCATGGCTGCTGAAAAGAAGAAGTGTAGACCAGGGCTGTGGAGTCGGAGTCAGGAGTCGGAGTCGTGGAGTTGGTCAATTTTGAGTGGAGTCGGAGTCGGAAGTGCATAGTTGGATAGAGTCGGAGTCGGTGCAAATCCTTCAATTATAACCATAGCAGCCTAGGCCTAGACCTAGCTCAATTTTATGAATAAAATAGATTTAACCTAATGTTTTAATATATAATATAATATATAAATAATATATAATATATAAATATATAAATATATAATATATAAATAATATATAAATATAGTTGCTTATAATTAATAAGGATTATAATTAATTAATTAACATAATTAATAAGGAAATTTAAAAATTTTGTACTAGCAACCCTAAATCTTTTTCAGATTTTTAGATTTCAATTTCATAAGTAATGATAACAGCGAAATGTCACATCAAAAGTATAAATCCGCTGTTTTTGAATATTTTTCACTCACTGCTGATGGAAAATATTACGTATGTCAGTGCCAAAAGGGCACTGATGATCAGGAAAAAATATGTGATGCCAAAATTAGTGCCTTCTCAGGTGAAGGATCCAATGCTCCAACAAGAGCAGGAAATCTAAAACGCCACCTTCAACGGCATCATCCAAAGGATTACAAAATTGTGAATGAAAAGGATGATGAAAGAAAGAAGGCTGATGACAATTCAAGCACAAGTTCTCGTCAAACTACTGTCACAAAATATTTTATGAGTGAAAAAGTCAGTGACTATGACAGCAGACAAATTTAAAGCATGCATAATTGAAATGGTTGTAAAGACTTTTCTCCCTCTAACATTTTTTTCAACCCCGGCCTTTGCCAATCTGAATGGGGAAATGGCAAATATACTTGGCATTTCATTAGAACGTGGCAACATTCGTAATATGATAATGGAAGAATCGCAAAAGCAGAAGCATACACTAAAAGAATGTCTTCGAGGACGAATCCTGTTCTTAAAGATGGATTCCTGTACTCGCCATAGAGTAAACTATTTTGCAATTAATATTCGCTTTATCGATGATAAAAAAGTAGTCACGCGGACATTAGCAGTAAGAGATACTAAAGCACAGCATACCAGTGATTATCTTGAAAAACTACTAATGGATGTATTAAATGATTTTAACATCAGAAAGGACCAGGTATTGTCAATTGTAACGGACAATGCTTCCAACATGGTGAAAACACTTGAAAAATTTAACAAAAAGAAGTTGTGGAAGATTCAGAAGACAGTGATGATTATGTTGATTATTCTGAAGATAATGAACAAGTAATGGTGGTTGATGATCATGATAGTCACGATACATTAGATTCATTTGTGGATACTGCAGCAAGAATATCCAAAATCCATCATATGCGCTGCAGTGTCCACACACTGCAGTTGGCAATACGCGATGGCTTGAAAGGACAACATGCAGCTAATCTCATTGGAAGAATATGAAAAGTTGCTGTGGCAGCTAGAACGCCAAAACTAGACTCTATTTTGAAGCGACGAGCTGGCAAAGGAGCAATTTTGGACCAAGCGACTCGGTGGGGCAGCACATACACGATGATTCTACGGATTCTTGAAATAAAACCTTTCCTTAACGACATGGCCTCCCCGGATGTCATCATGACTGAGGCTCATTGGGATCAGGTAAAACAACTCGAGGGCTTACTTCGCCATCCTTATAACGTGACAAAAAAATTGCAATCAGATGATTTGACTCCTGGCTTATTCTATAAGGAGTGGAAGACGCTTATTTTCCGTCTTTCTCAAACTGGTGGCATACAAGCCGATGATATAAGGTATTCGATGATACAGAGAGAAAAGCTTCTGCTAGACAATGATATTCTTTTGGCTGCTATATATGTTGATGCCATGCACAGAGTGACATTAACAGAAGCGCAGCAAATCAGAGCCAAAGCTGCCTTATGTGATGTAGCCATACATATTGAAGGTCTACGAGATCATGGTCATGATGAATCCGAGGCAGTAGTTGGGCCACTTCATGGCAGTCATACGATTTCGTCGTCGTCATCAAATTCAGGCTCTGATGAAGAATTAGATTTTGAAAAACATCTGGACAGACAAGAACGATCAAAGCGAAGGCGATTGGAATTGGAACAGGAGGAACACCCCCAGAGTGCATTGGATAAATTCAAAATCAATTTCTATAAATCATTGGAGGAGGTGGAAAAGATTGATCGTTCATCAAAGTTGACTGTGAAAGAAGCAATTGCTAAATACCCCAAAATTGTCCAAGATGCTTCTATGACTGTTACGGCCTTGCCACCTATTCAAATTAGTGTAGAACGCTTATTTTCAGCCCTTAAAATCATCCGCTCTGACTTAAGAGCATCACTGAAAGAAGATTTAATGGAAGCGATCCTTTTTTTAAGAACAAATTCAGTTTAGGTTAGTACATTTTGTTACGGTTGTTTATAATAATACAAAAACATCTTATTAATTTGCTAAACCAATAATAATCTTATTTTGTTTAAGCTTCAATCAGTTTGTATTTTGGGATTTATTGTAATTTTTGAATAAAGAGAAAAAAAGCCATTAAGGCATAGTTACAGCCACTAAGTAACCTGATGAGTCATGTGGTGGTGACGAAATGCCTTGTTTATGAATCTCCATTGGCCTAATAAAGCTAATCGTAATCAATTTGGCCTTAACATTCCATCGGAGTCGGAGTCGTAATTATACAAGTCAGATTTCTGGAGTCGGAGTCGGAATGTTAAAATTTTTGGAGTCGGAGTCGGAGTTGGCAAATTGAATCACCGACTCCACAGCCCTGGTGTAGACAGTATCTGGAGGAGTATTTGTCTTATGGCTTTGTTGAAAGCCCATTTGATCGAAGACAGCCTGTGTCTTATATGTAACAGCTCATTTTCAAATGAAGCTATGAAGCCATCAAGACTTTTAGAGCATTTAAAAAGAAAACATCCTGATAAAATGGACAAACCCATTGATTATTTAAAAAATTTGAAAAAGAATTTTGAACAACGAAAAACTGTTCCTTCTTTATTTAGAAAAAGTACACAAACAAATGCAAATGGAATGATTGCGTCTTATGAAATTGCACAAATCATTGCAAAAACTGGAAGTGCGCATACAGTTGCTGAAAATATTATACGGCCTGCCTTTGAAATTCTCATGAAAACTGTGTTGCATCAAGATTCATCAAGTGTTTTAAAAGCATTACCATTGAGCAATGATTCGATTCGAAGAAGAATTGATGAAATGTCATCTGATGTAGAAACCCAGCTAGTTGAAAAAATAAAAAGCAGAAAATTCTCAATTCAAATTGATGAATCAACGGTTAGTGATAGTAGAGCTATTCTTATGGCATACGTCCGTTTTATAGATGAAGACTGCAAACTGTGTGAAGAAATGTTGTTCGTAAAATCTTTGGAAACCGACACAACTGGATCATCCATTTTTGAGGCTTTGAGATCTTGGTTTGATGAAAAACAAGTACCCTTTGAAAACTTAGTATCCTGCGCAACTGATGGCGTTCCATCCATGGTGGGAAAACATAAGGGATTTATTGCCCACTTAAAAAATATGTCCTTCGATTCTGACAGTGCATTGTGTCATACACCGCCATCATTTAGTGGCCAAAAATATTAGTCCAGTTCTTCATGAATCATTGGCAATAGTTATTAAAACAGTTAATAAAATTAAATCTCACAGCAAGTATGACCGACTTTTTCGGAAGTTTTGCAGTGATAACGAAGAGCAGCACATTAGACTTATTTTGCACACGGAAGTTCGATGGCTTTCAAAAGGAAACTGCCTAGCCAGATTTGTAAGCCTATTTGATACAATAGTTAGTTTCTTGGAAAGTGAAGGGGAGGTAGATTTGGCAGAGGAAATAAAGACTCACAAATGTGACATCTACTTTTTGGCTTGGATTTTCGAAAGCTCAATGAAGTTTCACTTCAGCTTCAAGGCAAATTATGTACGTTGCTAGACTGTAAACGTGTTCTGAAAGCTTTTACTGAAAAATTAGGTATTTTTCGAACCAGTTTACAGAAGAAGCACTTCAACAGCATGCCCGAGTTAACAGAAATAATTGGACATCTCTCAGATCAAGCTCTTAAAAATTACGCAGAATATTTATTGTCATTGAAAGAAGAACTGAATAGCCGATTTTCAGATTTATTTTCTTTTGAAGTCAAGCCATGGATGCTGGATCCTTTTGACTGTGATATAGAATCTGTCAGTGAAAACATCCAAGAGGAACTTATTGAACTAAAATGGAATGATGAATGCAAATACAAATTTGAAAAAGCTGGAATGACTGAATTGTGGCTTTCAAATACAACGAACACAACACAACATCACTAGTGCGCTGAACCTCTGGTCCACTCCGGAGAGGGCGATCGGTTACCTGCGTGCCGCCGGCTTGCTCGATCAGGGTGGGCTGATCGGCTAAACAACAACAACAACAACAACAACTAAACAGCTCTATCCAAACATGTGGTCTGAAATGGCTAAAGTACTGTTGTGCTTTCCAACTTCATATTTGGTTGAATGTGGCTTTAGTGCAGTCAATAAAATATTGACAAAGGAAAGAAGTAGAACTGATATATGCATGCGAGGAGACATAAGACAAACTCACAAATATCAATCCAAATATTGAGAATCTAGCAGCAAAGCATCAAGCACAAGGGTCACATTGAATAAACAACGTAAGTAAAATGTCATTTTAGCTTCATTAAGAATTTTTTGGGGGACGATTGCTTTAAAAAATAACCAAAAGGGGGCGATAGGGAAAAAAAGGTTGAGAAACCCTGTCCTACAGTATCACCGGTTGAAAGTGGCTAATGGAGTAGGCCTACTATAATATTTCTGGGTGATACGAATTGCTTCGAGGTCACCAGCTTGGATTACACCCAAGCAAATATTGTTAAGGTTATAAAAGGCACCTTACTGTTTTGTATTTAATTAAGAAAATAAATCAGTTATTTGCAACAAATGATTGACAAGTAATTCATTATTTAACAGCCTTTATATTATGCTAAGATGACATGGAGCTTAGCCCATAAGAGGAATGGTTAAGAGCTTAATTGACAAATAATACATTCATTTATGGTAGGCAAATGGCATGCAAAATGGAACATTCAATGGGCCTAGTAATGACAAAGAATGCACGTGCGGTTAGTACATGGGAAGTGGATTCGGCCGTCAATAATGAATGAATAAATAAATCACATAAATAAACGGATGCAAAGTATTTGTGGATTACATGATTGAACACAATAGCATGATGCTACACGATTGCTGTTTTGGAATGCCACTTGAATTGGGAAATAGGAAATAAGCCTAGTGCGGGTTTGTATTAGAGAATTAGTCTGATGCACATTCAAATATTGTAATGACACTTGGATTATGAATAGGCCTACTGCGTTTCAACGAGAGTTAGTTTGAACGACTTGTAAAACACTTTGCGTTTATAGCCTACGCTTTTGCGGTACACTGATGTAGGCTTTGCGTTATTGTTTAAGAACGAGGCACAGAGAGCTTACCAACTGTGTTGAAAATACCTCTCGAGGTGAAGGGTATGCTTGAAGGTCGACCTTGCAGAACGTAGGCCCGCGGTGATGCTGACCGTCCCATTGAAGTTTGTTCAACGGGCGCCAGTCGCCTCAAGTGTTGATTCGCTTCGTGTAGTTGAGATGATGCTTGAGGGACTGAAGCCGGCTGAAGTCGAAACGGCGCTTGGCTTCGAAGAAGTGCTTCTGCAGGCTGACGGCGGAAGGTCCTACTTTATGATAAATCGGAAGCTTTGAAGGAACAGCAGGCCGCTCCTCCGGCGAGAAGCCGGAGGGCGGTTGATGTGACAAGTCGTGCTACGGACGTAGGAGAAACGTGACACGTGACGAGAAATGCAAACGAGAAGTGGTGAGCGAGTGAGGATGAGTGAGGAGTGAGAATGTGTATCAGTGGAATCTCGCTTATATAACCTCTGTGACGCGGACTTTCCCGCCATATCTTGAGACGCCTTCCACGCGTCCTTTAGTTGTTAAGGGCTTGCTTTCACGGGCCTTTGGGACAAAACAGACGTTTTCATCGTTTCTGATTTCTTGACCACGTGTGTCTTCTAAGAATGTTTGATGATGGCGTGTAAGAAAGAATTTGTTTGTCTACTTGTTAGTCTATTTCTTGTCGGTCCTCTACAAGTAATTCCCTCTCGCTTTCGCGGGCCTTTTGGGACAAAACAGACGTTTTCATTGTTTCTGATTTCTTGACCACGTCTCTCTTCTAAGAATGTTTGATGATGGCGTGGAAGGAAGAATTTGGGAGCTATTGAAGAATAGGGACCCCAGCCTTTTTTAGTTAGCTTTATAAGGCTAACTAACGAAAATGTCATGACCTGACCTAACCTAACCAATCGTCAAGAGCGTACAGTTAACCTAACGATTGGTTAGGTTAGGTCATGATATTTTCGGACCTAGTATTGTTTCATGGACTGCTCTCGATTTTCCTACGAAATTGCAAACAAGGGCAGTCGATGACCCTGATTTTGTTTCCGCAATCAGTTTTCTTGAGAAACCTAACCTAACCGAGTTTCTTATACTATTGTTTTTTGCAAGATATCGCACTAATTCTTGTCATTTTTTGTGAATTTGTCTGGCGTAAGCGCCACACCAGCTCGGACTTATTCAAAAAGATGTTGGAGTGTATTGCGTAGTTTCAGTAAATAAATTTATTCAATATCCAATAACATTTTTCTTTATCATTTCTCAAGAAAACCGATTGCAGAAACAAAATCAGGGTCATCGACTGCCCTTGTTTGCAATTTCGTAGGAAAATCGAGAGCAGTCCATGAAACATACTAGTCCCATATTTTCGTTAGTTAGCCTTATAAAGCTAACTAAAAAAGGCTGGGGTCCCTACTCTTCAATAGCTCCAGAATTTGTTTGTCTACTTGTTAGTCTATTTCTTGTCGGTCCTCTACATATATATAATGACTAAATTGAAAATCTACTTATTTTCGACAGATGTAAAAGACTAAATAATATTCTCTTTCATTTGGTGTGGCATTCATTTTCAGAACCAATTAAATTAATAGAAGCGTTAACAAATAACGTGCATGACTCGATGTCGAGCATTTATCACAATTTTAAGATAAAGTTAAAAGAAAAAAATTGAAACCTCGAAACAGTTTAGTTCGTTAACTTTAAATTGTCGAAGGCAAAGAAAAAAAAAGGACTAATAAGAGAAACTACTGGGGACGAAACTTCAAGAGTATAAGTTAAATTACTTAAAACTGTTATTTGGTTTATGTACCTATACTTATTTTACTAAATAAGAAAATGGTTCATGAAAAGTGAAGAGAAGAAAATATATTACAAACCTTTGGTAGGAAGGCCGACCCAGTTCAGATACCTGGCCAACTTTTTTGCGATGTAAGTCTTTCCTCTAGCAGGGAGGCCTACCATGGCCACAACATGAGGCAGGTTCACAAAATCCATTAAGTTACCTAATGAACAATAAAACATTAATCAACATTTTTCCTAAAAAAACACACACACACACACACACATTATATATATATATATATATATATATATATATATATATATATATATATATATATATATATATATATATATATATATATACCGTATATATATATATATATATATATCGAATCTTCCGACAGTGTAGTTAAAGTACTGTACTATAATATACAAGTATTTTTATAATGAATACGATAAGCATTATTCAAAGATATGACAATTTTAATATCGCATATCTGTACATTTATCTGCCTGGTAACAGCGAGTAAACTAAATAAAATATCACATTTCAGTGGATCAAGTTAAATGTATAGCAAATGCCAAAGGCACGACGATATATGGCAATCACAGCGAATCAAGTTATATCTTATGACGAAGTTATTTATCCTTCAGACGTCGCACTGAGTAAGGCTTCAAAACCTTTTCTCTTAAATGTTGTATATTTATTAAATTGCTTATTGTCTAGTCTCAAAAAGTTTATGTGAATTTATTAGTGATTCAAACACCGAGTCTGAGTCGCATTTGGGGCCTACTGTAAATATATTGTATTCTATATATTTGATTCGTAATTAATTTAGAAGCTAACGTACATTAGATTACACTAGGGAACAACATTTTTGTTTCTTGAAAACTATTTGGTGTTTCTTATAGAACTTTTGATGCTGATTCCAGATATGGTTTCAGAACTTTTCTATCACCCATAGTTTTCGAGAAAATAATATTTCCATTTACTCAGAGTTTTCCAAAAATATTAGTTAAAATTAAGTGTACTAATTTAATTTTACTTTCTTTTTTTTCCAGGTTAACTATATTTAATAGTATTTTTTGCATTAAAAAAATAGCTATTTAAACAAACAGATTTTTAATAAAAAGAAATTTTTTTTTCAAGTTTTGCTCAAATTTTAAAATTTTTCATAGTAGAAAAAATTGGTTTTTCATTCCAAAAAGTTTTCCGTGATTTCAATAATTTTCCGCCAGCATGAATCGAAACTGTATTAATCCCAGAGATACATTTTGCTACGTATGTGGAGAACTGACCATAATGGCACAGAGGAAGACAATGACCCCACTCGTGAAGAAGGCTTACGAACTTTATTTTGGATGTAAGGTAGGCGACCAAGACAAATCCTGGGCACCTCATATCTCATGCATTTCCTGTGCCGTCACTCTTAGGGGTTGGATTAAAGGTACCCGCAAATCTATGCCATTTGCCATACCAATGATTTGGAGAGAGCCCAAGGATCACCTAACGGATTGCTATTTTTGTATGACTAACGTTTCAGGATTCTCTGCCAAAAATAAACATAAAATTCAATACCCAAATCTTGCATCTGCCATGAGACCAGTACTACATGACGATGATAACCCAATTCCAACTCCCCCAAAGTCATGGACACTGGATGAAGAGTCTGAAGTTGAACCAATGGAAATTGATGACACTAAAGATACAGACTTTCAGCAACCTGAATCAAATAAATCACGTATGATAACGCAGGTTATGCTGAATGATCTCGTGAGAGATTTGGACCTTCCGAAAAAGAAGGCGGAATTATTGGGCTCCAGGTTACGTGAATGGAATTTGCTGGCAAAAGATACGAGCATATCGGCGTTCCGCACTCGCCAAAAAGATCTGATGCAGTATTTCTCCTCGTCAGGTGGTTTATGCTACTGTAATAATGTAAATGGACTGCTGTTAGCTCTCGGTCATGAGCACAAATCTGAAGAATGGCGTTTATTTATTGACTCTTCGAAGCTAAGCCTCAAGGTTGTACTACTTCACAATGGAAATAAATACCCTTCCATTCCTGTAGGGCACGCTGTCCACATGAAGGAATCTTACGAAAATATGAAACTCATCCTTCAGCAGATTAATTATGACCAGTTTCGTTGGTATATATGTGGGGATTTAAAAGTCGTCGCGCTTCTTCTGGGAATGCAGCTCGGTTATACGGAGTTCTGCTGCTTCCTTTGTGAATGGGACAGCAGAGCCAGAGATTCGCATTATTTTGTAAAGGATTGGCCACTTCGTCAAAAATGTATCCCAGGACTGAAGAATCTGTCTCATGAACCCTTAGTTGACCCCAAGAAAATATACTTACCGCCACTTCACATCAAACTTGGCATCATGAAAAATTTTGTCAAAGCAATGAACAAGGAAGATGAGGCATTCAAATATTTGAAGAAAAAGTTTTCACGACTTAGCGATGCAAAGATAAAAGAAGGGATCTTTGTTGGTCCCCAAATCAGAGAGCTCATGAAAGATCAAAAGTTTGATGATGCCTTGAGAGGAAAAGAAAAAGTGGCATGGGAGGCCATGAAGAATGTTGTCACAAATTTTCTAGGGAACATCAAAGCCTCTAACTATGAAAAAATAGTGCAGGACATGATTGAAGCATATAGGTTATTGGGATGTAATATGTCACTAAAAATCCATTTCTTGCACTCCCATTTAGATTTCTTCCCTGAAAACCTCGGCGACGTAAGCGATGAGCATGGAGAAAGGTTCCACCAATATATAGCTACTATGGAGAAACGCTACCAAGGGAGGTGGGATCCGGCAATGTTAGCTGATTACTGCTGGACATTGATGCGAGAAGCTCCTAATGAAAACTACAAGAGAAAATCAGTGACAAAGAAGTTTTAAGAAGAATATTTTAAATGCCAATCTGCCACTAATATAATTTTTATGAAGTATTTTTACTAACTTCTATACACTTTTTGAATAAATATTAAAATACAAATTTCTCAGTAACCTCGGGTGATAGAGAAATTCTACGGCTATATTCGGAATCAGCGGAAACAATCCTATAAGACCGACCTGTTCACGTCCAAGAAACAAAAAAAAAGTTAAAATTTGTTCCCCAGTGTTATCAGCATTCACAGTTTAGAGTCGTTGAGTCGGTTAAAGTCCAAGGACGGTTTATTTTCGTTCTGCTATTTGGATTAATCTTAAATCAGTATTGTTATTTATTGCTTGACCTTTTTGTAGGTCAGGATTAATTATTGCTAGACCTTCTTGTAGGTCAAGATTTAATAGTGAGTTTAGTTTGTATTAATTACAATTTTGCTCCATGTATCAATAATTCATATTCTTATTTAGCATTTATATATTGTCACGTATGGTAAATGGTCCTTCGAATCTGTGATAGTATAGTTTATAAGCCGTAAATTTGAAAGCTTTACAGAGTGTAATCTTGGTAAAATTCACACCCTATCGAAGATATGAATTAATTGCATTCATAAAATTTCGATATATGGCTACATCATAGGCACTGTCGAAACACTGAATAGTAGTTGGATGGGAGACCATCCTCTACATCCAGACTATGTAGCGACGCATGGTTCGGATCCCACGTGAAGTTGTAGGTCATATGACCTTAGATGTTGCAGATTTTTTTTGGTTTGACGGCTGGCGGAAAAAAAACACCTTTTATATTTACTTAATGTTTATTACATTTCAGAATAATACATTTTAGTTTAGAGAATATCATATACGCTTTAAGATTCCAAAATCCCTGAAAGTTTTAATATGGTTAATTGAATGCCCAGTTAGGTCAACTGTACGCCCTTGACGAGTGGTTAGATTAAGTCGTGATATTTTCGTTAGTTTTAACGAAAATATCACGACTTAACCGTCAAGGGCGTAAAGTTGACCAACCGAGCATTCAGTTGATCTAATCAGTTGGGAGAGTGTAGAGTTTAACGGTCCCGAAGCCACGACTTGGTACAGGGCTCCCAAACGTGTGGAACTCATCAGCAAATGATTCTCTTTATCTTTGTGAATTTATGTGACGAAGAAGAAATAAAGAAAAGAAAACTTTTTGGATAAAATATTAAATATTATTTCCAAATTCTCATTAGAATGTCTTATTTTTTATTTTTTCCACTTTCAACTCTATTTTCTTGATACTATTTTCATTTCTTTAAACTAAAATGTATTAAACTAACTAAATATTTTTTTTTCCGCCGTCCGTCCTCGGTATGGGCCGCAAGGCCTTTTGAGGTACTTCTCTCTCTCTCTCTCTCTCTCTCTCTCTCTCTCTCTCTCTCTCTCTCTCTCTCTCTCTCTCTCTCTCCTCTCTCTCTCTCTCAGTCCTGGATTCATACTGATCGTAGGGACCACGTTGGGGAGTTCGAAATTCCCGGGTATAGAATGTTTCGCAAAGACCGCACCCGTGGAGAGGGGGGTGGGGTACTAATATACGTCAGGGACACGTTGAGTCCGGTTCACTGCCAGTTCCGGCCGGAACGGGAGCTGCTTGGCGTCGATCTGAATGTGGGAGGGACGAGCTATAGGTTAATCTTGGTGTACAGACCTCCGTATCTCCTCCTCGAGGAGGATACAGCCCTATACACCGAACTCAGTAGCCTGCTAGGGGATAGGGTGTGTGTAGTTTTAGGAGACTTCAACTGTCGCGGCATAAAGTGGGAAGACAGGACTGCTGATGCTGAAGGGAGAAGGCTAGTTGACTTTGCTAATGAGAACTTCCTCACTCAGTGGGTCAATGACCCTACACGAGGCGAAAGCGTTCTAGACTTAGTATTCACGACCGAAGACAACCTCGTCACTGGCCTCACCGTTGACGAATCGTTGGGCGGGAGTGATCACGGTCTGATTAGGTTCCGTGTGTGCGTCCCTCGGATGAAGCGTAGTAACTCGAGAGGCAGTAAGCTCGACCTCCGGCGGGCGGACTTTGTTAGCCTCAGGGATAGCGTAGGTGGGATGGGGTTAGAGGGCGGCGGCGATGTTGAGGGAGTGTGGAGTGCATTCCGGGACGAGTTTATGGTGCTGCAGTCTGCTGCCAAACCCTCAAAACCGGTCACCCCTGCTTCAACGCAGCCTAAGTGGTTCAATCGTGACATCGTTTCGGCTATCCGAAATAGGAAAGTAGCGTATAAGAGGGCGAAGGCCAATCATTCCCATGAGAACACTGAAGCGTATGTCCACCTGTGTAGGGAAGTGAAGGCGAAGGTTAGACTAGCGAAACGTAACGAAGAACTACGGGTGGCAAGCCTCTGCAAGGGGAACCCTAAGGAGTTCTTCAGTTATGTTAATAATAGAAAGCCCGACGCGGACATCGCCAATGTGCTTAATGAGTACTTTGCGGGAGCGTTCACCAGGGAGGACACCCGCATCATCCCCGAGCCAGGCGTGAGGCACGAAGGTGCTGGCCTAGATAGTGTTCGATGTACCGCGACAGTCGTTGCCGATAGAATAGACAAACTGAGCGCGTTTAAGGCTCCTGGGCCAGACCAGTTTCTCCCCAGAGTGTTGCGGGAGGTGCGCGACCAGGTAGCTCTCCACCTGGCCACAGTCTTCAACAAATCGTTGGAGACGGGCCAGGTGCCTGGTGACTGGAGGGAAGCCAACGTGACCCCTATCTTTAAGAAAGGGGATCACGAAAGTTCAGGAAATTATCGTCCCATTAGTCTCACTTCAGTTGTAGGTAAATTATTAGAGGGGATAATAGCGGATAGGATCGTTAGCCATTTGGATTCCTACAAGCTGCTTGTGGACTCCCAACATGGGTTTAGACGGCATAGGTCGTGTCTCACCATCTTGCTCGAGTTTTTCCACGTCATGTTGGGTATGATAAGAGTAGGGCGATTGATATACTTTATCTCGACTTTCAGAAAGCCTTTGATAAGGTACCTCACCGCCGGCTAATGGCGAAAGTGCGCGCGCTGGGTATCGGTGGGGAAGTAGGTAGGTGGATTGAAAACTGGCTGAAGGATAGGCGGCAGAGGGTTGTAATTAAAGGGGTTAGTTCGGGTTGGGCCTCGGTCACTAGTGGGGTTCCTCAGGGTTCTGTTTTGGGGCACTGTTTATCATTTACATAAATGATATCGACGGTGGCATCGTCAGTCAGATCGCCAAATTCGCTGATGACACGAAGCTTGAGGCCAATGTTGGGACCTAGGTAGAATAGGAGAGTGGTCCGAAAAATGGCAAATGCCGTTTAACTTGGGTAAATACAAAGTGATGCACATTGGCTACGCCAATCCTAAGTCGGACTACTCGATGTTGGGGAGTAATATCGAGGCGACTGATTTGGAAAAGGACTTGGGTGTGCTAATTAGCAGCGACCTTAAGTTTACGAAACAGTGCGTAGAGGTGGAAAAGAAAGCCCAGAAGCTGTTGGGTTATATCAGGAGGCAATTTCAGTTTCGGAACAAGGAGATTGTGCTCTCACTGTACAATTCCCTGGTTCGGCCGCACCTGGAGTATGTTGTGCAGTTCTGGTCGCCCACCCTCAGGAAAGATATTGAGAGGCTGGAGCGAGTGCAGGCGAGGGCCACAAAGTTAATCTCTTCCGTTAGGCATATGGGCTACAATCGACGGTTACGCGCCCTGAACTTGTTTTCGCTGGAAACTCGGGGGCTGCGCGGTCAACTGATCGAGGTTTTCAAGTTCTTACGCGGGTTCAACGATGTCGATTTTAGAAGCATGTTTAGTTTAAATGATAACCCAACTCGCAACAATGGTTGGAAGTTGGATTTGAAACGGTTTAGGACTAGTCTGTGTCGGAATTACTTTACCTATAAGATCTGTGACACGTGGAACAGGTTACCTTCAGAAGTTGTGGATCAGTTCAAGAAAAGGTTAGACCAAATCTTGCACACTATTTGAGGGTGTAAAAAATTTTCCCTGGCACCCGTTGCCATTGGTACCTCCTCGGTATGGGCCGCAAAGCCTTTTGAGGTACTTCTTTTCCTTGTAACTCCTTGTAACTCTCTCTCGCTCTCTGTGTATATATAATATATATATATATAATTTTATATATATGAGAGAATGTTAATGGGATCGTTCCTAATGAACTTCAATTTAATTTTCAATAAAAACAACAATCCATGAAGGTTGCATTATTTCGTATGAAAATATTTATTTCGGAGTCAACGTTTCTGGCCTTGGCCCATTCTCAAGACAAACTTTTTTATAAATTAGGTTAGAAAACATTATTTTTTTAATATTTAGTTCATAAAATTGTTTCGAATAAATACTGATAAAACTTCCGTTTCTTTATACAAGTTTGGTTTCTTTTTCTTTATAATCACTGATTGAAGGATTGAAAGGTCTCGTTTATTATTCGCTGAAGAAAAAGCATTTTAAAATCTTCATCCTCCAATTTGTTTACATTTATTAGCTTGGTTACGTGACGTTGAAGATTGTAAGTTAATAAGGCGTTCCTTTACTATAGCTAATACCTCGCGCGAGTCGGTTGCGGTTCGTATTTTAAGAAGTGTGGACGTACAACCACTGTGTGTATATATATCATGCGTCTCCGAGAGGGACTAGTCAGGCAGCTTAGGACCACATTTTGACAATATGGGGACACGATGGACAAAAGCACCATTTTTTTTCCTGACAATCTGTGGTATAAATTTTGATATTTTTATTGGAACCAAGTAATCTGAGCTTGCTGGAGCCTGTTTCAGCCATTTTTCAAAAATGGGTGGACGAAAACCAGGAAAAATCAGTTTTTCGGTTAGAAATAAAGATATTGGCTCAGAGAGCTCAATTACTGTTGTAGAACGTTATAATAACCAAGGGAGATGATGTGGCCTGGTCAGCCTTCCATGCCAGTCATCAAGACCACATCTCTGAGGACTCACAACCCGTCCTCACACAATTCTTGCCACTCTTCTATGAGAAGGCTGCTTCAGCTGCCATGATCAAGCATGGGATGAATGTACAGCGCGAAGCCACTCAGTTCCTGAATCCTGAACAGATTCCAGCGATTACTTTGGATGCACCACTGTATGCACTGGCCAAGTTTGTTCAGTGGAACTGAAACACACGGCGAGGACAAGTACGTAATCATGTTCGGTGGTCTGCACATTGAAATGGCAATGTGGGAAACATTCGGGGACTTGGAGGCCTCTGGGTGGACCACTGCACTGACCCAAACAGGCATCGCCTCCTCTGGCACAGCTGACTCCTTCCTCAAGGTATCCCACCACCAGGACAAGACATGCCCACCAAGTGAGTGCTCTGGCACTGGCCAAGCCCCAGCAGGATGCCTTCACACACACTATGACTGAAGGACCGCATGATGAGATGGCCAAAGAAACGTGGAGACAAGATATGATCAGCAAGAGTCCAACATTTCAGTACTGGGATACCATTCTCAAGATGAAAATCTTTGGTCCGATCTTCGTGCTGGCCCACCGAGAACGAGACTTCCCCCTGTATGTGGAATCACTCAAGGCTGTGGTTGGTTGGCTCTTTGCCCTTGACCATCACAACTATGCCAGGTGGATTCCCGTGCACCTACGGGACATGGAGAGCCTACCTAGGCTACAGCCATTCAGGAGGAATTCGAAGACAACGACCACTGGGTTGTTTCAAAGACAGCCAAGAGATTCTCATCCATACCAATCGACCAGGTTCACGAGCAGAACAATGAGCTGGTGAAGGGTTCAGGGGGTGCAGTGGGACTGACAGAATCCTTCAGCTTTCAAGAAGTGGATGACAGCTGGACCTGAGCAAGCACGATTTCTCCAAGAGTTTGAGGAGTACAATTCAGAAGAAAATCAACAACACTATGAGGAGGGACTGTCAACACAGAAGACATTGAAAGAGCAAACACTGGGTCTGGTTCAGGCTATCTCTGAGATAAGCAATCCTTTCCTAGATGACAGCCCTGAACTTTTCACACTGGACACACGGAATGTCATCGACGAGTCTGTTGTCAACAAAGTCCGTACCGTGGAAGCAGTGGGCAGGGAGCAATACAACGCCTACCGTCAGTCAGTGCTAACTGACCGCAAACGCTCTATCCATGAGCCCATCAAGAAGAACTCCCTGCCTCTGTCTAGTTGTCCAACACCCAAGTCAAAGACCAAGCAGGCAGGGCAGATCTCACTGCTGAAGGATGATGTGACACTCTTCTCCAGATTATACGAGGGCCACTCAATATATTTTGCCCCACCTTTTTTTTTCTTTCCAAGTTTCCTTGCAAGCTCCAGAAATTTTGTACACAAGTAGTTACATACCTTTTTTACAAGTTTTTATTTTTCCACACAGTCTCCATCTTTTTCTACGGCTTTCCTCCACCTCGAAACAAGGGCCTTTATTCCTTGCTGGTAAAAGTCCGCTGGGTTCCGCTGGAGCCACCTTTTAACCTCCTCAACAACCTCATCGTCACTCTGAAATTTTCTTTCACGAATAGCATCCTTCATTGGCCCAAACAAATGGAAGTCTGAAGGTGACAGATCCGGGCTGTATGGAGGGTAGGGTAACAGTCAAGCGTATTTTTGTGATGGCCTCTCTTGTTTGCAAACTGTTGTGTGGTCTTGCGTTATCGTGCAAAAGAAGGACGTCTTCCAGTCTTCTCTCCGGTCGAACTCGCTTTATACGTCTCTGGAGTCTCTGTATGGTAGTAATATATGCCTCTTAGTTGATTGTTTGTCCTTCCTTCATAATGTCACCAGAATCACCCCTTTCATGTCCTAGAAGATGGTGGCCATAACCTTTCCTGCAGAGGGAGCCATTTTGAACTTTTTCTTGCGTGGGGAGTCTGCGTGATGCCACTCCATGGATTGGCGTTTTGTTTCAGGTTCAAAGTGGTGTACCCAAGTCTCATCCCGTCACAATTCGTGAAAGGATGTCATCCCCTTCTGTCTCTTATCGAACCAACGACTCAGAAGCAATTTCTTTTCTTTGGGCTTTGTGATCTTCAGTCAGTTCGCGAGGAACAAACCGTGAACACACTTTTGAGTATCCCAGTTGCTGAATTATCGCATTCACACTTCTTTCACAAATTCCTAGCTCCAGTGATAGCTCCTTGTATGTGACGCGCTGATTTGATCGAATGATGCTGTTAGCACGTTGCACAGTGTGAGATGTCACAGCCGATGCCGGGCGACCGCTGCATGGCTCATCATCGAGGCTGGCTTTCCCTCTCTCCGATGATTTCACACGTTTAGACCAGCGTCGAACTGTGCTTCGATCAACAACAGCGTCTCAGTAAACGTTTTGTAGACGTTTGTGAATATTTCCAACTGTTTCCTTCTCTGCGGTTAAGAACTCTATAACAGCTCTGTTTACGACGCACATCGCTGTCAGACGCCATTTTCGAAACTGCTTTAACCAACGGTTTTATACAAGGAGGGGAGGTTCAAACTGGAAAAATCCGGTTATGTGAAGCGCAGAAAGTTCAAACTTACGGCCCAAAAGACATTTCAGCCCCATGGCCTATTATTTAGCTAAGAAAAAAGGGTGGGGCAAAATATATTGAGTCCCCCTAGTACATAGTCATGTAGCAGAGGGAAGATGATATGGGTACCTTCTTCAAGCATGAAAATCATCCACATCCTCCATCTCTCTCTGGCAGGGGTAAGCTACGACAGGGGAAGAAGTCAGATCTGCTGAGCATTCTGACACACGAGACAGATGAGCCACAGTTGGAACCGCCTAGATCCTTCGATGTGAAAATACTTGATGATGCTGCTGTGGTGCACCTCCTGCCAATCACCAAAATCATCACGTTTGATGAATATGCCAGTGGTGTCTTTCTTCCCCACCATCATGCAGCAGTTGGATACCTCTGCAAGACTTGACGTGGTCTGGGACACCTATGTATCCAGCAGCATCAAAGAATCAACCAGGGAGAAACGCGGCAAAGGCATCAGGAGGAAGGTTGCTGGTCGAAATAAGGTTCCAGGGAACTGGCCAGATTTCCTGCGTGACCACCAATAAGAAAGAACTCTTTGCATTTGCTCTCCAGCAAGGATGCATTCACCGAATGCCCAGAAGGCAAGCAGATCTTCTTCACAACTATCGGCACAGTTGTCAGCAGAGGCGCCAGCCACTGCATACCGAAGTATGACCATGAGGAAGCAGATACAATAATACTGATTCACTTGTAAGGTGCCATGGAGAGTGGTTCTAACATCTGCTTGATGCGCACCGTGGACACTGACGTAGTCATCATCCTCATCGGCAAATTCCACGCCATCGTCGTCAAATATCCACTTGGAAACATCTGGGTTGCCTTTGGCACTGGCAAGAACTTCATATACCTACATATCAATGCCATCTGCCATGCTTTGGACAAAGACAAGTCCACAGCGCTTCCCCTATTCCACAGGTGTGACACCACCTCAGCATTCTATGGAAAGGGGAAGACGTCAACATGGGAAGCCTGGAATTCCTACCCTGAGATCACCCAGGCATTCAACTACATGGCAGCAAATCCACACACCCTACTGAGCGTGGACTCCCAACACTTCCAATTACTGGAACGCTTCACAGTCATCTATAACAAGACAAACACTGTGGAATCTGTCGAGGCACGGAGGGAGTTGTTCTGCAAAGAGAGCAAAACGATGGAGAACATTCCATCGACTCAGGAGGCTTTGTTGCAACACTCCAGGCGCGCCGCCCACCAAGCTGGAATCTGGACGACATATGAACTGGCCCAGCAGCAGACTCCTACTCTAGAAGGGTGGGGATGGACATTTGACAGAGAGAGCAAGTCCTCAGTTAGTCCTGGCTTCCTGTGTGGAGCACACTACCGATGGCCTCCAAAGCATGCAGTGAACTGGTGAAGTGTGGGTGCAAAAGCGTGAGTGGCTGTGGTGCAAGGTGTTCGTGCAAGAAGGTACACTGGAAATGCACAGAACTTTGCAGCTGCAAATGTGACATATAACTGAACTCGCTGTATGTTTTAAATTGAAGTGTTTTTATATTCTACATACATTATGATAAATTTATTTTTTGTTTAATGGTAATATATCAAATTAGTGTGTTTTGCATTCTAAATATACTGAATTACAGTGTTTTTATATTTTACATACACAGGATTGACAATCATATATTCCAATTCTCTATATAGGAAGATTGGAAAATCCGATGCCTTTTAGGTGTAATTTCATGCCAAAATTAGGGTTAGTATTGCAACGGGCCAAATGGAAGCTCCATCCATATCAGATTTTTTCATGTGCAAAAATTTGTACGTCAACATTTGTACGACGGAACATTTATACGACTGGAAATTTATACGACTGACATTTGTACGACGGTAATTTAAGTATGCGCTCTACCGGACTTTTTTGACTTAAGTATGCGATCTACCCATGATAATAACAGTGACTTCATTTTTTATATAAACATAAGCATAGGTGCAAAAAAAAAAATAAATAAATAAATAAAAGTAAACATTTAAATATTTTGAAAATAATTTCAATTTGAAGAATTTTAAATTTTATCATGTATCACAGCGCATTAAAGGATTAACAGGTAGGTAAATGGTTATTGAAGAGGTACAGATGGTTAGGTTAGGTTAGGTCTGGAGATTAATGAGAAAAAACTCGCAAGATTTTTTTTTTTTTTTTCTCCGATTTTTTAAATGACATTCGTTCTGTATATCGCTAGTTACATTTTCTCTTAAATTGATAAGCTGAAATCTAGTTTCAATTATGCATTTAATTATTGTAATATGTAATTTCATAATTTGTGATAATTTGTATTTTAACTTACCTAGTTTCAAATTCAATTTTATTAACTGATCATGAATTTCTTGCGTATAACGTATAAATTACCGTCGTACAAATGTTTGGCGTATAAATTTCCAGTCGTATAATGTTCTGGCGTACAAATGTTGGCGTACAAATTTCCGGGTTTCAGATTTTTGGTTCCAATAAAAAAGTTGAATAATATGACCTAATAACGTGTCAGAAAAAAGTTGGTGCTTTTGTCCGGAATGTCCCCTTCATTTCGTTAAGCTACCTGACTAGACGAGTAAATTCATAAATTAATCGAGACCATCAAAAGTGAAACTTGATTCTTGAATTTCAAGAAAGATCGTAAACAGTTAAAAGGATTCGTGAAACAAAAAAAATAAAATTCTTTCATGGAAATTACTCGGTAAAGGTTTTTGAAAAGTCTTTCATTAGTGGAGAATTTAAAGTTCCAAAGTGGGATAGTGATCATTTTTTCCTTGAGGCACAGTAATACTGGGGAATTTTTTTTTTTCGTAAAATAATGCAAGCTTTATAAACTACCTTTTTTATTAAAAAAAAAAATATATATATATATACAGTATATATATATAGGTCATCCCATAAGTAATGTCGTTTTTTTACGATAGATTAAGTTTAAACTAGTCCTATTCGGTTTAAGCATAAATTTTCCGAAGGTTATATCTAAGAGGAGATCTATCGTGGTTCGCTACATACTTTACAGATCTTAACCAGTGAAGACGTGTTTTTTGCTTTATGTGAACCCCTCATAAACATGGCGGTATCAGAAGAGCATATCAGGGATATAATGCTTTACGAGTTCAAAAAAGGGAATAGTGCTACTGAAGCAACGCGAAACATTCAGGAAGTTTATGGCAACGATATTCTGCATGTGAGAAAATGTCAAAGATGGTTTCAAAAGTTTAGGAATGGTGACTGCTGTTTGACAGATGCAGCACGCTCTGGACGCCCTGCTGAGTTTGATGATGACCTGCTGTTAGCCGCACTTGAAGAAGACTGTTCAACAACTGTCGAAGAATTGGTCCAGAAACTCAATTCATCCCCGTCCACCATCCATCGACATTTGGAACAACTCGGGAAAGTGCCTAAGTTAGGAAAATGGGTGCCACATGAATTGTCGGTCGACAATCCGAGGGTGCGGGTAAACATTAGCACAGCTCTTCATTCCCGTGAACTCCAAGATCCGTTTTTCCACCGTTTAGTGACTGGTGATGAAAAGTGGATACTGTACCACAATGTTAAGCGCCGTCGACGGTGGGTTTGTGCCAGAGAACCAGCGACACCACAGCCAAAACCAAATCTTCACCCTCGGAAGGTGTTGCTTAGTGTTTGGTGGGATAAAGGTGGTGTAATACACGTTGAAACCTTACCACACAACCAAACAATCACCGCTCAAGTCTACTGTCAACAACTGGATCGATTGAACACTGCACTAAAAGAAAAGAGACCTTCTTTGGTTAATCGGAAAGGAATCGTGTTCCACCACGACAACGCACGTCCTCATACCGTTCGGATCACTTCTGCAAAAATTGAGGAGCTTGGGTGGGAAAAACTTCCACATCCTCCAGACCTTGCGCCTTCAGATTATCATCTCTTCAGGAGTCTGCAAAACTATCTTCACGAGAAACAGTATACTTCTTTAGATGACCTGCACACCAGTCTTTGTACGTTTTTTGCCTCAAAACCGCCTGAATATTATAAACATGGCATTGAAAAGCTTGTAGGACGTTGGCAGTGTGTCATTGATTCCGATGGAAAATATATACTAGATTAAAAAGTTTGTTTTTTTTTGTCCTTCAAATTCCGATCTAAAAAACGACATTACTTATGGGATGACCTGACTTATATATATATATATATATATATATATATATATATATATATATATATATATAGTTTCAGACCAACAAAGACCCTAGGATCCACTCATGGTTGGTCTACCTAACTGTGTTCGTAATTGTGTATGTCCTCCGTGGTGGCGGAGGGGACCTACAATTTTACGTGGGTTCCGAACCACAAGAACATAAGAAATTTATGTAACAACTGCCTGTACATTCGCAACTACCAATTTTTGCAAAACTAAATAATTATCAATTAAAAACTAATTAATTATCGATTTAAAACTAAATATAGAATCTCTGGATCCAGAGGATCAAGTCATAATAGACTACTATCCACAAATATGTTACACTCTATATCTATTTATGACCGACATGCAAATATATCAGATCCAAAGAATCCAGTCATTTTCATTACGGTATCCATCAATACTAGTACCTTGCCCAACGAAAAATAATTCACGGTCCATATCGATTGCGGATCAAGTCAAAATTTACAACCAATATACATTACAATATATATACTTAGGAGGAAAAGTGTAGGTGTGGCTGTAAAGACTGTACAGTAATGTAGAAATGTGTGTGTGCACCCATTTTGGGTCTCCCATTTCAAGGTGTTTGTGGGGCAAGTGAAGATCATAAGTTTTTCAATACCTCACAGTACTATGGGGGGCACCGCTCGGCAGAGGAATGTCTTTAAATGGGGTGTGTAAGGACACAGAGTATCCCCTAACCCAAGATGCTGCCTCCCTATATCCCACAACACTTGTGTTGAGCTGTGGGATCTATCACCACAAAGCCGTAATTTTACTACCTTAAACTATACCAATCTATCAACATATGCATCTAATCGATTTTTAAACATGTTTATAGACGTGCTACTAATTACTTCTACCGGCAAACTATTCCACCTATTTACTATTCTATGCGTAAAAAAGTTTTTGCCAACTGTTGTCTCGAACCTTCTACTTGTCAACTTAAGCCCGTTATTTCTAGTCCTATTATATTGAGATATTTCGAAAAAGCTATCTCTATCTACGTTATCGAACCCATTCATAATTTTGAAAACCTGGATTAGATCACCCCTTAGCCTCCGACTCTCGAGTGTTGTTAATTTTAACTCCTTAAGCCTATCTCGTACGACTTTGACCTAAGCGACGGAATCATCTTAGTTGCTCGTCTTTGAACTCTTTCGATTTTGTCTATATCTTTGCGCATATGCTGATTCCAAAATTGGACGGCGTACTCCAAATGGGGTCTAACTAATGATTTATACAGTGGAACTATAATATCGCGCGATTTGTACTCAAAATTTCGAGCTATAAAACCTAACACTTTGTTCACCTTATTGACCGCTGCTGTACTTTGTTTCGCTACTTTTAAATCACCATTGACTATAACTCCTAAATCTTTTTCCTGCTCTACGCTTGTTAAGTCTTTCCCTGACATACTATACGCAAAATTACCGTTACGCGAACCTATATGCAAAATTTTGCACTTATCCACGTTAAATCTCATTTGCCGTGACTGACCAATCAACGATTTTATTCAGATCTTCCTGGATTTTACCTCTATCTTCGTCATTAATCGCCCTACCACCCAGCTTCGTGTCATCCGCAAACTTTGAAACTGTACTGACTAGGCCGACATCTAAATCGTTAATATATATAAGAAAAAGCAAGGGGCCCAACACAGAACCCTGAGGAACGCCACTCGCTACATTAGCCCAACACGACTCCGCTCCATCAACGACCACCCTCTGTTTCCTACCTCGCAACCACTCTTCTAGCCAATTTATTACTACACCCCTGATTCCATGAGCCTTAGTTTTTTCAATGTGTCTTTTGTGCGGCACGGTGTCAAACGCTTTTTGAAAATCTGAATACACTACATCAACCGCCCGATATCTATCGTAAACGTCAACAACGCTTTGGAAAAAATCTAAGAGATTAGTTAAGCAAGATTTGTTTCGCCTAAAACCGTGCTGCGTATTTCTAACTAGTTTATGCACTTCTAAGTGTTCGACTATACGATCCCTAATTATTGATTCCAGTAGCTTACCTACAACAGACGTTAAACTGATTGGCCTATAATTTCCCGCCGCACCTTTATCGCCTTTCTTAAAGATAGGTGTTACGTTTGCTAACTTGAAATTATCTGGTACGCACCCTTCAGAAATAGACGCATTAAAAATCTTTGTTAGCGGCACAACATGCTATCTTTTAATTCTTTTAGTTGTATGGGATATATGGAATCCGGACCCGGTGATTTACGCTACGCGTTTTCATTTTATCAATATAGCGCATTACTTCCCCTTCACTAACTACGATATTATCCAAAATATTACCATTATCAAAAGCTATTACGTCTATGACCGTAGGGATATTCGTTACAGCTTCTATAGTAAAAACTGACGTAAAAAATTCGTTTAGCAAGGTAGCCATTTCCTTGTTTTCAGAAAATGGATCTCCGTTTACATTTTTGAAAGGCCCCAAGACACTTTTTCCTGGATTTCTATTATTTACGTATTTAAAGAATCGCTTGGGGTTTTCTTTACCGTCACGAGGTATGGAGATTTCAAATTCGCGCTTGGACTTTTTTATTACACTTTTCGCTTCACGCCTTAGAGATATGTAGTTGTTTCGTAACAACAGATTATCTTTATCGCACTTATATAGCCTATAAGCCCTATCTCTACTCTTTATAATGTCTCCTACTCTAGAAGTAAACCACAAGGGCTTGTTGTTTACTTTCGCACGCTTAATTTTGTACGGTACACATTCCTCATTTATAGTCCTAAATACCGTTTCGAGCGATTCCCACATTAGTTTTGCGTTTTAGTTCCCCATTACGTTTTCCCAATTGACGTGTGAAAATTTATTTCGAAATTTACTAAAGTCTGCGTGCTGGAAGTTAGGAATTTTAGTCGAGTTAGTTGGTTTCGAGTGACTTACTGAGAAGACAAACTCTACCATATTGTGATCGCTATTGCTTAACGGTTCTATTACTTGAAGATCAGTAATTAGCCTATCATCCGTAGTTATTACTAAATCTAAAATACTGTCCAACCTCGTAGGTTCCCCAACCTTTTGAATAAGAAAGCTATCCTCGAGAAAATTAACTAAACGATTACCTTCCGCGTCTCCCTGCATTGTATCGTAATTCACGTTGGCGCAATTAAAGTCACCCATAACTAAAGCCTGCTCACTACCGATTATTCTCTTTAGTTCACGATATAACGCTTCGTCCGTGTCAGCTGTTTGATTAGGGGGCCTATATATAACCGCAACAAGAAGTTTGAAATCGTTCAATTTAAGTTCTGCTATAGTCGAATCTATCGGTTCTGGAATGGAGTGCTTTGCTTCTATAACGTTCGCAATATTATCTTTGATATACAACATAACACCGCCTCCTTGCCTACCTATTCTGTTTTTAACAAAAAGTCTATAACCTTTAATTTAATACTCCCCTACAAAGTCACGTGTTTCAGTGCTAAGCCACGATTCATTTATCGCAATTAAATCATAGTCTTTACAAGCAATTAAAGAAAAAAATTCATTTATTTTATTTCGTAGGCTACGAGCATTTAAGGATAGAACCTTCAAATTGTTTGTAATTGCGACACCTTCGCGAGCGCAGGGGAAATTTGTGGAATTTACGCTGGTGCCGTTCGGGTTACGGCAGCCTGAAAAGAAGAGAGTATTATGAAATAGTCTTCCTAAACGAGCAGCTCCAACGTCATTAAAATGAAGTCTATCTTCGAGGAAAAAGTCCCTCCTGCCGTAGAAACTGTTCCAAAAATTTGCAAAATGCACTCCTTCCTGTTGGCAGAGAGACTTTAGGTTATTTTTAATATAGGTCGCTTTGCTGTAGAAATCGCTTCGTTGGATAATTCGAGGAAGTATACCTGTGAAAACAATCTTATTAGTTTTCTCCTTTAATCGCTCTAATAAGTCCCTGTACCTAGCCAGCAGTTCTTCCGATCTAGAATTTAAAACGTTATTAGTACAGACATGAATAACATACGTTGTGTCCTCGGTGGTACCATCTGTAAAATGGTCAACACTAGTTATATCCTCCACCCTTGCACCAGGGAAGCAGTAACGGCGCCTACGACGAGGGTTTCTCCCACAGAATTCCTCGAGCTGCCCTCGAACAATGGAATCGCCAACGAGTCGTATTTCCGGTTCAACAGCATCTTCGAAACCTAAAACAAAAAACTTATTGCTTGTTATTACTGGTAGACAGGTCTTTGCTTTTCTCAATGGGGCTCCATTTCGCACTGAAACGAAGGGTTGGGAACTAGGGGAAGAGAGAGGGCTATTAGTACTCTTTATATTATTAGTAGAAACTGAGGCAGGAGGGGTCGTAACTGGAGTCTCAAGGGATTCTAATTTTGCCGTCAGGAGCATCACGCTTTCTTCAAGTCTCACCCTGGCCTCCCTCTCACGTTCTAACTCGTTCCTCAGCACTTCCATGCTTGAGCACCACCTGCAAACTAACTGTTCATTATTATTAGCCATTGTAAACGCGTAAGCAGCAAATTTCCCTTCACAGCGACTGCAAGTACTTGACGAGGGTGCCATGCTTTTAATTAATTGAACAACAAAAAACAAAAACAAAAAACGAGCGTTTGGAAATTAATAAATTACAACGTAGGTCTACCGCGTTCTTGAAACGCAGAAACAGGTTCTTGTAGCACAAATTTATACTAAATTAATATAGAATTAAGCTACCGACAAAAGATCTGTAAAAGAAGAGTATTTATAACACTTATCTGTCCGCGATTCGACCCGATTTTTTCCTTTCCTTCACACGGTTTGTAACCACACACTACCTGACCTCTCGAAGCACGGAAAAATGAACCTTATGTCTCCACGTTTTCTGATTTTATATATATATATATATATATATATATATATATATATATATATATATATATATATATATGTTAACATCGCTAACTACGAATCCACCAGTCCCGAGTTCGATTCCCGGTAACGGCAGACGGCGTGCAGCAAACCTAGCTGTTCATCCTTCCATACAATAAAATTGGTATCCTGTGTCGCTGTGCTGCTGATCGGAAGGTCTGAGATCGAGTCCGGGCAAGGACTTTGTAATTTCTGATCACCCGTGGTGGGTCGTGGTTGGAATTCCACGTTAAGCTGTAGGTCTAAGGTGAAACAACAAGCTCGACGTTCGTCAGAATGAACAATTCTTGCGGAAGCAAAAATCCAAGGTTATATATACAAACACAAAATTCTTTATAACTAACTTACGAGTATGATATTTGTGGCTGTAATAAATGTCCCAATAAGCAAGATTTTAAATTTTTTATAAACACTGTGCATAGAAAGAAGTTTCAAAATGCATTACAGTGTTTCATTTGTGGTAAATAGAATTAACCTAACTGCACGAGCGCCCAGTTATGAGTCGAGCCAAAAACGGGGGCTATGCAGAAATAGTCAGAAGCGAGAGCCCGTGATATTACGGGTTGCGCACAATGCGCAGCAACCGGATTAATAATGAAAAGTTATTTTCACGCGTAATAAATTTAGTAGAATGAAGTAAATGTTGTTGAATGTAAGTGTTAATCATTATTCGTATTGAATACATCCTAGGAGGAGGAGGATGATCATGTTTTTTTTAATGTGATCAAACTCTCGAAGCTACAATTATAATGAAGCAATCAGGGAGGCACTTTTACACAGTGGGTTCTGGGAAGGGATGTTTTGGTAAAGGCATGGCAGATTTCGGTGTTTTGTAGGGTCACGTCTAAATGCGTGTATTTGAACGGTACATATTCGACCCATTCAGTTGTAGGAGGAGGTTAATAAAACTGACCACTTAATTGCTAATGATACTGTTCATTCTCTCGCTTAGGAACTAATTAGATTAAAATAACGCATGCATTTTAAACGTAATAACTGCAATTAATTTACGTGGGAAGGGAAAGTCATTAAGCGATAAAAGTAAAAACGGCAGAAAACGCGTTGTACTCAAATTGGTTAAACGTTTAACTGCATTTGCTGGCGTTTTTTACTTTTGTCGCTTAGCCACTTCTTCCTAGGGGGCTTCCCTCTTACTGTGGTCATCTTTTCCCTTCATTTCGTGATCACATGCGCGAAGCCTTCTCTAAATTAATTTATAGTTACAAAATTAAATGCAATGTAAGAAAGGGGTTTGTATTAACAATGGCGTTTGTATTAACAATAATACGCAATGGGCCGCATTTGTCTGGCCTGATCGTTGTTCCAGTTTCTGGACCTCCTCACTCATTATTTTTAGCCTATAATATATAACCTGATAATTTGTTAGTTTTTCTGATTTACTTTTTCATATTTACTTGTCAATACTTTTTATTTCTTACAAAGACCAAAACATTGTCATAATAAAACACTAACAAAATTCAATTCAATATATATATATATATATATATATATATATATATATATATATATATATATATATATATGAAAATTATTTCACAAAAGTAACACGTGAAAAATATTTATGATGAATAAAACCACGAAGGAAAGGAAAAACAGTGGTGCTCAAGCACTTTCGTCTAATGACATCCTCAGGAACACTGTCATTAGACGAAAGCGCTTGAGCACCACTGTTTTTCCTTTCCTTCGTGGTTTTATTCATCATATATATATATATATATATATATATGCGTAGCCTAGTAGTTAAGGCCCCGTGCTGCTGATCAGTGATCAGGAGGTCGTAAGATCGAGTCCAGTTTCTGACCGCCCGTGGTAGCTCATGGTTCCGATTCCACGTAAAGCTGTAGGTCTAAGGTGGAACAACGAGCTTGACCTTCGTCAGAATGAACAATTCAGGCGGAAGCAAAACCAAGGTTAACATATTTCTAAATCGCCAAATTCCTCTTGCATTTTCGTCGGTGGTCAATGAAGTTACATTACCTCTTACCAGTGACGTCTTTTATTTTGGCAAATTTTTAATTAGGTAGGGAGGGGGTTCCATTAAAAAGTTTAGAGACTGCGTTGGGTAAATATTCGTTTTTACACCCAGTCTGTTTTTATGATGATAAACTTTTCTGGTCAATTTTGAGGTGTTTTGCACGAATCTGCCATCCGTTTCCTGTGCAAATGCGTAGTTTTCGAGATATCGTCATCTCGAAAACTATGCATTTGCACAGGAAACGGATGGCAGTTTCGTACAAAAGACCAAAATTAACCAGAAAAGTTTGCTCTCACCATTTTCATTTAAACTAACGAAAATATCACGACTTATCCTAACCAATCATCAAGGGTGTACAGTTGACCTAACCGGGCATTCAGTTGACCTAACCGGGCATTCAGTTGACCTAACCGGGCATTCAGTTGACCTAACTGGGCATTCAGTTGACCTAACCGGGCATTCAGTTGACCTAACCGGTTAATATTGGTTATTTCACCTAAATATCTTCTGATCTTTTCGTATTAGGCACTCACTGTCACATTTCGGGCAAGTTAAGGATGAGAGAATATCGCCGTAATTGATAAAAACATCCAGTCCTTTGTCTTCATCTAGGGCACATGACGAATCAAGTTCTCAAAGTAAAAATCATGCTAATGGCACGTCATAATTCTATCACAAATACCACTAAACTGAATCCAATTAGAAAAAAAAATAGCCAGAACAAAACCCAACCAACTAATTAAGTCGCAGAGTAGCGAAAAAATAGCCCAATCAGGAAAAATATTTTATGAAAAAAAGTACATTATAGCCAAAACAGGAAATATATTTCATTAAAAAAAGTACATTTGAACAAATTTGCACAACATAAGATATATATTTTCTTAGTCAGTTTTGAAAGGCAGTTCAATATACGGTACTGTACTGTTTTAACCGTGTGTGAGCGGGTGAAAAGATGAATATTAATCCTGCGGTGTTTTACCCTATATAATAAATAATTAATTTTTGGAATTTCACTCACGTTGAGGTTTGAATTAAAAAACTAAATCAAAATACTACTATTTCATGCTAGCTCGAGAATTTATACACCCACTTTTGTTTTATTTATTTTAGATTGGGTTAGGTTAAGTTAACCTAACTCAAAAAACGTCAACAACATAGTAGTAGCTATTTTCCGTGTAGGAGGAAAGTGATACAAAAGACAGCACCGAATAGGAGCGAACGTAACTTTATTTATATATATTTATATATATATATGTGTGTGTGTGTGTGTGTGTGTGTGTGTGTGTGTGTGTCCATAAATGATTACCCTGATTAAAACATGCTATAACTTTTAAATAACACTCGTATTCAAACAGTTTTAATCATAAGTAGATAAACATACAAAGTTTTGATACATAGTTAATGAACTTAAGCTTCCACATGTGCACCCCTAGTGGCACGTAAAATGTCTAAACGGTATTCACATTCACGCCACACATTTTCCAACATTTGTGGGTTAACTGTTGCAATTGCATCCGTAATGCGTTCTCGCAATGTCCTGATATCTGGAACAACTGTTGCATAAACTAAATCTTTAACATGACCCCAGAGAAAGAAATCCAGCGGGGTAATGTCTGGTGATCTTGGGGGCCATGGGATTGGCCCGTCCCTGCCAATCCATCGATTTGGAAATGTTGCGTCGAGAGTTTCGCGAACAACATGCGCCCAATGAGGGGGTGCCCCATCTTGTTGGAAGATTACAGTTGGCTGCCTGTCCTGCAGCTGGGGGATGGCGTAATTGGTGAGCATATCCAGGTACACAGTTGCGGAAACAGTGTTCTCAGCGAAGAAGAAAGGACCAATTATCTGGTCATGCATTAGTCCACACCAGACATTGATCTTCGGACTGCCCTGAATATGCTCCCTTACGGCACGTGGGTTTTCTGATCCCCAAATACGCACATTGTGTCTGTTGACTCTACCACTAAGATAAAACGTAGCCTCGTCTGAAAAGCAGACACATAACAAGAAGTCATTATCTTCGTCAATGTTGTTCAAAATGTCAATAGCGAATTGTTCACGTTTTGGACGGTCATCTGGGCTTCATTCAGTTCTTGAACAATTTGTACCTTGTAGGCGTGTAACTTCAAACGTTTGTGTAACACCTTGTGCACCGGAGACTTCGGTATCTTTAGTTGGCATTAAGCTTGCCTCGCCGATTTCCTTGGTGACCGTGTGAAAGCAGTTTGAATGTTTTCCACTGTCCCATCGGAAACTGATGGTCTACCACTGCTCTTTCCCTTTTCCACGTTTCCAAGAATTTTTTAATCCACGACTTAATTAACTTCACATCAGGTGGATTCTTTCCATACTTTGTTCTGAACCTTCGCTGAACACTGACAGGAGATTTTGTTTCTGCAAGCCACATACACATTGTGCCTTCTCTGTCACAGACGCCATCTTAACTGAACAGCTACTACAGCGCTTCTAGCGGCGAATGCGGTAGACGAAACACACCAGCACAGAAACTCTATGCGTGTACGAGATCATCTGTAAAAAGAAAACGGATGTAAGATTCGTCATTAAAACATGAGAGCATACGGTTTTGAGGGTAAACATTTATGGACACCGTGTATATATATATATATATATATATATATATATATATAGGGTTGGACAGTAATTTAGATTTAGTAATAACTACGGATGATAAGCTAATTACTGATCTTCAAGTAATAGAACCGTTAAGCAATAACGATCACAATATGGAAGAGTTTGTCCTCAGTAAGTCACTCGAAACCAGCTAACTCGACTAAAATTCTTAACTTCCAGCACGCAGACTTTAGTAAATTTCGAAATAAGTTGTCACACGTCAATTGGGAAAACGTAATGGGGAACTGCAACGCAAAACTAATGTGGGAATCGTTCGAAACAGTATTTAGGACTATAAATAAGGAATGTGTACCGTACAAAATTAAGCGTGCGAAAGTAAACAGCAAGCCCTTGTGGTTTACTTCTAGAGTAGGAGACATTATAAAGAGTACAGATAGGGCTTATAGGCTACATAAGTGCGATAAAGACAATTTGTGGTCACGAAACAACTACATGTCTCTAAGGCGTGAAGCGAAAAGTGTAATAAAAAAATCCAAGCGCGAATTTGAAATCTCCATAGCTCGTGACGGTAAAAAAAAAACAAGCGATTCTTTCAATACGTCAATAATAGAAATCCAGTAAAAAGTGTATTGGGGCCTTTCAAAAATGTAAACGGAGATCTAGTTTCTGAAAACAAGGAAATGGCTACCTTGCTAAACGAATTTTTTTACGTCAGTTTTTACTATAGGAGATGTAACGAATATCCCTACGGTCATAGACATAATACCTTTTGATAATGGTAATATTTTGGATAATATAGTGGTTAGTGAAGGGTAAGTAATGCGCTATATTGATAAAATGAAAACGCGTAAATCACCGGGGCCGGATTCCATATATCCCATACAACTAAAAGAATTAAAAGATAGCATTGTTGTGCCGCTAACAAAGATTTTTAACGCGTCTATTTCTGAGGGGTGCGTACCAGATAATTGCAAGTTAGCAAACGTAACACCTATCTTTAAGAAAGGTGATAAAGGTGCGGCGGGAAATTATAGGCCAATCAGTTCAACGTCTGTTGTAGGTAAGCTACTGGAATCAATAATTAGGGATCGTATAGTCGAACACTTAGAATTGCATAAACTAGTTAGAAATACGCAGCATGGTTTTAGGCGAAAAAAATCTTTAAGAATTTTTCCAAAGCGTGGTTGACGTTTACGATCGACATCGGGCGGTTGATGTAGTGTATTTCGATTTTCAAAAAGCGTTTGACACCGTGCCGCACAAAAGACTCATTAAAAAAACGACGGCTCATGGAATCAGGGGTGTAGTAATAAATTGGCTAGAAGAGTGGTTACGAGGTAGGAAACAGAGGGTGGTCGTTGATGGAGCGGAGTCGTGTTGGGCTAATGTAGCGAGTGGCGTTCCTCAGGGTTCTGTATTGGGCCCCTTGCTTTTTCTTATATATATTAACGATTTAGATGTCGGCCTAGTCAGTACAGTTTCAAAGTTTGCGGATGACACGAAGCTGGGTGGTAGGGCGATTAATGACGAAGATAGAATTAAAATCCAGGAAGATCTGAATAAAATCGTTGATTGGTCAGTCACATAGCAAATGAGTTTTAACGTTGATAAGTGCAAAATTTTGCATATAGGTTCGCGTAACGGTAATTTTGCGTATAGTATGTCAGGGAAAGATTTAACAAGCGTAGAGCAGGAAAAAGATTTAGGAGTTATAGTCACTGGTGATTTAAAAGTAGCGTAAAAAAGTACAGCAGCGGTCAATAAGGCGAACAAAGTGTTAGGTTTTATAGCTCGGAATTTTGAGTACAAATCGCGCGATATTATAGTTCCTCTTTATAAATCATTAGTTAGACCCCATTTGGAGTACGCGATCCAATTTTGGAATCCGCATATGCGCAAAGATATAGACAAAATCGAAAGAGTTCAAAGACGAGCAACTAAGATGATTCCGTCGCTTAGGTCAAAGTCGTACGAGGATAGGCTTAGAGAGTTAAAATTGACAACACTCGAGACTAGGAAGCTAAGGGTGATCTAATCCAGGTTTTCAAAATTATGAATGGGTTCAATAACGTAGATAGAGATAGCTTTTCCGAAATATCTCAATATAATAGGACTAGAAATAACGGGTGTAAGTTGACAAGTAGAAGGTTCGAGACAGCAGTTGCCAAAAACTTTTTTACGCATAGAATAGTAAATAGGTGGAATAGTTTGCCGGTAGAAGTAATTAGTAGCACGTCTATAAACATGTTTAAAAATCGATTAGACGCATATGTTGATAGATTGGGTATAATTTAAGGTCGTAAAATTAAGGCTTGTGGTGATAGATCCCACAGCTCAACACAAGTGTTGTGGGATATAGGGAGGCAGCATCTTGGGTTAGGGGATACTCTGTCCTTACACACCCCATTTAAAGAGATTCCTCTGCCGAGCGGTGCCCCCCATAGTACTGTGAGGTATTGAAAAACTCATGATCTTCACTTGCCCCACAAACACCTTGAAATGGGAGACCCAAAATGGGTGCACACACATTTCTACATTACTGTACAGTCTTTCCAGCCACACCTACACTTTTCCTCCTAAGTATATATATTGTAATGTATATGGTTGTAAATTTTGACATGGTCCGCAATCAATATGTTAACGTGACTTATTTTTCGTTGGCAAGGTCCTAGTATTGATGGATACCGTAATGAAATTGACTAGATTCTTTGGATCTGATATATTTGCATGTCGGTTATAAATAGATATATAGTGTAACAAATTTGTGGATAGTAGTCTATTATGACTTGATCCTCTGGATCCAGAAATTCTATCTTTAGTTTTAAATCGATAATTATTTAGCTTTGTAAAAATTGGTCGTTGCCAATGTACAGGCAGTTGTTACATAAATTTCTTATGTTCTTGTGGTTCGGAACCCACGTAAAATTGTAGGTCCCCTCCGCCACCACGGAGGACATATACACAATAGACTATTACGAACACAGTTAGGTAGACCAGCCATGAGTGGATCCTAGGGTCTTTGTTGGTCTGAAACATTATAACTATTATATATATATACACACACACACACACACACACACACACATTATATATATATATATATATATTAGTGATGTAGGTCACATCCGCACATTTTCTCGCATCCGCACTTTGGACTGCGGATGTCGTGCGGATGTGGACCGTTGAGATAAAATGTCATTAATAAGCGGAAATTATCAAATTCTACTCTATTAATAGAACTAGTTCATTGTGCGCAAAACTAATGCAAGCGACAAGACGAGAGGCTGTTCTTGTATGAAGTTACTCTCTTGCAACCTACTTAGATCCACGTTACAAAGCTGTTATTTTCACCTAGTACATTAGAACGAGTTAAATCATCACTTGGCAAAGCAGGTGAAGAGCTTCAATCTCTTGAATCTGTCGCTTCGCCACCCACCAAAAGAATAAAAGTTTCAGTGACAGAACCAACACCTTCAACAAGCAAATCTATCACAGAATCTGTCTCTCAGTTTCTTGAGTCAAGCAGCAATGACGAGACCTACGCGATGTCAAAAGATGTAGTAAAAATGATCGAGAGCTATCACCAAGAAAAACGCCTGGCTGCATGTGACAATCCTATTAGTTGGTGGAAAAATACGCAGAATATCTATCCATACTTGAGTAAACTTGCAAGGAAACATTTAGCCTGTCCTCCAACAAACGTACCAAGCGAGAGATTATTTAGCAGTGCTGGATTAATATATGATGAAAAGAGAAACAGACTGGCAGCAGAAAAGGCAGAAAAATTAATGTTCCTTAAGCATAACCTTCCTATAATTAAGTTTGAACATTAAACGATGAACATCTTAGTTTACTTTATTTTAATTACTCATTTATAAATATGCCTAATAAGACTTTAAACTTAATATAAATAGTTATCAAGCTAATTAAAGATCTCTTTCTATAAGGGTGGAGGTTGGGGAAAGAGGTCGGTGGGGTGCATTTGAGTTGGGTTCACGTCCCGCATCCTGGTAACACAATTATGGTTTCTAATTGTTGCTGAAACTCAACAAATATAACGAATTTATTTGCAGACGAATTCACTAATTGATTTCTATATTAGTTAGATGCTTGATATTATTTTATATGTTCAGAGAAAAGTACAGCAATTATTGTACAATTAATCAATTATACTACATTATAGCTACAGCTCTCTCTATATAATAACTTATTATATACGTTAAACACAACAAATCTCGAATATATCCTAAAAATAACGAAAAATGTAGACATCCGCATCCGCGGATGTTGAAATCAAACATCCTCATCCGCAGATGTGAAAAAAATGACATCCGCTACATCACTAATATATATATATATATATAATATATATATACACACATACACATATGATACACACAGACAGTGCATGGGACAAGGAACTCTTCTGGGATAATTAAATCCACTATAGTCCGAATAAGTAATGGTAATATATTTGTATATAATGTTATAATGTTTCAGACCAACAAAGACCCTAGGATCCACTCATGGCTGGTCTACCTAACTGTGTCCGTAATTGTATATTGTACATGTGGTCTCCCATTTACAGGTGTTTGTGGGGCAAGTGAAGATCATGAGTTTTTCAATACCTCACAGTACTATGGGGGGCACCGCTCGGCAGAGGAATCTCTTTAAATGGGGTGTGTAAGGACAGAGAGTATCCCCTAACCCAAGATGCTGCCTCCCTTTATCCCACAACACTTGTAAAACTATGTTTTCTTAAATTTGTTATACATCTTGGCTTAAATAATTTCATACTACGACCTCTAGTCTGGTTATTCTGATCTTTATTGAAAAGAGAATCAAAATCTATCTTATCCAACCCTTAATTTTACTACCTTAAATTATATCCAATCTATCAACATATGCGTCTAATCGATTTTTAAACATGTTTATAGACGTGCTACTAATTACTTCTACCGGCAAACTATTCCACCTATTTACTATTCTATGCGTAAAAAAAATTTTGGCAACTTCTGTCTCGAACCTTCTACTTGTCAACTTGCACCCGTTATTTCTAGTCCTATTATATTGAGATATTTCGAAAAAGCTATCTCTATCTACGTTATCGAACCCATTCATAATTTTGAAAACCTGGATTAGATCACCCCTTAGCTTCCTAGTCTCGAGTGTTGTCAATTTTAACTCTTTAAGCCTATCCTCGTGCGACTTTGACCTAAGAGACGGAATCATCTTAGTTGCTCGTCTTTGAACTCTTTCGATTTTGTCTATATCTTTGCGCATATGCGGATTCCAAAATTGGATCGCGTACTCCAAATGGGGTCTAACTAATGATTTATAAAGAGGAACTATAATATCGCGCGATTTGTACTCAAAATTCCGAGCTATAAAACCTAACACTTGTTCGCCTTATTGACCGCTGCTGTACTTTGTTTCACTACTTTTAAGTCACCAGTGACTAACTCCTAAATCTTTTTCCTGCTCTACGCTTATCAACTCTTTCCCTGACATACTATACGCAAAATTACCGTTACGCGAACCTATATGTAAAATTTTGCACTTATCGACGTTAAATCTCATTTGCCATGTGACTGACCAATCAACGATATTATTCAGATCATTCTGCATTTTACTTCTATCTTCGTCATTAATTGCCCTCCCACGCAGCTTCGTGTCATCCGTAAACTTTGAAACTGTACTGACTAGGCCGACATCTAAATCGTTAATATATATAAGAAAAAGCAAGGGGCCCAATACAGAACCCTGAGGAACGCCACTCGCTACATTAGCCCAACACGACTCCGTTCCATCAACGACCACCCTCTGTTTCCTACCTCGTAACCACTCTTCTAGCCAATTTATTACTACACCCCTGATTCCATGAGCTTTAGTTTTTTCAATGAGTCTTTTGTGCGGCACGGTGTCAAGCGCTTTTTGAAAATCTAAATACACTACATCAACCGCCCGATGTCTATCGTAAACGTCAACCACGCTTTGGAAAAATTCTAAAAGATTAGTTAAGCAAGATTTGTTTCGCCTAAAACCGTGCTGCGTATTTCTAACTAGTTTATGCAATTCTAAGTGTTCGACTATACGATCCCTAATTATTGATTCCAGTAGCTTACCCTACAACAGACGTTAAACTGATTGGCCTATAATTTCCCGCCGCACCTTTATCGCCTTTCTTAAAGATAGGTGTTACGTTTGCTAACTTGAAATTATCTGGTACGCACCCCTCAGAAATAGACGCATTAAAAATCTTTGTTAGCGGCACAACAATGCTATCTTTTAATTCTTTTAGTTGTATGGGATATATGGAATTCGGCCCCGGTGATTTACGCGTTTTCATTTTATCAATATAGCGCATTACCTCTCCCTCACTAACCACTATATTATCCAAAATATTACCATTATCAAAGGGTATTATGTCTATGACCGTAGGGATATTCGTTACAGCTTCTATAGTAAAAACTGACGTAAAAAATTCGTTTAGCAAGGTAGCCATTTCCTTGTTTTCACAAACTAGATCTCTATTAACATTTTTCAACGGCCCCAAGACACTTTTTCCTGGATTTCCATTGTTGACATATTGAAACAATCGCTTGGGGTTTTCTTTACCGTCAGGAGCCGTAGAGATTTCAAATTCGCGCTTGGACTTTTTTATTACACTTTTCGCTTCACGCCTTAGAAATATGTAGTTGTTTTGTAACCACAAATTGTCTTTATCGCACTTATGTAGCCTATAAGCCCTATCTCTACTCTTTATAATGTCTCCTACTCTAGCATTAAACCACAAGGGCTTGTTTACTTTCTCACGCTTAATTTTGTACGGTACACATTCCTCATTTATAGTCCTAAATAGTGTTTCAAACAACTCCCACATTAGTTTTGCGTTGGTGATCCCCATTACGTTTTCCCAATTGACGTGTGGCGATTTATTTCGAAAATTACAAAAGTCTGCATGCTGGAAGTTAGGAATTTTAGTCGAGTTAGCTGGTTTCAAGTGACTTACTGAAAGGACAAACTCTACCATATTGTGATCGCTACTGCTTAACAGTTCTACTACTTGAAGATCAGTGATTAGCCTATCACCCACGATTCATTGATCGCAATTAAATCATAGTCTTTACAAGCAATTAAAGAAAACAATTCATTTATTTTATTTCGTAAACTACGAGCATTTAAGGACAGAACCTTCAAATTGTTTGTAATTGCGACATCTTCGCGAGCGCAGGGGAAATTTGTGGAATTTACGCTGGGACCGTTCGAATTACGGCAGCCTGAAAAGAAGAGACAGTATTATGAAATAGTCTTCCTAAACGCGCAGCTCCAACGTCATTAAGATGAAGTCCATCTTCGAGGAACAAGTCCCTCCTGCCGTAGAAACTGTTCCAATAATTCGCAAAATGCACTCCTTCCTGTTGGCAAAGAGACTTTAGGTTATTGTTAATATACGTCGCCTTGCTGTAGAAATCGTTACGTTGGATAATTCGAGGAAGTATACCTGTTAAAACAATCTTAGTTTTTTCCTTTAATCGCTCTAGTAAGTCCCTGTACCTAGCCAGCGGTTCTTCCGATCTAGAATTTAAAACGTTATTAGTACCGACATGAATAACATACGTTGTGTCCTCGGCGGTACCGTCTGTAAAATGGTCAACACTATTAGTTATATCCTCCACCCTTGCTCCAGGGTAGCAGTAACGGCGCCTACCAATAGGGTTTCTCCCACAGAATTCCTCGAGCTGCCCTCGAACAATGGAATCGCCAACGAGTCGTATTTCCGGTTCATCAGCATCTTCGAAACCTAAAACAGAAAACTTATTGTTTGTTATTATTGATAGACAAGTCTTAGGTTTTCTCAATGTGGGCTCCATTACGCACTCGAACGAAGGGTTGGGAACTAGGGGAAGAGAGAGGGCTATTACTATTAGTACTATTTATATTATTAGTAGAAACTGAGGCAGGAGGGGTCGTAACTGGAGTCTCAAGGGATTTTATATATATATATATATATATATATATATATATATATATATATAAAGGGTGATCCAGAGAAATGGGACCCAAAAGAAACCCCTGTAACTCTTAAAGTATAAGTCCTTTTATAAAATCATACGCATCATTCGAAAGAGGATAGTTACAAGTTTGTACAGGATTGTATAGGTTTTGACAATACAAGACAAGATAAGATACAAAACAAAATAAAAGTGTTAGTTAAAACTAACCCTTCAAGATGACTGCATGGACTGTGGAACAACTGCGTTTCATAACTAAGCAATAGTATGAGTATGGAAGAAGTGTAGTTTCAGCTCAAAGATCTTTCAAGACAAATTTTCAGATGTCAAAATCACCTTCTAAGAGCTGAAACTACACTTCTTCCATGCTCATAATATTGCTCAGTTATGAAACGCAGCTGTTCCACAGTCCATGCAGTCATCTTGAAGGGTTAGTTTTAACTAACACTTTTATTTTGTTTTGTATCTTATCTTGTCTTGTATTGTCAAAACCTATACATTCCTGTACAAACTTGTAACTATCCTCTTTCGAATGATGCGTATGATTTTATAAAAGGACTTATACTTTAAGAGTTACAGGGGTTTCTTTTGGGTCCCATTTCTCTGGATCACCCTTTATATATATATATATATATATATATATATATATATATATATATATATATATATATATATATATATATAAATACAATAATATATATATATACATATATACATATTATATATATATATATATACATATAAAATACATATATACATATACATATACATATACATCTATACATATACACATACATATATACACATACATATGGAATTTACGCTGCGAACTGGAGCCCCATTGAGAAAAGCAAAGACCTGTCTACCAGTAATAACAAGCAATAAGTTTTCTGTTTTAGGTTTCGAAGATGCTGATGAACCGGAAATACGACTCGTTGGCGATTCCATTGTTCGAGGGCAGCTCGAGGAATTCTGTGGGAGAAACCCTCGTCGTAGGCGCCGTTACTGCTACCCTGGTGCAAGGGTGGAGGATATAACTAATAGTGTTGACCATTTTACAGACGGTACCACCGAGGACACAACGTATGTTATTCATGTCGGTACTAATAACGTTTTAAATTCTAGATCGGAAGAACTGCTGGCTAGGTACAGGCAGTGGCGGTTCCTCATATGGGCAATATGGGCAGCCGCACAGGGCGGCATTTGTGGAGGGGCGGCATGAGCGCCTGCAAAAAAAATAAAAATAAAAATAAGAATAAATAAATAAAGAAATAAATAAAAATAAAAAATAAAATAAAATAAATAATAAAAGATCAATAAATATATTTTTATTAATAAAAAACCATCTATTGCATTTTCCATAAACCTTCCCATAAAAGACCTAAACAATGCAAAATGCTTCCAGATTAATATTATTGGGAATAAAGGCCCATACTTTAACATATGTAATGTTATTTTTCTGGGTTTGGTTAAATAGTGAAATGTATATTATGAAGCATCTGATGAGCCCTTGATTGATGCTTTGAAGAAGCTGGAGGTGACATTTTTCAATGCAGTGGTTGATGCTGCAACATCAGCCATTCAGGAAAGATTTTCCACGTTGGAAATTGTGGGAGAGAAGTTTGGAGTGCTGACACATTTCCAAAATCTCACATTTGAGGAGCTGACAGAACAATGTGTGAACCTTAGTACTACACTACACTTTAAGGGACAATCTGACTTGGATGGCAGAGAGCTTGCACAGGAGCTGAAGAACTTGCCTGACTTGCCATCAAAGACCATATCCTTGCTTGAACTGCTGACATTTATCCATGAAAGGGAGCTCTCTGAAATATATCCAAATTTGTGGACTGCTCTCAGAATTGGTCTTATTCTTCCAGTCACTGTTGCTGAAGCAGAGAGGAGCTTTTCAAAGCTGAAGCTCATCAAATCCTACCTGAGGTCAACTATGTCACAGGAACGCCTTACCGGTCTGGCCATCATCAATATAAATGATACAATTGCTGAGCAGATTTCATATGATGATTTAATTCATGACTTTGCATCAAGGAAGGTAAGAAGAGTCAGGCTTTAGATGGCAGTTGTGCTGTGGTGCAATTTATTTTGTTTCTTGTTCAAAGTGTAGCATAATAATTACCCTCTCTTAAGTGTCTTATTCTATTTATGTGATAGAGCATTTGTACAATTTAGAAATTTGATTCTCTAGTTTATTTATGGCAGTTGTGCAATTTAATTTGTATTTTTCCTGTTCATAGTATCATAATTACATTCTCTTAAGTGAGTTATTCTATTTACGTGATGAAGGATTTGTAAAATTCAGAAATTTGAGTCTTTGTTTTGGTTCTGAAGTTCCAACAATTAGTCCAATAAAAAGTTATTTTGTGAAAGAGTTATGTCTGTCCTTTATTTTGGGGGGATTCGAATGTGTGTGTGTTGGCGAACAGGGGGGGGGGGCGCTGAAGGTGAGGTTCGCCCAGGGCGTCATGTAAGCTAGGACCGCCACTGGGTACAGGACTTATTAGAGCGATTAAAGGAGAAAACTAATAAGATTGTTTTAACAGGTATACTTCCTCGAATTATCCAACGAAGCGATTTCTACAGCAAGGCGACCTATATTAACAATAACCTAAAGTCTCTTTGCCAACAGGAAGGAGTGCATTTTGCAAATTTTTGGAACAGTTTCTACGGCAGGAGGGACTTGTTCCTCGAAGATGGACTTCATCTTAATGAAGTTGGAGCTGCGCGTTTAGGAAGACTATTTCATAATACTGTCTCTTCTTTTCAGGCTGCCGTAACCGAACGGTCCCAGCGTAAATTCCACAAATTTCCCCCGCGCTCGCGAAGGTGTGTCGCAATTACAAACAATTTGAAGGTTCTATCCTTAAATGCTCGTAGCCTACGAAATAAAATAAACGAATTTTTTTCTTTAATTGCTTGTAAAGACTATGATTTAATTGCGATAAATGAATCGTGGCTTAGCACTGAAACACGTGACTTTGTAGGGGAGTATCAAATTAAAGGTTATAGACTTTTTGTTAAAAACAGAATAGGTAGGCGAGGAGGCGGTGTTATGTTGTATATCAAAGATAATATTGCGAACGTTATAGAAGTAAAGCACTCAATTCCAGAACCGATAGATTCGACTATAGCAGAACTTAAATTGAACGATTTCAAACTTCTTGTTGCGGTTATATATAGGCCCCCAAATCAAACAGCTGATACGGACGAAGCGTTATATCGTGAACTAAAGAGAATAATCGGTAGTGAGCAGGCTTTAGTTATGGGTGACTTTAATTGCGCCAACGTGAATTACGATACAATGCAGGGAGACGCGGAAGGTAATCGTTTAGTTAATTTTCTCGAGGATAGCTTTCTTATTCAAAAGGTTGGGGAACCTACGAGGTTGGACAGTATTTTAGATTTAGTAATAACTACGGATGATAGGCTAATTACTGATCTTCAAGTAATAGAACCGTTGAGCAATAGCGATCACAATATGGTAGAGTTTGTCCTCTCAGTAAGTCACTCGAAACCAACTAACTCGACTAAAATTCCTAACTTCCAGCACGCAGACTTTAGTAAATTTCGAAATAAATTTTCACACGTCAATTGGGAAAACGTAATGGGGAACTCCAACGCAAAACTAATGTGGGAATCGTTCGTAACGGTATTTAGGACTATAAATGAGGAATGTGTACCGTACAAAATTAAGCGTGCGAAAGTAAACAACAAGCCCTTGTGGTTTACTTCTAGAGTAGAGACATTATAAAGAGTAGAGATAGGGCTTATAGGCAACATAAGTGCGATAAAGACAATTTGTTGTTACGAAACAACTACATATCTCTGAGGCGTGAAGCGAAAAGTGTAATAAAAAAGTCCAAGCGCGAATTTGAAATCTCCATAGCTCGTGACGGTAAAGAAAACCCCAAGCGATTCTTTCAATACGTCAATAATAGAAATCCAGTAAAAAGTGTCTTAGGTCCATTGAAAAATGTAAATGGAGATCTAGTCTCTGAAAACAAGGAAATGGCTACCTTGCTAAACGAATTTTTTACGTCAGTTTTTACTATAGAAGATGTAACGAATATCCCTACGGTCATAGACATAATACCTTTTGATAATGGTAATATTTTGGATAATATTGTCGTTAGTGAAGGGGAAGTAATGCGCTATATTGATAAAATGAAAACGCGTAAATCACCGGGGCCGGATTCCATATATCCCATACAACTAAAAGAATTAAAAATAGCATTGTTGTGCCGCTAACAAAGATTTTTAATGCGTCTATTTCTGAGGGGTGCGTACCAGATAATTTCAAGTTAGCAAACGTAACACCTATCTTTAAGAAAGGCGATAAAGGTGCGGCGGGAAATTATAGGCCAATCAGTTTAACGTCTGTTGTAGGTAAGCTACTGGAATCAATAATTAGGGATCGTATAGTCGAACACTTAGAAGTGCATAATCTGGTTAGAAATACGCAGCACGGTTTTAGGCGAAACAAATCTTGCTTAACTAATCTTTTAGAATTTTTCCAAAGCGTGGTTGACGTTTACGATAGACATCGGGCGGTTGATGTAGTGTATTTAGATTTTCAAAAAGCGTTTGACACCGTGCCGCACAAAAGACTCATTGAAAAAACTAAGGCTCATGGAATCAGGGGTGTAGTAATAAATTGGCTAGAAGAGTGGTTGCGAGGCAGGAAACAGAGGGTGGTCGTTGATGGAGCGGAGTCGTGTTGGGCTAATGTAGCGAGTGGCGTTCCTCAGGGTTCTGTATTGGGCCCCTTGCTTTTTCTTATATATATTAACGATTTAGATGTCGGCCTAGTCAGTACAGTTTCAAAGTTTGCGGATGACACGAAGCTGGGTGGTAGGGCGATTAATGACGAAGATAGAGGTAAAATTCAGGAAGATCTGAATAAAATCGTTGATTGGTCAGTCACATGGCAAATGAGATTTAACGTGGATAAGTGCAAAATTTTGCATATAGGTTCGCGTAACGGTAATTTTGCGTATAGTATGTCAGGGAAAGATTTAACAAGCGTAGAGCAGGAAAAAGATTTAGGAGTTATAGTCACTGGTGATTTAAAAGTAGCGAAACAAAGTACAGCAGCGGTCAATAAGGCGAACAAAGTGTTAGGTTTTATAGCTCGAAATTTTGAGTACAAATCGCGCGATATTATAGTTCCTCTTTATAAATCATTAGTTAGACCCCATTTGGAGTACGCGGTCCAATTTTGGAATCCGCATATGCGCAAAGATATAGACAAAATCGAAAGAGTTCAAAGACGAGCAACTAAGATGATTCCGTCTCTTAGGTCAAAGTCGTACGAGGATAGGCTTAAGGAGTTAAAATTGACTACTCTCGAGACTAGGAGGTTAAGGGGTGATCTAATCCAGGTTTTCAAAATTATGAATGGGTTTGATAACGTAGATAGAGATAGCTTTTTCGAAATATCTCAATATAATAGGACTAGAAATAACGGGTGTAAGTTGACAAGTAGAAGGTTCGAGACAGCAGTTGCGAAAAACTTTTTTACGCATAGAATAGTAAATAGCTGGAATAGTTTGCCGGTAGAAGTAATTAGTAGCACGTCTATAAACATGTTTAAAAATCGATTAGACGCGCATGTTGATAGAAAGGGTATAGTTTAAGGTAGTAAAATTAAGGCTTTGTGGGGATAGATCCCACAGCTCAACACAAGTGTTGTGGGATATAGGGAGGCAGCGTCTTGGGTTAGGGGATACTCTCTGTCCTTACACACCCCATTTAAAGAGATTCCTCTGCCGAGCGGTGCCCCCCATAGTACTGTGAGGTATTGAAAAACTCATGATCTTCACTTGCCCCACAAACACCTTTAAATGGGAGACCCTAATGGGTGCACACACATTTCTACATTACTGTACAGTCTTTACAGCCACACCTACACTTTTCCTCGTAAGTGTATATATTGTAATGTATATGGTTGTAAATTTTGACTTGGTCCGCAATCGATATGGACCGTGACTTGATGGATACCGTAATGAAATTGACTGGATTCTTTGGATCTGATATATTTGCATGTCCGTTATAAATAGATATAGAGTGTAACATTTGTGGATAGTAGTCTATTATGACTTGATCCTCTGGATCCAGAGATTCTATCTTTAGTTTTAAATCGATAATTAATTAGTTTTAAATTGATAATTATTTAGTTTCGTAAAAATTGGTCGTTGCCAATTTACCGGCAGTTTTTACATAAATTTCTTATGTTCTTGTGGTTCGGAACCCACGTAAAATTGTAGGTCCCCTCCGCCACCACGGAGGACATACACAATACACGATTACGAACACAGTTAGGTAGACCAGCCATGAGTGGATCCTAGGGTCTTTGTTGGTCTGAAACATTATATATATATATATACACATATACATATATATATATATATATGCTGCAAACCCACAAGGAAAAAGAAAAACGATTCTAAGACCTTTCGTGTATTCAAAGCTACACCTCGTCAGGGAGGTGACGAGGTGTAGCTTTGAATACACGAAAGGCCTTGCAATCGTTTTTCTTTTTCCTTGTGGGTTTGCAGCATTTATTCATTTCACGTGTTTTATTGTGAAATTCATCCCATATATATATATATATATATATATATATATACATATATATATATATATATATATACACACATCATCATCATCTTCTCTTATATATATATATATATATATATATATATATATATATATATATATATATATTATTTATATATTATATATATATAAAAGAGGAGGTTAAGGGG
>JAJOZX010004079.1:415000-439027 GCA_023014485.1 Bathynomus jamesi
GTGTATTCAAAGCTACACCTCGTCAGGGAGGTGACGAGGTGTAGCTTTGAATACACGAAAGGCCTTGCAATCGTTTTTCTTTTTCCTTGTGGGTTTGCAGCATTTATTCATTTCACGTGTTTTATTGTGAAATTCATCCCATATATATATATATATATATATATATATATACATATATATATATATATATATATATACACACATCATCATCATCTTCTCTTATATATATATATATATATATATATATATATATATATATATATATATATATTATATATATATATATATATATATATATTATTTATATTATTATATATATATAAAAGAGGAAGTTTGTTTATTTGTTTAGTTGTTCGCTATAGAAAACCAAACGGTTAAACTTACAAATTTTAAAATAACTTCGTAATAACCAGTTTTTTACAAGGAATCTAATGTTGCTATTTATTTTGTATTTGGTGTAGTATTTAATGACGAAATTGACAATTAATGATTATTGCGTCATTTTTTTGTAATAAACATACAAAACATAAAATAGAAATTTTTAAAGAATTTAGTGAAAATCTGGCATTCATAAACTTTGCGGAGCAAATATTCCAGCGGAGCAACATAAAATAGAAATTTTTAAAGAATTTAGTGAAAATCTGGCATTCGTAAACTTTGCGGAGCAAATATTCCAGCGGAGCAACATGAAATAGAAATTTTTAAAGAATTTAGTGAAAATCTGGCATTCGTAAACTTTGCGGAGCAAATATTCCAGCGGAGCAAATTTTCCAGGACAGTGCTAAATGGTTTCATAAGTGATTTAGTAACTTTGTGAATTGCAAATTCTTGTTTAGTGATACAGGTGATTATGCCACCCAAGAAACGCCATTTATATGGAAAGTCTTCTGCCGCTAAAAGAATTCAAGCACAAAGAGCAGCTGAAACAGAAGAAGAACGCAATCAAAGACTTCAAGCACAAGCTGCAAGACAGGCTGCTCAAATACAGGAAGAGACTTTGGAACAACGTAAAGCTAGACTTCGAGCTCAAGCTGAAAGGCAGGCTACTCAAAGACAGCAAGAGACTGTTGAACAGCACCAAGCCAGAGTTCAGGCAGAATCATCAAGGCAAGCTGGATATAGACAACAAAACTTCTGAACAACGTCAAACCAGACTTCAAGCACAACAATTAAGACAAATAACTTACAGAGAGCAAGAAACAGAGGAGCAACATGATGTACGACTTCAGGCTCAAAGAACAAGACAAGCTCAAACACGATCTCGAGCCTTCAATGCTTGGCAGTGGAATTTAAGTGCTTTTAACTATAATCCACAATATAATTATGCATCTGACAAAGTGGTTATTATTGGATCAATGTCTAAAATATGTGATAAGTGTGGTGCTAAAAAGTGGGATAAAGAATCACCAGGAATGTGTTGTACCAATGGAAAAGTTCAATTACCTGCGCTTTCGGAACCTCCAGAACCTTTGAAAACTCTACTTACAGGCACTACATCTGAATCTAAACACTTCTTACAAAATATTCAAGCATACAATTCTGTATTTCAAATTACCTCATTTGGAGCTAATATCCATCCCAGCCAGCATGAGTGTTTCTTTTTAAGAATGTTCCTGCATGAAGTTAAAGGGCCTAGATCTTTTGATGATCTTAGAACAGTTGATGATCATGTTTGTGCGACATTTAGAGAGGCATGCTACAAACGTGGAATGCTAGAAGATGAGAGTCAATGGGATGCCACCTTAAGAGAAGCAGCCATATACCAATCCCCAAAGCGGCTAAGAGATTTATTTGCAATTCTGCTAAAAACCTGTGATGTGGGCAACCCTTTAGAATTATGGAACAAATACAAAGATGATTTGGCACAAGATTATAAGCACCAAGCACAACTTGCCAACCCGCATATTGACGTAGTTTACACAGATGAAATCTACAACAGAGCCTTAATTGACATAGAAGATAAAATAGCATCAATGGATGGACAACAAATACCTTCATTTGGCCTCCCACAAACCAATAGAACAGAAGTCAACAATTTAACTACAGAGCTTATAAGAGAAACATCATATGATATCAACTACTTAACTGAATATGTAAATGAAAATGAGCCCAAGTTGTTGCACCGAAAAATGTGATAGTTAATTCTATCAACCAACAACTACTCCAAAATATTCCAGGGGATCCTTATATTTACAAATCAATTGATACAGTTATCGATCAAAATGAAGTTGTCAACTATCCAACGGAGTTTCTAAATTCTTTGAATTTCCAGGATTGCCTCCTCACCAACTACAACTTAAAGTTGGAGCTCCTATAATGCTTCTACGAAATTTAGATCAGCCTAAGCTCTGCAATGGTACCAGATTAATAATAAAGGCATTACAGCCTCATGTCATTGAAGCACAAATTCAAACTGGTTGTGGCAAGGGTGAAGATACTTTTATTCCTAGGATACCTCTAATAACATCAGAGATGCAGTTTCAGTTTAGGAGCTTACAATTTCCAGTAAGATTAAGTTTTGCCATGTCGATCAACAAATCACAGGGACAAACAGTGAAAGTTGTTGGGCTACAATTACAAGAAGACTGCTTCTCTCATGGTCAACTGTATGTAGGATGATCTAGAGTAGGAACAGCTAACAATCTTTATGTATACTCTCCTTTTGGAAAAACATGCAATGTTGTATATAAAGAAGTATTGTAAATTCTAATTTCAAATAAAGCTTTGTTTGATTAAATGTTTTTTTATTTCTCGCATCACAGCTTTTGTCTACTTACTGAATAATTTGCTGAAAAAAATACTGATCTATACATTTCAAATCTAAATTTTCACCCGTGCAACGCCGGGTAACTCAGCTAGTAATATAATACAATTATATAATATATATATATATATATATATAAGCAAACCACCACAGGGAAAAGGAAACACGAAGTCCGAAGTCCTTTTCCCTGTGGTTGTTTGCTTATTAATAAGATCACGTGTATTTTGTGATTTTAGTGCATATATATATATATATATATATATATATATATATATTATATATTATATATATATATATATATATATGTGAAAATTATTTCACGAAAGTAACACGTGAAAAATATTTATGATGAATAAAACCACGAAGGAAAGGAAACAAAATGGTGCTCAAGCGCTTTCGTTCCTGAGGATGTCATTAGACGAAAGCGCTTGAGCACCATTTTGTGTTTCCTTTCCTTCGTGGTTTTATTCATCATATATATATATATAGGGTGTTTCTGGAGGAAAGGTTAATACTTCGGGAGGTGATAGTATCGATCATTGTAAGAAAAAAGTTCCTATGAACATGTGTCTAATTTTGAATGGTTACGGAGATAGAGCTATTTGAATCTACAAATACAAAAGCATTGGTAATGGTAATCAAGAAAGAGAAACTAATTACTGTTTCTAACATTTAATGTTTAAACATTGGCATTTTGAATGGTATCAGATACAGAAATGACAAATTTGTTACAGTTTACAATACGTTTTCGAAAATCCCACCGTCAACCTCAATGCACTTTGCAGGTCGTGTGCGAAGATCGCGTGTTGTTCGTCTGAGTTGATCTTGACGTTCCTTTATGCGGGTAACAGCATCCAAACTGCGCGCGAGCAATTCGTCTCGTGTATCCACCTTTCTTTTGTAAACTTGACTTTTCATCCACCCCCACAAACAATAATCTAACGGAGAGAGGTCTGGAGACCTGGGACCACCGCGGCCGATCCATCGACCAGGGAAAGTTTGATTTAGATATTGCATCATCAGACGGGTAAAATGTGGAGCAGCTCCGTCATGCTGAAAGTACATACCAGCTCGTGTAGTCAAAGGAACATCCTCCAATAGTCCTGGCAATTCATTTTGCACAAATTCTAGGTAACACTGTCCTGTAAGACGATTCTCTAAACTTCTAAAGTAACATGGCCAATCAGCTGATCATCAATGATACCGCACCACACATTGGCAGAGAAGCGATGTTGAAAATTTGTTTCCACAGTGGCATTTGGATTTTCGTCTGACCACCGATGAGAGTTACGAGTGTTGTTGATACCGTCACGGGTGAAAATAGCTTCATCGGTGAACAGTATTAATCGAAGCAATCGGCGATTAGCACTTACCCAATGACAAAATTCCAGTCGCATGGCAGCGTCTCCTGGTTGAAGGTGTACACGCTGTACATGATATAGATGCAAGCCTTCCTCACGTAATGTTCGCCATACTCTTGTGTGTGGTACACAGAGACGTGTAGAAATTCTTCGTGAACTAGGAGGAGGACTACGCTCTACCAACTGAAGAATGTTTTCCACTTCATCCACATCTTGTTGACCTTCACGTTCAGATGAAACATGAGCGCTGGGAAGTGCACCAATCTCACGCAATGTGTTCAAAACCCTGGTAAACACACTTCGATCCGGAATTCTGCGGTTCGGAAACCGTCGACGGTATTCTGCAACAGCAGCTGTTGCACTTCCATCGCAAAAACCGTAGACATACACCATATCTGCATATTCGGCATGTGTGAAGGTGTGTGGCATTTTTAACACTGCTTCAAACACGAAACAATGTCACTCACAACAGTCAGCTGTCGATTGGCTTATGTTACATGCTTACATTACAGCTTATATTACAGCGCGCATCAGATTCAAACAGCTCTATCTCCGTAACCATTCAGAATTAGTCACATGTTCATATGAACTATTTTTCTTACAATGACCGATACTATCACCTCCCGAAATATTGACCTTTCCTCCTGAAACACCATGTATACATAATACAGGGTGTCCCATAAGTCCGGCATCATAGGAAAAATAATAAAGAAAGGCAAAACAAAAGCTTTTATTTACAGAATGTGCTCAATATGTCCACTAGGGTTATGACTTTTTAATTTTTTGTCATAAATATTATTTCCTGTATCGTCAATCGATGAACTTTTGCTTGAAAACAATAAAAAAGGGCCTAATTCTTCAGAATTAAAAAAAAATGTCACCCCGAAAGCAAATATAGTATATTAGTATATTCGAGACAGCTGCATTGCACCATTCTAGATTGGTTACCTGATGATTATCATAAATTGTCCAATATCTTGCAACAATACCGAAAAGCACTAAATACTCTGGAAAATCACTGGAACAGAGACCCATCTGCAATAGCTATACCAAGGAGCAACCAGTATTTATTATTTTATTAATTTTTTATTTTTTATTTTGGGGTGAAGTTTTTTCAAAATATATCGAAAAAACTGTTATTTTCATTGTCAGGGGGCAAAAGTTCATCGATTTATGATACAGGAACATGAGGTTATAAAAATGTCATAACCCTAATGTCCACCATTGTTTTCAATACACAAATTCAGACGTGATACCCAGTCAGCAAGCACACGGTGAATGATGTCAGGAGTAATGGTGTTACATGCCCCAATAATGCGCTGCCGCAAATGTTCAACACTCCTAATTTTCTTTGCGTATATCAGCGCTTTCAAGTGGCCCCAGAGATAAAAATATATGCGTAGAATTATCTGGATTCGTTCTTCCTTGCTCACAGACATTATGGCCTGTAGAAAGAGAACAATATGAATTATGGTTTGTAGAAATAGAAAAATATGAATTTCTCCTATGATGCCGGATTTATGGGACACCCTGTACAATAATATATATACACACACATGCATATATATACATATACATACATATACTGTATATACATACATATATATTATTGGATATTATTGGATAACAATCCCTTAAATGTGTGAACAGAAATGCATTGTAGGTTATTTTTACGATCTTTATGTTTAGTTACGAAATCGACTGTTGTCGAATACTCAAAGCAGTTTCCGCCGAGATTGCTGAGCAGCGAAGGAGACAGTAAGATCTGTATAGCTAAGAGCTCTCGTGAGTTCTGATTCAATACTAAGGATTAGGGTGGAGCGAAAAATACTTTTTTTCTAGTATGAAGTTCTAATAGTGATTAAAAGTTGCATTTAGTGGACGAAATATGCCTGCCAAAATATGAGTTCATTTGTTTAAAATTTTCAGCTGCCACCAGGGGGCTAAAGTTAACACAATTTTGTGTAAAAAAATGCTTCTATTTTAGGTTTGTCAAACTATTATAAAATTTTATCTTAGAATTATCTAATAGTTTGATTAAGATTCTTAAATGATAGGAATTCGTTTTGTAAAAATGCCTTTTCATATGCTTAATATCTTCAGCTGTCACAAGAGAGCTGAAGTTAACACAATTTAGAGTAACTGAGTCATGTTGAGACTACACTGAATGTTGTGGGGGAGGGTTTGGGGAGGGTTGTGGGGCAGGGTTTTGGTGTGAAGGAATTTCTTTCTGTGAGTCATTAGAACAGTGTGTTAACACTTGTCTTCTTAGGTAGTAGGCCTAGTCGCTCAGTTGATCGGAGAGTTTTTTAATATGATCGGAATATTATAAAACTTTATTTTAAAGTGATTTATATAGAGATAATATTGATTTTATTATAAAATGCTTGTTATAATGTATTATATAATTTTAGTTTATTTATATAATATATTATATATTTATATAATATATTATATATACTTATAAAATATATTATTATATTAATTATATAATGTTTTGATGTTACAGGATATTTTGTGATTGTGAATTTTTCTTAAAAATATTATGGCATCAAATACTAAATATAAACATTTCACTAGAGAACATATGAAGTGTACCATATTTGAAGTACCTTGTGAGATGAGTGATATGCAACTACCAACTTATAACTGCATTATGAAAGATTACCTGTTCACAAAACATTTAGTGAAGGAGCAGATGAATAACAAGGAGCCTTCATTTTCTGAAATAGCAGAGGCAGTTTCCAAAAAGGTAAAAATATTTGGAAGAAGGCCTCTTTGCCAATAGTTTCACATACACGCGTTTTACAGATGATGCGAGTGTACCATGATAAATACAGGTCCTTATTAAAGCCATACAAGTCACGCAAGGATCAGCCTAAGTACAAAAATCAGCTTGAAGAATTTGAAAACTCTTCAAAATGCACTTTGTTTGACATCTGCACCTGCAAATGTAAGGAGTTTAGGAGATGCTCATGTGAAAAGAGTAAGAAAGTCCTTCCAAAAGAGCAGGATTTTTAAATGACCAAAGAACACGCAGAATAATGGTGATAGGAAGCATTGACATAGCACACACAAGACGATTACAAGCAAGAGAACATCGAAAGGAAATGCAAAAAGCACGTCTGGATTCCTCACAAACAACTAGTGCTGCTATAACCAATACGTCCAACTTACAAATCGAAACAGAGACAAGTGAACTTCAACAACTAGAAGAGATATCTGAAGATAATGAGGAAGATACAACCTCGACTCAATATGTAATATCAGAACAACAGATGCGTGAGCCACTGCCTTCATTAGCAATTACTTGTGATAGATTTAAAATGTCGGACAGAGCTGGGGCTGCTATTGCTTCTGCAGTATTGGCAGATCTTAAAATTGTTACTCCCGAAGACAAAGGGAATATTATAGACAGAAGTAAGCTAAGACGTGAAAGACAAAAACAGAGAAAGGAACTAAACAAGATAGGAGAGCCAAAAACCATGCGGGGATTATACTTTGATGGCAGAAAGGATAAAACAATGATTCATGTCCAGGAGAGTGATGGCTCTAACCACCAAAGAACCAAACGCGAAGAGCATATCAGCATAGTATCTGAACCACACTCTCTGTACTTTGCACATGTGACACCTTCCAGTGGCAAAGCTAAATACATTTGCACAGCGCTAGTGAATTGCTTGAAAGAAAGGAATGTTGATATAGGGAACATCGTTGCAGTTGGCTGTGATTCGACAGTGGTTAACACTGGTAGTATTGGAGGCACAATAAGATTACTGGAAGAAGCCTTTAATAAGCCATTGCAGTGGCTGATATGCCTTTTACACCTTAATGAACTTCCATTGCGCCATCTGTTTCATCACTTGGATGGTACCACTACTGGACCAAGAGCATTTTCAGGAGAAATTGGCCGAGCACTTTCAGACTGTGAAAAGCTTCCCATAGTTAACTTCAAACCCATTGAAATTCAAGAGGACATGTGTGAAGTTGATGTAGATGACATAAGTACCGACCAGAAATACCTTCTTGAAATTCACAAGGCTATATCAAGTGGAACATTCTCAAAGAGTCTTAGTCATAAGAGTCAAGGCAATATATCACATTCAAGGTGGCTCACCACAGCAAACAGGACTCTGCGGTTATATGCAAGCACAGAGAATCCTTCAGGCAATTTACAAGAATTAGCTACTTTCATTGTTAGGGTATACGCACCAATGTGGTTTCAGATAAAGCGTAAACCATTATGCCAATATGGTGCTAAACATATGTGGCATATGATTGCAAGAAGCCGGTATCTCCGTGAAGAGCTTAGGAGAGTACATGACTCAGTCATTCAGCGAAATGCATATTACGCAAATCAAGAAAACATTCTCATTGCAATGATAGCTGATGAAAGGGAGCATGTGCGTCAGTTGGGATTTAGGCGTATCATAAAAGCAAGGGCATGCATTCAAGAAACAGATGTTATCAGGTATTTTAAGGTATTTTAAGGTATTTTAAGGTATTTTAAGGTATTTTAAGGTGCCAGAAATAAATTTTTATGCCAAAGACTATACAGATCTCATTATGTGGCAAGATTTTCAGATAGCAGAACCACCGATAACCAAAGGAGTTTCTCTTGATGATATTGAATCATGCATCAAACATGGTACTACTCTTCATTCAGAATTATTTCAGTTTCCATGTCATACACAAGCCGTAGAGAGATGCGTCAAGCTCGTTACAGACGCTGCTGGATCAGTCTGCGGACCTACAAACAGAGACGGTTGGATTCGTGCTACATTAGAATCAAGGAAAAAACAGCCAAAATTTGACACAAAAGCAAATTACTAAATAGTCTTCAGCAAGAACCCTTTCTAGAGGGAGGTTGGTTGGGGAAAGGGTGGTAACTCCGCTAAGGCACGAAATAACGTTTCTTAACTGTCTCAAGCCAGTATAAAGGAGGACAGACATCCTAATTTATTACTGTTCCCTTTTTCAAGTAAATACAGAATCATACTTAATTGTCATTTTTAAGTTAACTTCAGCCCTTTTGTGGCAGCTGAAGATATTAAGTATATGAAAAGGCATTTTTACAAAACGAATTCTTATCATTTAAGAATCTTAATCAAACTATTAGATAATTCTAAGATAAAAGTTTATAATAGTTTGATAAACCTAAAATAGAAGCATTTTTTTCCTTTTTACCCAAAATTGTGTTAACTTTAGCCCCCTGGTGGCAGCTGAAAATATTAAACAAATGAACTCATATTTTGGCAGGTATATATCGTCCACTAACTGCAACTTTTAATCCCTATTAGAACTTCATACTAGAAAAAAAGTATTTTTCGCTCCACCCTACTAAGGATAGCTAAAGAGTTGAGACGATTTTCTGACATCACTGACCGTAGGTAGTTTTTTAGTCGTCGCAGTACAGAAAAAGATCTTTCGGCAGAACAGTTGGAAGCCGGCGTACATAGGAAGATCCTGAGCGCAATATCAACATGTGGGTAAACTTCTTTTAATCCTTTTGCTTGGATCATCTCACTCATCTCAAAAATGCTCGTAGGAGTTTTCTCCAAATTCAGAAGAAACCCACGAAAATGAAGACACTCATTAACAAATGCTTCCGCCAAGTCATCCTTGTAAAATTCCCAAAGCTTAATAGCATTGGCAGTTATATGTGTCGGATTCAAGGTGGTGACTTTTGTAACAAATGCAAACAGTGCATGGATGTTTTCATACACATCTTTGCGACGGTTTAATTCCGACAATAATTTGTCAGGTACCACAAGATAAGTATTGAAGAAGAAGTTCCTCCGTCCATCTAATTCTACCTCGCCTTCGCGAGTTTCGTCGACTCGAAGTTTTGTTTTCTTTTTTCTTTTCATTGTAACTTCATATTCGCGGATAGATGATTTCTTAATTGCTGCTTCTTCATAAAAGTCGAAGTTGTTTCTTGCATCTTTTACATAGAATGTTAATGATGCATACAGTTCTGCTACGACACCAAGATCAATGTTAACTGCTTAGAGCTGTTCACTAGTAGCATTGAACCTTTCCAGAATGTCACCCCACATTAAAGAAAGAATTGTAGTTTCAAGGCGTTGCAGTTGATTGAGGTAGCCTGATGCTTCACTGCGTGTGCACGGCTTTTCTGATTCATCTTCTTCAATGGACTAAGTGCCTCTATAACCTCTTCCCAGTCTTTATTGAGAGTCCTACACGCTTATTCACGGGCTGACCATCGAGTGTCTGATAAGCTCCTTCGCGTTACATTTTCAGATTTGGTAAAATGATTTTGTAGTGTTTCCCAACGGTGAGTGGAGGCAGTGAAGAACACGTAAAGATTTTGGAGAAGTGCGAAAAAATCAATGGCTTCCTTACAGCAACTTGCTGCACACTGTCCAATCAAATTTAATGAGTGTGCTTTATTCAAATCTGACCTTCATTTCTTGTGCAAATGAATTATTGAATGCCCGGTTAAGTCAACTGTACGCTTTTGACGATTGGTTAGGTTGTTGTGATATTTTCGTTAGTTTTAATGAAAATATCACGACTTAACCCAACTAACGAAAATATCACGACAACCTAACCAATCGTCAAAAGCGTACAGTTGACCTAACCGGGCATTCAATAATTCATTTGCACAAGAAATGAAGGTCAGATTTGAATAAAGCACACCAAAATACACCAGAAAACCTATTCTCATATCAAAATCGAGTCGCAGGGGTAAAACGAATAATTACTACCATACTATTTCAATCGATTTTAATCGATCCAAAAATTGTTTATATCTCCGTTCGGTTAATATCAATTTAGATATAGATAGACAGAATAGATAGAATAACCTTTATTAATAATAAAATAAATATTTTTTTTCAATTTACAATGACATGAATAATTGTGAAGCTCGACTATTTATTTTATTTAATTTGACCCTTAAGCTTTAGGCTTTACTGGGCTCTTATTAAAAATAAGCAGCTAGTTGTTATAAATTTATAATAATAAATAAATAAATAAGTAAATAAGTATTATTAATAGTTAAAACATGTATTACAATATTAATGGACAATATTAAACAATATTAGTGGACATTAATCCTGGATTTTTGTTAGTATGCCAACACTATGCCATTATTAATTTATTAATCGGGATTTCAACTTGGTTTTAAACAAATTTACATTCACAATATTTTTTATATCGGCATGCAAGTCATTCCATAGTTTCAATCCAATGAAAATGGGTCGTTTTTGAGATGAAGACAATCTATCAGGTCATCCCATAAGTAATGTCGTTTTTTAGATCGGAATTTGAAGGACGAAAAAAAACTCGACTGAAACTTTTTAATCTAGTATATATTTTCCAATCGAATCAATGACACTCTGCCAACGTCCTACAAGCTTTTCAATGCCATGTTTATAAAATTCAGGCGGTTTTGAGGCAAAAACCGTACAAAGACTGGTGGTGCAGGTCATCTAAAGAAGTATACTGTTTCTCGTCAAGACAGTTTTGTAGACTCCTGAAGAGATGATAATCTGAAGGCGCAATGTCTGGAGAATATGGAGGATGTGGAAGTTTTTCCCACCCAAGCTCCTCAATTTTTGCAGAAGTGATCCAAGAGGGAATGAGGACGTGCGTTGTCGTGGTGGAACAAGATTCCTTTCCGATTAACCAAAGAAGGTCTCTTTTCTTTTAGTGCAGTGTTCAATCGATCCAGTTGTTGACAGTAGACTTGAGCGGTGATTGATTGGTTATGTGGTAAGGTTTCAAAGTGTACCACCTTTATCCCACCAAACACTAAGCAACACCTTCCGAGGGTGAAGATTTGGTTTTGGCTGTGGTGTCGCTGGTTCTCCGGCACAAACCCACTGTCGACGGCGCTTAACATTCTGGTACAGTATCCACTTTTCATCACCAGTCACTAAACGGTGGAAAAACGGATCTTGGAGTTCACGGGAATGAAGAGCTGTGCTAATGTTTACCGCACCCTCAGATTGTCGACCGACAATTCATGTGGCACCCATTTTCCTAACTTAGGCACTTTCCCGAGTTGTTGCAAATGTCGATGGATGGTGGACGGGGATGAATTGAGTTTCTGGGCCAATTCTTCGACAGTTGTTGAACATTCTTCTTCAAGTGCGGCTAACAGCAAGTCGTCATCATCAAACTCAGCAGGGTGTCCAGAGCGTGCTGCATCTGTCAAACAGCAGTCACCATTCCTAAACTTTTGAAACCATCTTTGACATTTCCTCACATGCAGAATATCGTTGCCACAAACGTCCTGAATGTTTCGCGTTGCTTCAGTAGCACTATTCCCTTTTTTGAACTCGTAAAGCATTATATCCTTGATATGCTCTTCTGATACCGCCATGTTTATGAGGGGTTCACATAAAGCAAAATACACGTTTTCACTGGTCAAGGTCTGTAAAGTATGTAGCGAAACACGATAGATCTCCTCTTAGATATAACCTTCGGAAAATTTATGCTTAATTAAACCGAGTAGGACTAGTTTAAACTTAATCTATCGTAAAAAACGACATTACTTATGGGATGACCTGATAAATTGAGGTATAACAAGCTTTGATCTATTTCTGGTCTGATACGAGTGGATTTCTTGATAAGTTACAAAATATCTATTTACCCATTGCAAATTAATGATTTTGTTCTTACACTCGTAAATAAAAATAAAATGTGCCAGTTCGGTTATATCGTTGAGCTTTAGTAGGTTTAGCTCTTTAAATAATGCACTAGAGTGATCAAGAATATCAGCATCAGATAATAACCTTATTGCTCGTTTTTGCATGACAAAGATACCATTTAATGAGTTGTTAGCAGAGTTTCCCCAAACAAGGGTGCAGTATGTTATATAAGGAAGAACAAGAGTATGATAAAGAGTCAATAAAACTTGTTTAGGGACTACATTTCTAAGTTTAAACATTATAGCAACGCTCCTTGAAATCTTTTTCGCGATATAATTTACATGATCACTCCATTGCTATCTAGCATTACACCAAGAAATTTTGTTACAGTACACTCCTTTATGGCGATTTCATTAACATTAAGTTAATCAAGATATACATTTCTTTTATTAGTAAAAATCATGAAATTTGTTTTACTGGTATTTAGGAAGAGTTTATTGGTGGTCAACCATTTCATTACACTGATGAATTCTGAATGAAATATATTCTTAGCTGTATTAACATCTTTGCAAGAAAAAGAGACATTTGTATCATCTGCAAACATAATGAAGTTCAGTATGTCAGATGAACGTGGAAGGTCATTTATATATAATAAAAATAACAGTGGACCCAGAACTGCACAAGAAATAACGGAAGAAAATAGATTCAGATTTAAATTCTACAAAAAAAAAACAAAAAAAAAAACGGATCTTGTGGGTTATTGTATTATATGAAAAATGAAGTAAATGATGGGTTATAACGCACAAGATCCCCTTAAAGTTATTTAAATTGTTTAATTATATTAGTTTGTCTATATAAGAGTATTTTAAATTAATTAATACTTATTCATTCCCGCTAACCCTGAAGTTAGCGCCGCTAACGCTAATTTTGTCGATAATTTTTGGTGAAACTACCCCAATTTATATTGTATATGTTCTGCCTTCGTAATTTACTTACATATATAAACACACACCTTGATATAATTGATTGTTAAGGTACAAAAATGTTACGTTATATTCTACGAAAATGAAAACAATTTTATGTACGAGTCGAGTTCCTTTCGTACATATTAATAGGGGAAAACAAACCACCGGAAGAATAAATTCTCTTCAATTTATACGAGTGGTTTTGAAATATTAACGATTAGCGGTTAGCGATTAACTTTCTCTAAAACCTTAGCGCCGCTACCTGTTTAGCTAACAATTTTGAAAATTAGCGGCCCTAATCCGAGCAGTGATCGCAACAACCTATGGACCTTAGTTTAGTTGGTGCCCATAGAACGGAAAAGCCCCCAATTTACGAAGTGATGTTTTAGCTTTAGGTTTTACTGGGCTCTTAGATTAATTAAACTTAAGGGCCAAATTAAATTAAATAAATAGTGCAATTGACAGTTACTTATTTTGTTAAAATTATCGTAACAAAAATTGTAATGTTTTAATATTTATTTTATAAATAAAAAATTAATTATTGATGTAGTCATCGATAAATTTAATTAAGAGTTCGCAGATTTCAAAATTGTACAGATTTAATATTTACCTCCTCTTTCTTTTTTTTATTTTTGTTTTTTCACTTAACATGATAAATTTTATGAAAGTATCTAAAGGGACAATACCCTTCGTTAGCCGTTTAAATACTCGCTCTTCCCGCATTCAAATGAGGAAGATATGCCCAATACACGTACAAGAAGTCCAGAAGCGTGGCAACAAATGAGGAAGTTACAAACTGTGCGAAAGTAAACCTTTTTCTATTGGAACCGTTTCATTTCTTTTCGCGACTTTCGTGCCAAAGATTAAATTTTAATTCATTGCAGTCGATATCGGTTCGAGAAATGTTAAACTGAATATATATATATATATATATATATATATTATATATATATATATATATATATATATATATATATGAAAATTATTTCACGAAGGTAACACGTGAAAAATATTTATGATGAATAAAACCACGAAGGAAAGGAAACACAAAATGGTGCTCAAGCGCTTTCGTCTAATGACATCCTCAGGAACACTGAAGTATATAAAAAGGTTAAGCCTATATATAGGTTGCAGAAAGAAAAAAAGAAAAAATAAATAACATACATACACACAAACACACATATATATATATATATATACATACATATCTATATATACAAATACATACATACATACATACATACATATATATACAATAAACAGAGAAGTAAAAATAATAAAAAATTAAAAATTAAAACCTTAAAGGATTACCAATGAGGCGTACAGATTGTAAGGAAAAATATCGATTTTTAGCACAAGATCAAATGGATTATAAAAATACAAATTTATACTGGAACTCTGCCGGGTTTTAGCACAATGCTGCCTATGGTCAGGTTATTTATACTAGAACTCTGTCCGGGTTTTAACATATTGCTGCCTATGGTCAGGTTTCGATATATATAAAAAAATAAAATGCAAATTAAAAGTTAATAAAGTAGAAGACAAGTTTACCAAAGATTTAATGTTTTACACTTCTTATCTATATCTGCTTTAAAGGAATTCAACATAACAGGATCGAGTTGAAAAAGACCTTTGCTTATGTTGAAGTTATTTGAAAGTTGGATAATGGCAGACTCAAGAATATTTCTATTAACAATGTTGCTTGAATGGAATAAAACTGAAGCATTATTCCAATCAATACAGTGGGCTAACTCTGACAAATGGACAAAAAGGGCACTGGACAACTGTCCTGTTCTAACGGAATGGCTATGGGCAACCCCTTATCGCCCCTCCTCTCCAATATTTATATGGAGTTTTTCGAAATTACCTATATTCCGAGAATCCTGGGGGTTGGCATCCCTTGGTTGCGGTACGTCGACGATATTTTGTGTATCTGGCCCATGAATCGTGACCTGGATAGCTTCCTCCTTCAGTTAAATGATCAAGTCCCCTCCATTAAGTTTACTTTAGAAGTTGAGCAAGACAATTCAATCCCATTTTTGGATGTGCGTGTACATAGGGAAAGCCCAGGTTTTAAGTTTAGTATCTATCGGAAAACGACAAACAATTTGTCCTACGTACACTTTTACTCGGGACATGATACCCCCATTAAGAAGGCCATATTTTCATCAATGTTTCTCCGCGCCCTTAGGATCGCCAGTCCGGAATACATCGATGCCGAATTGGAAAAAATCAACGGTATTGGAAGTGATTTGTGTTATCCATCTGCGTTTATGGAATCTTGTCTCAACAAGGCAAAACGAACTTTCTATCGTGTCAATATTAACACTCGTACTTTGTCAAAAAATATTTTAGTACTTCCATTTTTCCCGGGCTTTTTAGGCATTGCTAATGTACTTAAACTTTTGGATATTAATGTAGTATTTTCATATAACAATATTGTGAAAAATATCATAGTAAAAAATAGCCCTACCAATAATTCAGGCATTATCTATAAAATTGGTTGTAAACAATGTGATTCCTTTTACATAGGTCAGACGGGAAAGGATTTGCACACACGTATAAAACAGCATCAATATTCCGTTAGAACAGGACAGTTGTCCAGTGCCCTTTTTGTCCATTTGTCAGAGTTAGCCCACTGTATTGATTGGAATAATGCTTCAGTTTTATTCCATTCAAGCAACATTGTTAATAGAAATATTCTTGAGTCTGCCATTATCCAACTTTCAAATAACTTCAACATAAGCAAAGGTCTTTTTCAACTCGATCCTGTTATGTTGAATTCCTTTAAAGCAGATATAGATAAGAAGTGTAAAACATTAAATCTTTGGTAAACTTGTCTTCTACTTTATTAACTTTTAATTTGCATTTTATTTTTTTATATATATCGAAACCTGACCATAGGCAGCAATATGTTAAAACCCGGACAGAGTTCTAGTATAAATAACCTGACCATAGGCAGCATTGTGCTAAAACCCGGCAGAGTTCCAGTATAAATTTGTATTTTTATAATCCATTTGATCTTGTGCTAAAAATCGATATTTTTCCTTACAATCTGTACGCCTCATTGGTAATCCTTTAAGGTTTTAATTTTTAATTTTTTATTATTTTTACTTCTCTGTTTATTGTATATATATGTATGTATGTATGTATGTATGTATTTGTATATATAGATATGTATGTATATATATATATATATGTGTGTTTGTGTGTAGGTATGTTATTTATTTTTATTTTTTTTCTTTCTGCAACCTATATATAGGCTTAACCTTTTTATATACTTCAGTGTTCCTGAGGATGTCATTAGACGAAAGCGCTTGAGCACCATTTTGTGTTTCCTTTCCTTCGTGGTTTTATTCATATATATATATATATATTAGTGATGTAGGTCACATCCGCATAACATCCGCACATTTTCTCGCATCCGCACTTTGGACTGCGGATGTCGTGCGGATGTGGACCGTTGAGATAAAACGTCATTAATAAGCGGAAATTATCAAATTCTACTATAATAATAGAACTAGTTCATTGTGCGCAAAAGTGATGCAAGCGACAAGACAAGAGGCTGTTCTTGTATGAAGTTACTCTCTTGCAACCTACTTAGATCCACGTTACAAAGCTAAGTTATTTTCACCTACTACATTAGAACGAGTTAAATCATCACTTGGCAAAGCAATTGAAGAGCTTCAATCTCTTGAATCTGTCGCTTCGCCACCCACCAAAAGAATAAAAGTTTCAGTGACAGAACCAACACCTTCAACAAGCAAATCTATCACAGAATCTCTCTCTCAGTTTCTTGAGTCAAGCAGCGATGACGAGACCTACGCGATGTCAAAAGATGTAGTAAAAATGATCGAGAGCTATCACCAAGAAAAACGCCTGGCTGCATGTGACAATCCTATTAGTTGGTGAAAAATACGCAGAATATCTATCCATACTTGAGTAAACTTGCAAGGAAACATTTAGCCTGTCCTCCAACAAACGTACCAAGCGAGAGATTATTTAGCAGTGCTGGATTAATATATGATGAAAAGAGAAACAGACTGGCAGCAGAAAAGGCAGAAAAAATTAATGTTCCTTAAGCATAACCTTCCTATAATTAAGTTTGAATATTAAACGATGAACATCTTAGTTTACTTTATTTTAATTACTCATTTATAAATATGCCTAATAAAACTTTAAACTTAATATAAATAGTTATCAAGCTAATTAAAGATCTCTTTCTATAAGGGTGGAGGTTGGGGAAAGAGGTCGGTGAGGTGCATTTGAGTTGGGTTCACGTCCCGCATCCTGGTAACACAATTATGGTTTCTAATTGTGGCTGAAACTCGACAAAATATAACGAATTTATTTGCAGACGAATTCACTAATTGATTTCTATATTAGTTAGATGCTTGCTATTATTTTATATGTTCAGGGAAAAGTACAGCAATTATTGTACAATTAATCAATTATACTACATTATAGCTACAGCTCTCTCTATATAATAACTTATTATATACGTTAAACACAACAAATCTCGAATATATCCTAAAAAATAACGAAAATGTAGACATCCGCATCCGCATCCGCGGAGATGTGAAAAAAATGACATCCGCTACATCACTAATATATATAATATATATATATATATATATATATATATATATATATATATATATATAGATAATATATATATATTCTGACTTTTACATAAACAAAATTAATTGTGCTCCGTACGTAAAACCAATATCGCCACTAGGGTTTCTTTACCGGGATCCCGGGATCCCGGTAGATTTTTAGCTAATTTAAATTTCCCGGGAAATTCTCCGTCCCGGGAAATCCCGGGATATTGCAATCACTCTTTCTGAAGAAATTCAAACTGAAGATGACGACATAATGACAACATAGATGAAGATGGAGAAGATTTCAATCATAGTATTGATTTTGAAAGTGTTTTGTGTGAGCGCTTTGATGAGGATCCGTTCGAGATAGATATTTCATTTGGATCGCACGACACTGTAGGTAAAGAAATCAACGTGTCTCAAATCATCAATAAAGTCAGAAAAATAGCAAAAAAATTTCGCAAATCACCTTTAAAGAATAACATCTTACAAGGATATGTTCAACAGGAACAAGGAAAAAGTTTGCATCTATTGCTGGATTCCAAAACCAGATGGAATAGTCTTTTAGCCATGCTGGAGCGATTTATCAAAATAAGGTCATCCGTACGAAAGCTCTCATCGACTGCAATAAAGATATGGACAATTTTGACCTTGACAAACAAGAAGTTGCTGTAATTCGTGACATTGTGGCATCGCTGGAGCCATTAAAAGTTGGAGCAGAAAAGCTGGGCAACAGAGAATCGACTTTACTTTCATCAGAAGGTGTTTTTTCTTTCATTTTGAACGAACTAAATCAACTAAACACACCTTTTTCAAAAAAACTAAAGGAGTCGTTCATTCGACGCATAACAGAGAGAAGAAATGAGAACTTGACTGGCCTCATACAATACCTCAATAGTGGAAAGAATTATAAAAAGGTCGCAACTTTCGCAAGTGACAGAAGTTTGCCAGCCTTACCAACCAAGTCCATGTTAATTTCATCAGCAAAGCAGATGTTAGATCGCCTTTTTGGAGTACCTGCTGATTCTACCTCTAGTGAGACAGATGAAGATAATGATGTGCAAGAATCAGCTGTCCCTCAGTCATCTTCGATGACTAGCTGAAAGGCTTGATGCAGCTATTAAAGCAGCCGAGGTAGAGAAATCAAGAACACTAGACAGCAAAGCAAGCGCTGCAAAGCACCTTAAAAAGGAACTAGAGATCTTCGAGGCTACGGCGAAAAAACGCAGAACATCTCTCTTCTCTTGAATGCATTAAGACGATTCCACCCACGTCAATAGAATCGGAAAGGGCATTCTCAGCAGCAGGACTTTTCGTGACTAAAATGAGAACAAGATTGAGTGATCGAAGTATTGACCATCTTTGTTTTTTGAAATCGTACTATAAAAATTCACAGTGATAATTTTTTTGGTTGAATTCATTGAAGTTCTTTGCAATTTGAAGGTAATTTTTATTTTTTCTTTAAATTTTCTAAGCAATTCAAAGGCAATTTTTTTTTCGTTGTATTCATTAAGTTTTCAATGAAACGGAGCAATTTTTTTATTTGTGAAAATTTTCTATGTAATTCAAAAGTATTTTTTTTAATACATATTTTTCACAGCAATATTATTTTATTTTGCCCATCATGGAGATTGCAGAACTTATTAAATGACTATAAAAAAAAATAAAAAATAATTATACCCCCTCTTTTCTAGGTTAATTTATTTTATAATATATTTTAAATATAATTAATTATATCGCGGGATTTCCCGGGATCCCGGGAAGGGAATCATTTTTATCCCGGAATCCCCGGATAAGCAAAAGGCCGGGAAATGAGAAACCCTAATCGACACTATGCAATGTAGGTCAAGAATGTTTGTCTTAACGCTGACATTTATATTAAACTAGCTGAGTTACCCGGCGTTGCACGGGTGAAAATTTAGATTTGAAATGTATAGATCAGTATTTTTTTCAGCAAATTATTCAGTAAGTAGACAAAAGCTGTGATGCGAGAAATAAAAAAACATTTAATCAAACAAAGCTTTATTTGAAATTAGAATTTACAATACTTCTTTATATACAACATTGCATGTTTTTCCAAAAGGAGAGTATACATAAAGATTGTTAGCTGTTCCTACTCTAGAGCATCCTACATACAGTTGACCATAAGAGAAGCAGTCTTCTTGTAATTGTAGCCCAACAACTTTCACTGTTTGTCCCTGTGATTTGTTGATCGACATGGCAAAACTTAATCTTACTGGAAATTGTAAGCTCCTAAACTGAAACTGCATCTCTGATGTTATTAGAGGTATCCTAGGAATAAAAGTATCTTCACCCTTGCCACAACCAGTTTGAATTTGTGCTTCAATGACATGAGGCTGTAATGCCTTTATTATTAATCTGGTACCATTGCAGAGCTTAGGCTGATCTAAATTTCGTAGAAGCACTATAGGAGCTCCAACTTTAAGTTGTAGTTGGTGAGGAGGCAATCCTGGAAATTCCAAAGAACTTAGAAACTCCGTTGGATAGTTGACAACTTCATTTTGATCGATAACTGTATCAATTGATTTGTAAATATAAGGATCCCCTGGAATATTTTGTAGTAGTTGTTGGTTGATAGAATTAACTATCACATTTTTCGGTGCCAATATTGCTCTTTCACACAGCCAAGTAAAGTCTTTGTAGTGATAACTAAAGTTAGTAAATACTTTTTCTGTTAATTCATTAACACTTTGGACCACTGCGCTGATTGTAGATATATAATGACTTTGTTGTCAGAGTCCACAGGAACTTTTCCTTCGCCAAGCTGTAGCAAGTTCTGAGCAAATAGACCTGAATTGCGATCACCATAAATTCTTGCTCGCATGTTAGTTGTAAGCTTCAAGGTTTTAACATTGTGCCACAAACAGGAAGATTTAAGGCATGCTCGAATTTCATCAGCTTTTGTTCCCTTAGGTATAACTGGCAGAGTCTGGCGAAAATCTCCTGATAAGACAACAGTTACACCGCCCATCAATGTATTGTGGTTTCTCACATCTTGTAGAGTTTTGTTCAGGGCCTCCAATGCTTTTTTATGGGCCATTGTACATTCATCCCAGACTATAAGTTCACATCTTTTAAAAACCTCTCCCATGCCAGAATTTTTAGTAATTTTACAAACAGCTTCATCATTAGTAGCTAAATCCAAAGGAAGTTTGAATGCAGAATGAGCTGTGCGACCTCCAGGCAACAGTGTAGCAGCTATACCAGATGATGCTACTGCTACAGCAATTTTATTTTGCTTGCGAACTTTGGCCAGTAATAAATGTGACATGTTTTTCCAGTACCACCAGGAGCATCCAAAAAGTAGATGCCTCCATTCTGCTGAGAGATACTATTCATTATAGTTGAATAAGCAGTTCTCTGATCAGGCAACAACTTGGGCTCATTTTCATTTACATATTCAGTTAAGTAGTTGATATCATATGATGTTTCTCTTATAAGCTCTGTAGCTAAATTGTTGACTTCTGTTCTATTGGTTTGTGGGAGGCCAAATGAAGGTATTTGTTGTCCATCCATTGATGCTATTTTATCTTCTATGTCAATTAAGGCTCTGTTGTAGATTTTATCTGTGTAAACTACGTCAATATGCGGGTTGGCAAGTTGTGCTTGGTGCTTATAATCTTGTGCCAATCATCTTTGTATTTGTTCCATAATTCTAAAGGGTTGCCCACATCACAGGTTTTTAGCAGAATTGCAAATAAATCTCTTAGCCGCTTTGGGGATTGGTATATGGCTGCTTCTCTTAAGGTGGCATCCCATTGTAGCATACCTCGTTTGTAGCATGCCTCTCTAAATGTCGCACAAACATGACCATCAACTGTTCTAAGATCATCAAAAGATCTAGGCCCTTTAACTTCATGCAGCAACATTCTTAAAAAGAAACACTCATGCTGGCTGGGATGAACAGTGTAAACTCTGCCTAAAGCACTGTCAAATCTTACATCTGGATGACCTTCAACTTCGCTTCCTCTCTTTCTTCTACTCTACTCCATTTTTTTGTTGTTCCATGTGTAATAAGATGGTAACTGGCGATACAATAAAGTTTGAGCAAACACATCTTGACATAGTTTAAAAAAAGCTGTAAGAGTAGTATCTCTAGGAGCAAGAGCTTGATGGGCAGCTGTTTCATTAGTAAAATAAACTCTTTGTCCATTTTCTAAATGAACTGCTAGTTGCTGTACTGCAGGATATCTTCCATGAAAGGGAAAGCTAAAAATTCTCAAAAGGCTTCATTGCTGCTTAAGTAACGACCTTGTTGATAGTTAGTCACTTCATCAGGTACACTTTGTTGTTGTAGAGCAAACATAGCTGCATCGGATCCCTTGTTAACATACTTGCACACATACTTGATAGACTTGACAGAATTACAAAATTCTACATTAATATGAGCATTAAAAGTTTTAGTCAAGAGAGGGCAGTAAGGAACTATCCATCTATTATCAATTTCATTTTGTTTAATTCTCGTTGTAAAGCCTCCATCATCAGGTTTTCTTCTGCGATATGAAGGATAACCATCTTCTCCTGTTTGAGTGTCTTTTAAAAATGGTTTTGGGTAACGTTTTGTACATTTATTTTTTCTTATGCAAGGTGAATTGAAATTTAGAGAACGACATGGACCATGCACCATTTGAGTTTGAACTATTTCAAAGAGGTTTTTGTCTGTGTTAGGGTCTGGAAGTTCAGCTGAGATAACAGAATCAATTTGATTAGCTTGAATTTTGTTGGTCAGCCAAATCAAAATATGAGCATGAGGCAATCCTCTTTTTTGCCATTCAACAGTGTACATGTGGCATCTAACTGGGCCAAAAATGTTGGATTTTGTCATTAAATCCATCAGTTTTAATAATTTTAAGCGAAACACACTGGCTGTGAGGTCATGTCTGTGAATGTATGTTTGTCCAGGTAGTAACTCATCCTGAATTTCCTTCCATTTAGCATTGCATGTAAATGTTATAAATAGGTCAGGTCGACCATAAGTGCGAACATATGTTGATGCCATCTCTTAGATGTATATATGAATCACATCTTAATTCTCTCTGATGAGTTCTAATGTAACATAATCTTTCTGCTTCTATTTTTGCATACATATCAACAGCAAATTGATGAAAAAGGTTTCTAGCCAACAGATGATGATTTAGTGAATTACTGTGAACCATAAATCTGTAAGCATAGAAGTCCATGCAGGAAACTGTTTTGCTAGAATGTACACCTGCTTGGAGAATTCCAAAGTGATATCCATCTTCTCCATAGACAAACAGTAAAGGATATTGCAAAGCATCATAAGATCTATGGGTTTCATTGATGAATTGCAGAGTATTGTCTCGACTTTTAAGCACAATGTCTCTTTTCATGTTCTTGACCAGTAATGATCACAGCAACTTCATTGCATTCTGGGAGATTAAATCGTCTAGCATGTTCAGTAGGAGGTCTCTTGTCCGGCATCAATGATGATTTTGTATTCTGTAGCAGGTACATTTTCTAGAGCATATTTAAAACTTTGAATGTAATTATTTGAAGCATGAAGCATGTCTTGAAGTTCAACAATTAGTTCCAATCTTGTTGCTGGGTTTCTATTGTATCTATTTTGTGCTTGATGTTGCAAATCTCCAACAAAGTACAATTGAAGATACCTTGGTTCTTCATGAGGTAATGGTGTAGTGAACCTATTCTGTGATATATTTGACCTTGAAC
>JAJOZX010004080.1:0-15000 GCA_023014485.1 Bathynomus jamesi
AGATGAATGAATAAGTAATAAAATTAATAAAGGATAGCGGTCAAGAAAGAACATGAATGTAAGAATGAGTATGGTTGAATCATAACTATTTATACTACATAACATATAAATAATGACTTCTATAGAGTGTTTCGTCCTTAGCATGATGTTAAAGAATTTTCATACATTGGATACTAGATATATGATGAAGGGAAAATGTGACGTCATAGTTATTGAATTTTACGTATAGTACAAATCATTATTAGGAAGATTTACAAGAAGTGGGAAACGTAAAGAGAATAAAGTTATTTTATGACGTCATAGTGTATAAGTCATTATTAGAAAGATGAATTAGAAAAATACAGGAATGAATAAAGACGTACAAATCGAAATTCTCTCCAAAACTCGCTTAGGCGATTTTGGTCTCTTATGTAAAAATGAACATTCAACATAAAACTAGACGAACATAAGTTCTGCATGAAGACAATGAATTCATATAATGATGGTGTAGGAATTGTTCATGTTCACTTTTTACATATATAATATTACATATATATATATACATATATATATAATACATATATATATATATATATACAATATATATATATATACATATAATATTATATATATATATATATATATATATTATATATTGTATATATATATAATATGTATATATACAGGGTGGGCCGTAAGTTTCCATACATAGGAAAAATTAAACGTTGTTTTTATGTTTCAGATACCCTAAGAATATGCGTTTGACGTAAGATCTTGTTTACTGATTAAGCAAATTTTACGTCAATGGAGAGGTTAATCGGCAAAACATACGTATTGGAGTAATGCTAACCTAACTGGCTGAGTCCGACGAAGATGCAAGGTGCCGGTAAAGTGATGGTGTGGGCCGGGATATGGGGTGACAGAATTATTGGACCAATTTTGTCAATGGAAATCTTAATGCCGAAAGGTATCTTAACATGTTGCAAGAGGAGATTTTCCCATCCCCTGCTAAACGAGGAAGGTAACTTCCAGTTTACTTCCAGCAAGATGGAGCTCCACCTCATTATGGTCTTCACGTGCGTCGGTATTTGGATCAGCAGTTTCCGGATGCTTGGATTGGTCGGCGTGGTCCTGTGGAGTGGCCTCCCAGATCCCCAGATCTCACCCCCTTGATTTCTATCTTTGGGGGCACTTGAAGGCCATGGTGTATCAGGAAAAGATGCGAGACATAAATCATCTAAAGGAACGTATCACCAACGCCATTACAAGCATAACGTCAACTGTGCTAATGCGTGTTCATCAACAGTGGGGAACACGTATGAAATGTGTTTTCAAAACAATGGCAACCATGTAGAGCATATTATATAAATAAAAAGGTTGTCCATAACAAAATGTTTATTTTTCCTATGTATGGAAACTTACGGCCCACCCTGTATATATATATATATATACACATATATATACATATATATATATATCTCTATATACAATATATATATATATATATATATTATATATATCTATATATATATATATATATATATATACTGTATTATATATATATATATATATATATATATATATATATATATATATATATATATATATATGTATATAGATAATATATATATATGTATATATATGTGTATATATATATATATATATATAATATATTATATTATATATATATTATATATATACATATATATAATTATATATACATATATATATATATTATATATATATATTATATATACATATATATATTATTTATATATATATATTATATATTATTATATATACACATATATATATATATATATATTATATATATACACATATATATATTATATTATATATATACACATATATATATTATATATATAATATATATATATATATATATATATATATACACAAAACTCAGAATGGTCCTCTGAGAAACTTATATGTTAAACACAGACCGTGCATGGAACAAGGAACTCTTCTGGGAAAATTAAATCCACTATAGTCCGAATAAGATCCATGTCCAAAGCTGGATCCTGTCTGCTTTGCAGATAGCTGGTGAGGGAAGCTATATTTATGGGACCTCTTTGCGAGAGACCCGTTGCCCACGTCGGGCTTGCATCATGAAAAAGAAAAAACTATGGTATTTGTCATTTACCATACTTATTCGGACTATAGTGGATTTAATTTTCCCAGAAGAGTTCCTTGTTCCATGCACGGTCTGTGTTTAACATATATATATATATATATATATATATATATATATATATGTAAAAATGAACAATGAACAATTCCTATAACCATCATTATATGGATTCATTATCTTCATGCAGAGTACTTATTCTTATAGTTTTTATGTTTGAATGTTCATTTTTACATAAGAAACCAAAATCGCCTAAGCGAGTTTGGATAGAATTCGATTTGTACTTCTTTATTCATTACTGTATTCTCTAATTCATCTTTTCTAATAATGACATACACTATGACGTCATAAAATAACTTAATTCTCTTTACGTTTCCCATACCTTGTACACTGAATCATGTGCTTAGTATTTGGACATCTTCCGTATTCAATGTATGGTAAATTCTTTAATAATAATGTTGTGCTGTTATGTAGTATAAATATTATTATTCAACCAATTCATCTATACGTCATTAATTTCCCTTGATCATTTCCTACATAAATTTTATTAAAATTCATTTTTACTCGTGTCAATCTATGAAAACGCAAAACTTCATGCATTCGTTCGAAAACGCATAAATACGTTCTCGTATTATTTTTTTCATTTTATTTTTAATTATATCACCTCCCGCATTGAACTCGAAAATGCTGAGGTTAAGTTATCAAATTCCACTAACTGCAGAATCGAACGCTTCAAAGATAAAAAAACCTCCTTTCGCTCTGATTCGAATTTATAACATTATCATGCGTTATGTTATATCATGTGTGTCATGTCTCATGTACTTGTGTTGTACTAATAACCATATAGTATAACCATATATTATAACCATATATTATAACCATATATTTAACCAATATAAATATATAAAAACACTAAGAATGGTAAACGACGTAATGTACTTCAATGAAGCTGTAATTAAATGCAATGATTTAATTTATAATGTAAGAATGTACTTTAATAGAAGTGTAATTAAACAATAATAAGTGAATATGAATTAATTGGAAATTGTAATCATAATTGTAACAGACCAAAACGAAAATGTGCTCAGAGGTGTACTTAAATTGTACCTATTTACTATTACGAAATGATATCGTCTTCACAAATGAAGACGGCAAAAATATACGATTATTTTTTTTTATTTTTTTTTATTTTGATTTGGAATCTTTCAAACATCTGATCATGTGTTTAAAAGGGGGGAACTTAACCTTCAACTGCCGTCCCCCAACATTTAGGTTTATATTATACATGTATTTGTAAAATGAACGGCACTTCATTATAGCACTTCATTACGGCACTTCATTACGAGCCTCTCTTGTTAGCAGCCTCGCTGCGAGGAGGGGGCAGAGGCCCCTTGCCTCCTTAACTTTTTAGATTCCGGCCTGAGCCATGGTCGAAAGAGGTCGAACCTCTACCCCTGTAAATTCAGAGCACTACCTGTACATTTTTAGAAGTAAACTACCGTAAGAGAAACTTTTTATTTTCCCCTTCGAGCCGTGCTCTCTTCAGAAGAATTTAGTCAGTAAAGTCGATAAGTTATAAAAGAATAGCCGATAATTTTAGTACCAAGAGAAAGTATCAGAGTATTATAAAAAGAGAAGAATTAACAAATTGGCGACCCTATAGCCATGATAAACATTTTGCGACCCTACTACCAAGATTAGAAGAATATTTTAAGAAGCATAACAGTCTGGCGAGTCTGTAGCCAAGAGTTTAACAGAGTGGCGACCCACCATTTGACCGGCGGAAAAGAATTAGAATGTTATAGAAGAAATATTTGTAACAGCCTCTAAACAAGAACGCCTCGTCGATACGAGACAACACCATAGGGACATAGAAGAAGGGGGCATAACAGTCTGGCGACCCTGCCCCAGGATTAAAAGAAGATTTTAAGCAGAGGATTTTAACAAGTGGCCACTCTTTGGCCAAGATAGAAATTACCCTGCATCAGGATAAAACCAATTGACCGGCGTGTCACGACTTCTAGTTCGTAACATCCACCCTTGAACCGGTGTGTCACGACTCCAAGTTCTCCACGCCTAGATTTTATCCAAGAAGAAGTAGCCAGCAAGACAAGTCTTCAGGACACGTCTCTAAGGATTTCGCCATAGAAAATTTTGTTAAGTACAGAGTTTGTCTTTTTAAGTAATTTGTAAACATTTGAAAAGTCAGTATTATTAACTTATTAACAGTTAACTGGTATCAAGCCAGAATTAACACAAAACACAGTGAACACTTCAGACACCAGTGATACATTTTTTTTAGTGAAACAGTAATTTTCACAGAAATTAAAAGTAAGAGAATTAATTTCAGAGAGAATTAATTTCAGAGAGAATTAATTTCAGAGAGAATTAATTTCAGAGAGAATTAATTTCAGAGAGAATTAATTTCAGAGAGTTAATTTCAGAGAGTTAATTTCAGAGAGAATTTAAGTTATTTTCACTATTATAGTCAGTATAGAATAATTTTATTTTATGTACCAAACATAATAGTACCAGAGTGAAATGTTGTTTACATTTTTTATTTTTGTTTGCAAATTTTTTCAAATTATTGAATTGAATTGACTTGCAAATTAAGAGAGAGAGAGTTTACAGAGAGTTTATAGAGATTTAAAGAGATACTTGATTGCATTTGAAGTAAGTCCAGAGGTTAATAGTCTCCACTTGATTGAGATCAAATGCAGTCATTTTCCGTTTTCAGTTAATCTTCACTTGATAGCAGTTCAATTGCAAGTCAATTTCGTTTTCAGTTAATCTTCACTTGATAGCAGTTCAAGTGCAAATCAGTTTCGTTTTCAGTAGACTCCACTTGATAGAGTTCAAGTGCAGTCAATTTTAGACAGTTTCAAGATACTTGATAGAGTTCAAGTTAGTTTCAAGATACTTGATAGAGTTCAAGTTAGTTTCAAGATACTTGATAGAGTTCAAGTTAGTTTCAAGATACTTGATAGAGTTCAAGTTAGTTTCAACACTACTTAGAACAAAAATTAAAAGAGTTCAAACAAAATGGAGGGACGGCATGTTCCTCATATACATTACAATAATTATCAAAATCGTTACAACCTTTGTAAAAACTGTTTTGGTTACAAATAATAAAAATACATAACTATATATTTATATACGCAACAATGCATGAAAAGGAAAAGACAAATCGGTGAATTTCCTTCTTACAAACAAAAAAAGGTTAAACTAAGGACGCAAACCGGTCAATTCAGGTTGAATTTAATTCTCTTTTACAACAAAAAAAAAGGTTGAATTAAATTCTCTTAACAAAAAACAAGGTTGAATTAAATTCTTAAATTACATTTTCTTAAATTAAATTATCTTAAATTACAAAGAAAAAGTTGAATTCAATTGACTGCATTGAAATGACTTGGGACTTGAAAACTGACTTGGGACTTGAAAACTGACTTCGGACTTGAAAACTGACTTCGGACTTGAAAACTGACTTCGGACTTGAAAACTGAGTGAGACTTGAAAACTGACTGAGACATAAAAACTGAGACTTGAAACTTGAAAACTGACTGAGACTTGAAACTTTAAAACTGACTTCGAAACTTGAAACTTGAAAACTGACTTCGAAACTTGAAAACTGTCTGACTTGAACTCTATCAAGTATCTTGAAACTGAAACTGTCTAACTTGAACTCTATCAAGTATCTTGAAACTGAAACTGTCTAACTTGAACTCAATCAAGTATCTTATAACTGAAACTGTCTAACTTGAACTCTATCAAGTATCTTGGAACTGAACTGACTAAAATTGACTGCACTTGAACTCTATCAAGTGGAGTCTACTGAAAATGAAACTGACTTGCACTTGAACTGCTATCAAGTGAAGACTATTAATCTCTGGGGTTTGGTTGTCCCTCTTGGTGCAACCGACTTACTTGAAATGTTATCAAGTATATAACTCTGGGGTTTGGTTGTCTCTTTTCAAGTATCTCTATAATTCTATAAACTCTCTGTAAACTCTCTCTCTTAATTTGCAAGTCAATTCAATTCAATAATTTGAAAAAAATTGTATACAAAAAATAAAAAATGTAAACAACATTTCACTCGAATGTACGCGAAGGTACGGTACTATTATGTTTGGTACATAAAATAAAATTATTCTATACTGACTATAATAGTGAAAATAACTGAAATTAACTCTCTGAAATTAACTCTGTGACATTTAACTCTGTGACATTTAACTGTGACATTTAACTCTGTGATATTTAACTGTGTGACATTTAACTGTGTGACATTTAACTCTGTGACTTTTAACTTCTGTGACTTTTAACTTCTGTGACTTTTAACTTCTGTGACTTTTAACTTTTTCACTAAAAAAAATGTATCACTGGTGTATGGAATGTTCACTGTGTTTCTTGTAAATTCTGACTTGATACTCATTATTAACTGATAATAATACTGACTTTTCAAGTGTTTATAAATTACTTAAAAAAACAAACTGTACTTAACAAAATTTCTACGGCGAAATCCTTGAGACGTGTCCTCAAGACGTCTCATGCTGGCTACTTCTTCTTGGATGAAAACTAGGTGTGGAGAACTTGGAGTCGTAACACACCGGTTCAAGGGTGGATGTTACGAACTGGAAGTCGTGACACGCCGGTCAACTGGTTTTATCCTGATGCAGGGTAATTTCTATCCTGGCCAAAGAGTGGCCACTTGTTAAAATCCTCTTTTTAAAATCTTCTTCTAATCTTGGTAGTAGGGTCGCCAAATGTTTATCCTGGCTATAGGGTCGCCACTCTGTTAAATCCTCCTTCTTCTATGGTCCTGGTGTGGTTCGGAGTCGACGGGGGTTCTGGTTAGGAGGCAGCAACGGATATTTCTTCTCGCGATACTTTTCGTCTATAACATTCTAATTCTTTTCGGTCGCCAGACTGTTTGACCCAATATCTTCTATGGTGCTTGGGTTGTCTCTTTCTCTCGCTTTATGGGTTCGACAGTTGTTAATTCTTCTCTCTCTATAATACTCTGATACTTTCTCTGATACTAAATATTATCGACTTTTCTTTTATAACTTATCGACTTAACTGACTAAGTTCTTCTGAAGAGAGCACGGCTCGAAGGGGAAAATAAAAAGTTTCTCTTACTGTAGTTTACTTCTAAAAATGTACAGGTAGTGCTCTGAATTTACAGGGGTAGAGGTTCGACCTCTTTCGACCATGGCTCAGGCCGGAATCTAAAAAATCAAGGAGGCAAGGGGCCTCTGCCTCCTCCTCGCAGCAAGGCTGCTAACAAGGGAGTGTTAATCGAAGTGAAGTCTAAGACGACGAAGAAGAAGTGACATTATTTTACAATTTATGATTTATATATTATCTAAATATTGGGGGAATGCAGTTGAAGGTTAAGTTTCCCCCCTTTTAAACACATGATCAGATGAAAGATTCCAAATAAAAATTATAAAAACTAAAAATAAAAAACATCGTATTTTCTTGCCGTCTTCATTTCTGAAGGCGATATCATTTCATAGTAGTACATAAGTACAATTTAAGTACACCACTGAGTACATTTTCGTTTGGGTTTATTACAGTTACGATTACAATTACCAATTAATTTATATTCACTTATTATTGTTTAATTACACTTCCATTTAAAGTACATTCTTACATTATATATTAAATCATTACATTTAATTACAGTTTCAATGAAGTACTGTACATTACAAGTTATTATTAATTACAGTTTCATTAAAGTACATTACGTTATATTAAATTAAAGTATTACAGTTAATTACAATTAAACAGTTACTATAACTTTGTTTTGTTTTTACAGTGTTTCATATTAATAGAAAATTAAGATGTTAGAAATATAATACAAAGTACATGGGCACATACGGTATGGATTTATATACAACATAATATGTTATATTATGTTATAATATGTTATAAATTTGAATCAGAGCGAAAGGAGATTTTTATCTTAGAAACGTTCGCTTCTGTCGTAGTTAGCGGAATTTGATCACTTACCTCAGCATTTTCGAGTTCATTGCGGGAGATATAAATAAAAATAAGAATAATAAAAATAATAATACGAGAACGTATTTGTGAGTTTTCGAACGAATGCATAAAGTTTTGCGTTTCAGAGACTGACACGAGTAAAAATGAATATTTAATAAAATTTATATAGGATAATGGTCAAGATAAGATATGGACGTACAGATAAATGTGGTTGAATAATAATATTTATACTACATAACACCACAACATTATTATTAAAGAATTTACCATATATTGAATACGGAAGATGTCCAAATACTAAGCACGTGATTCAGTGTACAAGGTATGGGAAACGTAAAGAGAATTAAGTTATTTTATGACGTCATAGTGTATGTCATTATTAGAAAAGATGAATTAGAGAAATACAGTAATGAATAAAGAAGTACAAATCGAAATTCTATCCAAAACTCGCTTAGGCGATTTTGGTTTCCATTGTAAAAATGAATATGGATTATTCATTGTTCATTTTTACAATAATATAATACAATTAATACAATACAATTGAGAAAATAACATCGAACGAATTCAAATTAGATGACGATTTTTTTTTTTTTTTTTTTTAAAGAAAAGAGATTGCTTGTCACACTACTTAGAACAAAAATTAAAAGAGTTCAAACAAAATGGAGGGACGGCATGTTCCTCATATACATTACAATAATTATCAAAATCGCTACAACCTTTGTAAAAACGGTTTTGGTTACAAATAATAAAAATACATAACTATATATTTATATACGCAACAATGCATGAAAAGGAGAAGGCAAATCGGTGAATTTCCTTCTTACAAACAAAAAAAGGTTAAACTAAAGACGCAAACCGGTCAATTCAGGTTGAATTTAATTCTCTTTTACAACAAAAAAAAAGTTGAATTAAATTCTCTTAAACAAAAAAAAAAAAGGTTGAATTAAATTCTCTTAAACAACAAAAAAAAAAGGTTGAATTAAATTCTTAAATTACATTTTCTTAAATTAAATTCTCTTAAATTACAAAGAAAAAGTTGAATTCAATTGACTGCATTGAAATGACTTGGGACTTGAAAACTGACTTGGGACTTGAAAACTGACTTGGGACTTGAAAACTGACTTGGGACTTGAAAACTGACTTGGGACTTGAAAACTGACTTGGGACTTGAAAACTGACTGAGACTTGAAAACTGAGACTTGAAAACTGACTGAGACTTGAAACTTGAAAACCAGAGCTGGGCACTTCCGCAAACACTTCCGCAATTGCGGAAGTATGTTTTTCGTTTGCGGATTTGCGTTTGCGGCAAAGTCATCGCAAATTAGTGAATTTGCGTTGCGGAACTAAGACCGCAAACGCAAATCTTTCCGCAAATTTCCCACGTGGCCACTGGCCAAGCCCGCTAGTGCTGTGACGCTGCTGTCACTGGCCGCCAATTGGCTGGCAGGCAGTGTTAACTTAATTTAACTTGTGTAATGTAATGTGTGTACAGTTACTACAGTTACAGTACAGTCTTCTCTAACGTGTCTAAGTCTCAAAATTTATGAAATTCAAAAGATTAAATTTATTATTTAATTTATTAAATATTTACTTGCAGGAGGTGTTTTTGTTCAATATAATATATCAATATATGGAGTATTTTTATTTCTTCTACAATAGTGATTTATTGTAATAAATTATTTAGCCTTGTTTTTAATAAAAACAAGGCGGCTAAAACATTAAACATTAAAAAGATATAAAAACTTTTTATACCTCTTTAATATTTTGGATACTTTTTATAGTTAAAATTGCGATTGCGGAATTTGCGGTTTGCGGAAGTGTTTGCGGAAGTGCCCAGCACTGTAAAAATTGGAAATATGGTTTGCGTTTGCGGATTTGCGTTTGCGGCACCAAAAATGGCAAGCAGTTTGCGGATTTGCGGTTGCGGAAGGTAAGGTTTGAGTTTGCGGATTTGCGATTGCGGAAGTGATTTTGAGTTTCCGGTACCCAGCTCTGTTGAAAACACTTCGAAACTTGAAACTTTAAAACTGACTTCGAAACTTGAAACTTGAAAATTGACTTCGAAACTTGAAAACTGTCTGACTTGAACTCTATCAAGTATCTTGAAACTGAAACTGTCAAAATTGAACTCAATCAAGTATCTTGAAACTGAAACTGTCTAACTTGAACTCTATCAAGTATCTTGGAACTGAACTGACTAAAATTGACTGCACTTGAACTCTATCAAGTGGAGTCTACTGAAAATGAAACTGACTTGCACTTGAACTGCTATCAAGTGAAGACTATTAATCTCTGGGGTTTGGTTGTCCCTCTTAGTGCAACCGACTTACTTGAAATGTTATCAAGTATATAACTCTCTGGGGTTTGGTTGTCCCTCTTGCATACAACCAACTGAAAACTGAAACTTGAAGTTGAAACTGTTTTCAAGTATCACTATAATTCTATAAACTCTCTGTAAACTCTCTCTCTTAATTTGCAAGTCAATTCAATTCAATAATTTGAAAAAAATTGTATACAAAAAATAAAAAATGTAAACAACATTTCACTCGAATGTACGCGAAGGTACGGTACTATTATGTTTGGTACAAAAAATAAAATTATTCTATAATGACTATAATAGTGAAAATTACTGTGAAATTAACTCTCTGAAATTAACTCTGTGACATTTAACTCTGTGACATTTAACTCTGCGACATTTAACTCTGCGACATTTAACTCTGCGACATTTAACTCTGCGACATTTAACTCTGCGACATTTAACTCTGCGACATTTAACTCTGCGACATTTAACTCTGCGACATTTAACTCTGCGACATTTAACTCTGCGACATTTAACTCTGTGACATTTAACTCTGTGACATTTAACTTCTGTGACTTTTAACTTCTGTGACTTTTAACTTCTGTGACTTTTAACTTCTGTGACTTTTAACTTCTGTGACTTTTAACTTTTTCACTAAAAAAAATGTATCACTGGTGTATGGAATGTTCACTGTGTTTCTTGTAAATTCTGACTTGATACTCATTATTAACTGTTAATAATACTGACTTTTCAAGTGTTTATAAATTACTTAAAAAAACAAACTGTACTTAACAAAATTTCTACGGCGAAATCCTTGAGACGTGTCCTGAAGACGTGTCATGCTGGCTACTTCTTCTTGGATGAAAACTAGGCGTGGAGAACTTGGAGTCGTGACACACCAGTTCAAGGGTGGATGTTACGAACTGGAAGTCGTGACACGCCGGTCAACTGGTTTTATCCTGATGCAGGGTAATTTCTATCCTGGCCAAAGAGTGGCCACTTGTTAAAATCCTCTTTTTAAAATCTTCTTCTAATCTTGGTAGTAGGGTCGCCAAATGTTTATCCTGGCTATAGGGTCGCCACTCTGTTAAAATCCTCCTTCTTCTGTGGCCCTGGGGTGGTTCGGAGTCGACGGGGGTTCTGGTTAGGAGGCAGCAACGGATATTTCTTCTCGCGATACTTTTCGTCTATAACATTCTAATTCTTTTCGGTCGCCAGACTGTTTGACCCAATATCTTCTATGGTGCTTGGGTTGTCTCTTTCTCTCGCTTTATGGGTTCGACAGTTGTTAATTCTTCTCTCTCTATAATACTCTGATACTTTCTCTGATACTAAATATTATCGACTTTCGTTTTATAACTTATCGACTTAACTGACTAAGTTCTTCTGAAGAGAGCACGGCTCGAAGGGGAAAATAAAAAGTTTCTCTTACTGTAGTTTACTTCTAAAAATGTACAGGTAGTGCTCTGAATTTACAGGGGTAGAGGTTCGACCTCTTTCAACCATGGCTCAGGCCGGAATCTAATAAATCAAGGAGGCAAGGGGCCTCTGCCCCCTCCTCGCAGCAAGGCTGCTAACAAGGGAGTGTTAATCGAAGTGAAGTCTAAGACGAAGAAGAAGAAGAAGTGACATTATTTTACAATTTATGATTTATATATTATCTAAATATTGGGGGAATGCAGTTGAAGGTTAAGTTTCCCCCCTTTTAAACACATGATCAGATGAAAGATTCCAAATAAAAATTATAAAAACTAAAAATAAAAAACTAATCGTATTTTCTTGCCGTCTTCATTTCTGAAGGCGATATCATTTCATAGTAGTACATAAGTACAATTTAAGTACAACACTGAGTACATTTTCGTTTGGGTTTATTACAATTACGATTACAATTACCAATTAATTTATATTCACTTATTATTGTTTAATTACACTTCCATTTAAAGTACATTCTTACATTATATATTAAATCATTACATTTAATTACAGTTTCAATGAAGTACATTACAAGTTATTATTAATTACAGTTTCATTAAAGTACATTACGTTATATTAAATTAAAGTATTACAGTTAATTACAATTAAACAGTTACTATAACTTTGTTTTGTTTTTACAGTGTTTCATATTAATAGACAATTAAGATGTTAGAAATATAATACAAAGTACATGGGCACATACGGTATGGATTTATATACAACATAATATGTTATAAATTTGAATCAGAGCGAAAGGAGATTTTTATCTTAGAAACGTTCGCTTCTGTCGTAGTTAGCGGAATTTGATCACTTACCTCAGCATTTTCGAGTTCATTGCGGGAGGTGATATAAATAAAAATAAAAAATAATACGAGAACGTATTTGTGCGTTTTCGAACGAATGCATAAAGTTTTGCGTTTCAGAGACTGACACGAGTAAAAATGAATATTTAATAAAATTTATATAGGATAATGGTCAAGATAAGATATGGACGTATAGATAAATGTGGTTGAATAATAATATTTATACTACATAACACCACAACATTATTATTAAAGAATTTACCATACATTGAATACGGAAGATGTCCAAATACTAAGCACGTGATTCAGTGTACAAGGTATGGGAAACAAAAAGAATTAAGTTATTTTATGACGTCATAGTGTATGTCATTATTAGAAAAGATGAATTAGAGAAATACAGTAATGAATAAAGAAGTACAAATCGAAATTCTATCCAAAACTCGCTTAGGCGATTTTGGTTTCTCATGTAAAAATTAATATGGATTATTCATTGTTCATTTTTAGTGTTCCCCTCTCTAAAATGGTATTAATAAACACAATAATATAATACAATTAATACAATACAATTGAGAAAATAACATCGAACGAATTCAAATTAGATGACGATTTTTTTTTTTTTTTTTTTAAAGAAAAGAGATTGCTTGTCACACTACTTAGAACAAAAACTAATAGAGTTCAAACAAAATGGAGGGACGGCATGTTCCTCATATACATTACAATAATTATCAAAATCGTTAGAACCTTTGTAAAAACTGTTTTGGTTACAAATAATAAAAATACATAACTATATATTTATATACGCAACACTGCATGAAAAGGAAAAGACAAATCGGTGAATTTCCATCTTACAAACAAAAAAAGGTTAAACTAAAGTCGCAAACCGGTCAATTCAGGTTGAATTTAATTCTCTTTTACAACAAAAAAAAGATTGAATTAAATTCTCTTAAACAACAAAAAAAAAGGGTGAATTAAATTCTCTTAAACAACAAAAAAAAAGGTTGAATTAAATTCTTAAATTACATTTTCTTAAATTAAATTCTCTTAAATTACAAAAAAAGTTGAATTCAATTGACTGCATTGAAATGACTTGGGACTTGAAAACTGACTTGGGACTTGAAAACTGACTTGGGAATTGAAAACTGACTTGGGACTTGAAAACTTACTGACTTGAAAACTGACTGAGACTTGAAACTTGAAAACTGACTGAGACTTGGAACTTGAAAACTGACTTCGAAAATTGAAACATGAAAACTGACTTCGAAACTTGAAAACTGTCTGACTTGAACTCTATCAAGTATCTTGAAACTGAAACTGTCTAACTTGACCTCTATCAAGTATCTTGGAACTGAACTGACTAAAATTGACTGCACTTGAACTCTATCAAGTGGAGTCTACTGAAAATGAAACTGACTTGCACTGGAACTGCTATCAAGTGAAGACTATTAATCTCTGGGGTTTGGTTGTCCCTCTTGGTGCAACCGACTTACTTGAAATGTTATCAAGTATATAACTCTCTGGAGTTTGGTTGTCCCTCTTGGATACAACCAACTGAAAACTGAAACTGGAAATTGAAACTGTTTTCAAGTATCTCTATAATTCTATAAACTCTCTGTAAACTCTCTCTCTTAATTTGCAAGTCAATTCAATTCAATAATTTGAAAAAAATTGTATACAAAAAATAAAAAATGTAAACAACATTTCACTCGAATGTACGCGAAGGTACGGTACTATATGTTTGGTACATAAAATAAAATTATTCTATACTGACTATAATAGTGAAAATAACTGTGAAATTAACTCTGTGACTTTTAACTCTGTGACTTTTAACTCTGTGACTTTTAACTCTGTGACTTTTAACTCTGTGACTTTTAACTGTGACTTTTAACTCTGTGACTTTTAACTCTGTGACTTTTAACTCTGTGACTTTTAACTCTGTGACTTTTAACTCTGTGACTTTTAACTCTGTGACTTTTAACTTCTGTGACTTTTAACTTCTGTGACTTTTAACTTCTGTGACTTTTAACTTCTGTGACTTTTAACTTCTGTGACTTTTAACTTTTTCACTAAAAAAATGTATCACTGGTGTATGGAATGTTCACTGTGTTTCTTGTAAATTCTGACTTGATACTCATTATTAACTTTTAATAATACTGACTTTTCAAGTGTTTATAAATTACTTAAAAAAAAAACTGTACTTAAAATTTCTACGGCGAAATCCTAGAGACATCCTGAAGACGTGTCATGCTGGCTACTTCTTCTTGGATGAAAACTAGGCGTGGAGAACTTGGAGTCGT
>JAJOZX010004080.1:20000-37500 GCA_023014485.1 Bathynomus jamesi
TTGAGGACCATCAGAAACCCCAGCATTTAGTTTAGCATCAGATATATGAGGAAATTTACTCTCGAGATATCGGAATGCTGAACCCTCCTTATTCATTGATTTGATGAAATTTTTTCATCAAGTCCGCTTAATATGAAGTGGTGGGAGCAAAATTTTTGTTGGTGGTACAAGGGGCACTGAAACGACATTATGCGACCCAGGTTCAAAATTCTCTCTGGATGCCCATTGACGCTGTGCATAGTGCTTCTCATCCGCTCGGCTATCCCATTTGCAGAGGAAACATGGGTATTTCGTGTATCCCCCTTGCATTCCCAATACAAATGCCACAATCTGAAAAAAAATGAAATATTTAAAGAATTTAGAGAATTTGTTCTATCAGATAAAAAAATCTATGCATGGACTGTATCACTTCTGTGGGGAAGTTAAGTGTTCTTATACGCTCTCAAATAACCTTTGGAAAAACAACATAGTCAATAGCAATAGTTTACTTATGATATTAGTATTACCTTCAAATCTCCACAGATCCTCCAGTTATGTTGGTCGTATACGAGAGCATCCAGTGAAATTTTCATGTTATCGTAGCTCTCAGTAAGTTGTACGGAATGTGCTACAGGGACTGATGCAACCCTATTCCCAATGTTGAGAAGTACTGCTTTTAAGCTTCGTTTAGACGAGTCTATAAATAGCCTCTATTCTGATGCGTTATATGGCAGGCCCAAGGATTCGATTAGCCCCTCAACATTGCAGCAGTACACTAAGGAAGAGGTATTTTCGTGCACTGCAAAAAACTTGCGGAATTCTTCCTCTCGTTTCCTATACCAGGAGAATGTTGTTCCCGGAGCCAGCAAGTTGTCCTCTCGAAGTCGTGAGCCCAAGATCCCGGCAGCTAATTTGGAAAGTCCTAAATCCCTGGTAAGATCATTAAGTTTGGCTTGGTTGAGAGGCCTCGGCTCATTTGAAGCGGTATTTTGAGGTATATACGACTGGGACTGGTCATTGGCATTGGTCATTGATTCATCATCAGAATCATCGAAGTCCAGGGTTTGAGGTGGGTCGGGTATTGGAATTCCAGGACCATGGGGTACAGGTCTCATAGCAGAAGGAATGTCAGGGTATACAACAATGTGTTTATTCTTCTTGTTAACTCCTGAAAATAGAAACACAGAAACATGGATATAAAACTTGCATATGAAATAGAAGAAGCATTCAGACAGTGGCGGCTCGTGAGGGAAGGCTGCGGTCTGTAAGATATGAAATAGGTCGATGGAGTCTGTATATTTTCTCTTTCTTTTCATTCATATTGTCCCTTCGGGGACAATATGAATGAAAAAGAAAGAAAATATACATCATTGTATATGTAAATGTAACTTCTATAACAATATGTATGTGTAAATGTATTTTCTATAACAATATGTATATGTAAATGTATGATTACCATTATGGTGAATATTATGCTATATATGGTGAATATTACATTATGGTGAATAATATGTCAACTTTCATACGAGGATTTCAAAATATTTAAGAAAAATAAATTTATAAGCCCACCTTGGAGGTTTGTCATGCAGAAATAGCAATCTGTCACGTGATCCTTTCCTTCTCTCCAAATCATGGGAATTCCAAAAGGCAAAGATTTCGCTCTGCCTTTGCTCCATCTTCTCAAATTTTCAATGCACGTCTTGCAGCACATATGAGGGGCGAAATTTTTCTCCTGGTCCCCTAGCTTAATTCCAAAGTATGCTCTATACATTGTCTTCACAAATTTAGTGATTTGGGACTGGTTATTTGGCATGGTAACCGTCCCACATATGTAACAGAATCTATTGGGATCATTTTTACACGCTCTATTCATTATGAAATATTTTATCTATATGCCTGAAAAGTAAAAAAAGATATACAAGTGAAACAAGTGATGATAGATGTTACTGTTCCAATTCCGCTTTGGCAAAATCACGAAAAATTCTATTTTACTTATGAGGCCATAGCCGGATAACCTGAGCTGATTGAGAAAAACGGATTGCAGATTCGAAATCAGCAGGAACAACTCTATAAGAATCACTTACAAAACCCTTGACAGCAAAATTGATGCATACCAGTGTTATATATACACACATTATATATATATATATATATATATGTGTGTGTGTATATATATGTATATATAACACACACACACACACACACACATATATATATATATATATATATGTACACGATTTCAAACTTCTTGTTGCGGTTATATATAGGCCTCCTAATCAAACAGCTGATATGGACGAAGCGTTATATCGTGAACTAAAGAGAATAATCGCTAGTGAGCAGGCTTTAGTTATGGGTGACTTTAATTGCGCTAACGTAAATTACGATACAATGCAGGGAGACGCGGAAGGTAATCGCTTAGTTAATTTTCTCGAGGATAGCTTTCTTATTCAAAAGGTTGGGGAACCTACGAGGTTGGACAGTATTTTAGATTTAATAATAACTACGGATGATAGGCTAATTACTGATCTTCAAGTAATAGAACCGTTAAGCAATAGCGATCACAATATGGTAGAGTTTGTCCTCTCAGTAAGTCACTCGAAACCAGCTAACTCGACTAAAATTCCTAACTTCCAGCACGCAGACTTTAGTAAATTTCGAAATAAATTGTCACACGTCAATTGGGAAAACATAATGGGGAATTCCAACGCAAAACTAATGTGGGAATCGTTTGAAACAGTATTCAGGACTATAAATGAGGAATGTGTACCGTACAAAATTAAGCGTGCGAAAGTAAACAATAAGCCCTTGTGGTTTACTTCTAGAGTAGGAGACATTATAAAGAGTAGAGATAGGCCTTATAGGCTACATAAGTGCGATAAAGCCAATTTGTGGTTACGAAACAACTACTTATCTCTAAGGCGTGAAGCGAAAAGTGTAATAAAAAAGTCCAAGCGCGAATTTGAAATCTCCATAGCACGTGACGGTAAAGAAAACCCCAAGCGATTCTTTCAATACGTCAATAATAGAAATCCAGTAAAAAGTGTCTTGGGGTCTTTGAAAAATGTAAACGGATATCTAGTTTCTGAAAACAAGGAAATGGCTACCTTGCTAAACGAATTTTTTACGTCAGTTTTTACTATAGAAGATGTAACGAATATCCCTACGGTCATAGACATAATACCTTTTGATAATGATAATATTTTGGATAATATAGTGGTTAATGAAGGGGTGGTAATGCGCTATATTGATAAAATGAAAACGCGTAAATCACCGGGGCCGGATTCCATATATCCCATACAACTAAAAGAATTAAAAGATAGCATTGTTGTGCCGCTAACAAAGAATTTTAATGCGTCTATTTCTGAGGGGTGCGTACCAGATAATTTCAAGTTAGCAAACGTAACACCTATCTTTAAGAAAGGCGACAAAGATGCGGCGGGAAATTATAGGCCAATCAGTTTAACGTCTCTTGTAGGTAAGCTACTGGAATCAATAATTAGGGATCGTATAGTCGAACACTTAGAATTCCATAAACTAGTTAGAAATACGCAGCACGGATTTAGGCGAAACAAATCTTGCTTAACTAATCTTTTAGAATTTTTCCAAAGCGTGGTGGACGTTTACGATAGTCATCTGGCGGTTGATGTAGTGTATTTAGATTTTCAAAAAGCGTTTGACACCGTATCGCACGAAAGACTCATTGAAAAAACTAAGGCTCATGGAATCAGGGGTGTAGTAATAAATTGGCTAGAAGAGTGGTTGCGAGGTAGGAAACAGAGGGTGGTCGTTGATGGAGCGGAGTCGTCTTGGGCTAATGTAGCGAGTGGCGTTCCTCAGGGTTCTGTATTGGGCCCCTTGCTTTTTCTTATATATATTAACGATTTAGATGTCGGTCTAGTCAGTACAGTTTCAAAGTTTGCGGATGACACGAAACTGGGTGGTAGGGCGATTAATGACGAAGATAGAGGTAAAATCCAGGAAGATCTGAATAAAATCGTTGATTGGTCAGTTACATGGCAAATGAGATTTAACGTGGATAAGTGCAAAATTTTGCATATAGGTTCGCGTAACGGTAATTTTGCGTATAGTATGTCAGGGAAAGATTTAACAAGCGTAGAGCAGGAAAAGATTTAGGAGTTATAGTCACTGGTGATTTAAAAGTAGCGAAACAAAGTACAGCAGCGGTCAATAAGGCGAACAAAGTGTTAGGTTTTATAGCTCGAAATTTTGAGTACAAATCGCGCGATATTCTAGTTCCACTTTATAAATCATTAGTTACACCCAATTTGGAGTACGCGGTCCAATTTTGGAATCCACATATGCGCAAAGATATAGACAAAATCGAAAGAGTTCAAAGACGAGCAACTAAGATGATTCCGTCGCTTAGGTCAAAGTCGTACGAGGATAGGCGTAAAGAGTTAAAATTGACAACACTCGAGACTAGGAGGTTAAGGGGTGATCTAATCCAGGTTTTCAAAATTATGAATGGGTTCGATAACGTAGATAGAGATAGCTTTTTCGAAATATCTCAATATAGAACTAGAAATAACGGGTGTAAGTTGACAAGTAGAAGGTTCGAGACAGCAGTTGCGAAAAACTTTTTTACGCATAGAATAGTAAATAGCTGGAATAGTTTGCCGGTAGAAGTAATTAGTAGCACGTCTATAAACATGTTTAAAAATCGATTAGACAAATATGTTGATAGATCGGATATAGTTTAAGGTAGTAAAATTAAGGCTTTGTGGTGATAGATCCCACAGCTCAACACAAGTGTTGTCGGATATAGGGATGCAGCATCTTGGGTTAGGCCCGTTAGGGGATACTCTCTGTCCTTACGCACCCCATTTAAAGAGATTCCTCTGCCGAGCGGTGCCCCCCATAGTCCTGTGAGGTATTGAAAAACTCATGATCTTCACTTGCCCCACAAACACCTTTAAATGGGAGACCCAAAATGGGTGCACACACATTTCCACATTACTGAACAGTCTTTATAGCCACACCTACACCTTCCCTCCTAAGTATATATATTGTAATGTATATGGTTGTAAATTTTGACTTGGTCCGCAATCGATATGGACCGTGACTTATTTTTCGTTGGCAAGGTACTAGTATTGATGGATACCGTAATGAAATTGACTGGATTCTTTGGATCTGATATATTTGCATGTCCGTTATAAATAGTCTAAATAGATATAGAGTGTAACATATTTGTTGATAGTAGTCTATTACGACTTGATCCTCTGGATCCAGAGATTCTATCTTTAGTTTTAAATCGATAATTAATTAGTTTTTAATTGATAATTATTTAGTTTTGCAAAAATTGGTCGTTGCGAATGTACAAGCAGTTGTTACATAAATTTCTTATGTTCTTGTGGTTCGGAACCCACGTAAAATTGTAGGTCCCCTCCGCCACCAGGGAGGACATACACAATACACGATTACGAACACAGTTAGGTAGACCAGCCATGAGTGGATCCTAGGGTCTTTGTTTATCTGAAACATTATAACATATATATATATATTATATATATATATATATATATATATATATATATATATATACATTTAAACTGCAAACACGCAGTATAATTAAAGTAAAGAATGACGCTTGTATAGGAGAATATTCCGCGCAAGATGAGAGCGAGAGAACGAAACAAATGAAAATGAGGTAACACCAGGGAATCGAACCCGGGATCTTCCGATTGCCGGTCAGATATGATAACATTACACCACGGGCCTCACTAAATCAAATGCCGTAATTCCTCTACATACGCGCAGAAAACCAATGCCCCAAAGGGGCACCTCCCGCATGCCGTAAATTATATAAATTTAAACTGCAAACACGCAGTATAATTAACGTAAAGAACGACGCTTGTATAGGAGAATATTCCGCGCAAGATGAGAGCGAGAGAACGAAAGAAACAAATGAAAAAATGAGGTACCACCCGTGAATCGAACCCGGGATCTTCCGATTGCCGGTCAGATATGATAACCATTACACCACGGGCCTCCTCAATCAATGCCGTAATTCCTCTACATACGCGCAGAAATCAATGCCCAAAGGGGCCACCTCCCGCACGCCGTACATTATATACATTTAAACTGCAAACACGCAGTATAATTAACATATACATATAATATATATATATATATATATATATATGTATATATATGTGTGGATATTATAATATATATATATATCTATTATACTGCAAACACGCAGTATAATTAACGTAAAGAACGACGCTTGTATAGGAGATATTCCGCGCAAGATATATATATATATATATATATATATATATATATACACACATATATATATATATATATATATATATATATATATACATATATATTATACACACATATATATGTGTTGTGTTGTATACTGTATGTATTTCACCCCATTTAAAGAGATGTCACCCCATTTAAAGGGATTCCTCTGCCGAGCGGTGCCCCCTAGTACTGTGAGGATTGAAAACTCATGAACTTCAATTGACAAAACCTGAAATGGGAGACCCAAAATGGGTGCACCAACATTTACTATTACTGTACAGTCTTTAAGCCACACCTAACCTTTCCTCAAGTATATATATTGTAATGTATATTGGTTGTAATTCTGACTTGGTCTGCAATCGATATGGACCGTCACTATTTTCGTTGGCAAGGTACTAGTATTGATGGATACCGCAATGAAAATGACTGGATTCTTTGGATCTGATATATTGCATGTCGGTTATAAATAGATATAGAGTGTAAACATATTTGTGGATAGTAGTCTTATGACTTGATCCTCTGGATCCAGAGATTTCTATCTTAGTTTTAAATCGACAATTAATTAGTTTTTAACTGATAATATTTAGTTTTGCAAAAATTTGGTAGTTGCGAATGTTACAGGCAGTTGTTACATAAATTTCTTATGTTCTTGTGGTCGGAACCCACGTAAAATTACGAAACACAGTTAGGTAGACCAGCCATGAGTGGATCCTAGGGTCTTGTTGGTCTGAAACATTATACATTATAACATATATATATATTATATATATATATATATATTATTTTTTTTTTTTTTTTTTGAGCGCACCTTTCTTTTTCTTTGGTACTGCGCACTTTTATTTCTTTTGCAACTTCTGACACCATTTATTTAGTGCCCAACCTGTTTATTTATTTATGGTGCTGGACACCCTTTTAATTATGTTAATTCACTTCACTGACACCCTTTAGGTTGGGCGCTACCCTTTAATTCTATTTCAAATTATTTCTTACGCTCGTGTGCTTTGCGTTCAGGATGACTCGACCTATCCAGACCGATGGCCCTTTAAATTGATAGGCGTAAGTTCCTTCGGCTTACTGAAAGCCTACTTTAGATTTCAAACTTTAAATGTTAAGTTACCCTCAGCTTACAAGAGAGGCGTATTGCAAGGTGGCAGAGAAACGACACGCTCCCTCTTACTAAGTTTATTCAATTTCACTCAAATTAGTACATAAATTCAAAGTAATAGGCTGATGGATGATTATCAATTTTGCTTACAATAAAATCCAGTTATTAATTTAACGAAAACTTTCACAAGTCTTTTAGTCTACAAAATCATATATACAGAGGGGCTTTTTATTTTCCATGTAACAATAAAACTTAGCACTAAATGAAATTATCAAAATCGACAAAGGAATTGGAAAGAATGAATTACTTACAAAATTTAGAAGTTATTCTCAACAGTTCTGCGCGAGTCCCGCAGATTTAATTCCAGAACAAAACGAATCAAAAACCAAGAGAGTCCCAAATAATTTTAGATTCCTTCCCAAAATTATTGACGGGTCATGCACAATAGGTCGCAAACTTACAGTTTTAACCTTCAACTTGAACCCAATTACGTTCATTGAAAATTCACAAAACTCTTGGTCTGCTGGCTAACCTAAATTAAGGTATTCTGACTAAATTCTCTTTTACAGTCGCTAACACTAAGTTCTTATACAAAAGTTCGCGTAAACAAAGGCGATTCAAACTAAGTACAATCGTGACAATTTCACTTCAATTTAGAAATTTCTATTTTACCACAAGTCTAAAGAATTACTTGAGCCACTGTTAACTTTCGGAGGAACGACTACAACTAATTTGAAACTCTAAGGTCCACCTCAGAATTACAAAAACTCCTCCCTTTGGTGTCTAAAGGACCTATCAAAACCAATTTCATTACATGAAATCATTCGTACAAAGATTACTGATCTTCTATTGGCTCTAATCTCAACTTCGTTAAATTCTGCGCTCCGCCTTTCCCAAAGAAATTTTCAAATTAAAATTTGAAAATTTAAATTTAAAATTTAAAAAATTTAAAACAAAACTTTTACATTTCGCTCGAGGGCTTACCGCAGACGAAACCAAGAATAAACAAACCCGACACCTTACAAGGTTCAAAATGAAAACGGACTCTTAAGCTATAACTGCCCTTTGACTTCTACCATAAATCTACCCAAGACTGTCAAACAATAAGTTCTCTTCTCTGATTACACACTCAGCCTTTGGTTATACTCAGGGCATCGGCACTCTTTACTTTGGTCGGTGTTCATTTTAAAAGATTTAAATTTTCACGCGAAATTAAATCGACTTCAAAATCACTTCCATGAGAATCTGAATTAAGATAGAACAAACGTTAAGCAATTTGAAACACACTCTAATTCATTCGTTCATGAATATTTATAAGCCAAACCACCTTGCTTTTAAAGATGTACACAAATCTTAAACTAAAATTTCTGCATTTATTTTACAAAAGATTTCGGCATGCCAATTTTATGGTTACAACATCCCTCCCCTCCTTTAATTTTGCACTCCGATGCAAACTCTCTTAACTAGGGTCGGATATCATCACTTTACTCACAATTTTACACACAAATTTACTCCTAAATTTTCACAAAAATTTTCCATTTACTTCTCCCCTTTATTGGGACACTAACACCGACACATTTAATTTTAGTCATCCTCGGGTTCTTCGTAGTATACTCGAGGTCGGGGCCTAAGAGCATACGGACGCTCAAACGGTGTCCCTGTGAAAGCAGCCTGTCTGCTTTGTCCGGAGGACCCTATTCCCATAAGGTCCCCGCGAGGAGGTAGTTCGGAAGCACCTGGCGGCTCTTGCCCGCCACTCGGTCCTGCCAGGGGGCAGGAGGTGCACTCCGGTTCACCTCCACGGGTCGATGTTCCTCCGTTCCCTGGGCGAAGCTCTCGGGGAGGAAGTAGCTCGGAGGCGCCCGGCGGATCCCCTTCCGCCACTCGGTCCTGCCAGCGGGCAAGAAGCGCACTCCGGTTCACCTCCCCTAGTTGATGTTTCTCCCTGTCCTGGGCGAAGCTCTCCGTGAGGAAGTAGTTCGGAAGCACCCGGCGGTCCTCGTTCCGCCACTCGGTCCTGCCAGGGGGTAGGAGGCGCCTTCCGGTTCACTTCCCCGTGTTGATGTTTCTCCGGTGTCGAGGGCGAAGCTCCCGAGAGGAGGGGCGGTGGCCCTTCCCCCATCTCATCCCCTGCGCCGTCCCCCCGCCTTGTCGCTCGACGTCCCATGGGGCATCGATGCTGCGGCGGATGCGGTCTCGATGGATCACTATCTGATGTCCAGTGATCATGTGACGCAGGAGATAAGTGACTGGAGTCTTCTGTTCGATGATGATGTATGGACCCTCGTACCGGGGCTCCAACTTGCCTCTGCCCGGTCGTGGGTAATCAATGTACACCAAGCCATGGGGCGCCTTCTCTTCGAACGGCTTCAATTCCTTGATTCCGTTAGCCTTCTCGTATCTCCGCATGAACTCTTCCACTCGGCGTAGATTTCGCTCAGACTCCTCTTTCGGTCTTCGGCGTATTCCTCTGGGTTGTACGGGCTCACGCACGCCTCCTGTGGCATGCGAAATAGCTTTGAAGGTACGTTGGGGGTTCGCCCGTACATCAAGAAGAATGGAGAATACCCCGTGGCTCGGTGCACTCGGATGTTCAGGGACAATTCCACGGTGTCGAGTTTTATCCCAGTCTCGTCCAGTTTCTTCACAAAGTATGCGGAGTTTGATGCACTCTTATTCAGACGTTCGATCTTCCCGTTGCTTTGGGGATGGTATGCGGCGGTCCGTTGGTGTTGTACTTCCCAAACCCTGAAGAGCTCCTGCAAGGTAGAGTTCCAGAACTCCTTGCCTTGGTCGGATACTACTGCTGAAGGGGCGCCCAGTTTGCACAGTATCAAACGATGGAACTTGTCCGCCACCTCCCGGGCCGTCTTGTCCTTTATTGCTGCCAGGATGGTAAACTTGCTGAAACTGTCCACACACGTGAGGATATAATGGCTGCCTTCCCCGGTCGGAGGAAGGGGACCAACTAAGTCCACGTGCAGAAGTTCCCACGGACTGTGGCCTCGCACACAAGGCATTGTTCCACAGTCACTTTCCGCGTCTGTTTGTTTCGCGCACGTGTCGCACGTTTGGACTACCTGCGTACCTGTTGAACCATACCTGGCCAAAAATAGAGGTCCCGTAGGATTTCTGTAGTCCCTACAGCTCCCGGATGAATGCTCCCGACGTCAGCTGCTCTCTCAACTTTTTAGGAACTACGATGACCTCTCTTCCGTTCGCATCGATGTAAACCAGCAGGTTCCTCACTAGTTTGACTTTCGACGGCTGGATGGGCTTGGATACGGGCCAGCTGAAAGCCTTCCTTCTTCGATGGCTGTTCGAATTGCCGCTATTTCAACGTCCTTCTGCTGGTGTTTGCTGATTACCTTGCGATCAATGATCGCTTTTTCGTATATTGCGTTCACAAACTCCTTAGTCACTCCAGGCGGGCGGGACAACCAATCGGCCACTCTGTTGAGTTTGCCTTTCACGTACTCGATGAGAACGTCGTAGTCTTGCAGTGTCATAACCCAACGCTCTAGTCTTCCACTGGGCTCTCGGTGTCCTTCCCTCAGAAGCCACTTCAACGGCTTATGGTCAGAACGGACGATGACTCTCTGACCAAATATAACATTGCTTCAATTCCTTTTTGTTAGTTGGCCTCTGGGAGTTTTTGATGGCCTCTTCTTTGGATTCCTGTGGCTTCACCCCGTTCCTGGTGACCACATGGCCTAAATACCCCACCTGGGACTGTAATAACTGACATTTTTCCAACTTTACCTTTAAGTTGGCGGTGCGTAGGCTATCCAAGGCTCGTCGTACCCTCTCGTCATGTTCTTCTAAAGACCTTCCAAGGACAATGAGGTCATCCAAGTAAATCAGTACTTCCTTGTCCAGTTGCTCCCGAAAAATAAAATTCATTACTCTTTGGAACACTGGTGGACTATTGGACAACCCAAACGGGACCACCCTGAACTCGAAATGACCGCTTCCCGTGGAGAAGGCAGTTTTCGAGATGCTATCGTCGTGAATGGCCAACTGCCAATATCCCGAGCGTAAATCCATGCTCGAGAAGTAATGAGTCCCGTGCAGCTTGGCCAAGGTTTCATCAATGATGGGTAATGGATATTTGTCCTTGCTGCCGATGGCGTCCCAAGGTCTATAGTCTACACAGAGCCTCAGGGCCCTACGCTTCTTTTTTCAATCGCTTCCACTTTGGACTCCTGTGGTCACTCTTCATTCCTAGTGATCACGTGGTCCTGGCACTCTACCTGTGACGGTAGTAATTAATCGTCTTTCCCTCGTCGGTCTTCTTCCCTTTGAGAGCGACGGACATCGGTGAACATGCGTCTTGAGGTGTTTTCAATCTCTTCTTAGTCACTTGTGGAATTTGACTCTTTCTCACAGTGACACTTGTTCCATTTTTTCTTTTCGGGCGAGGAATCGAACGGCTGTTCCGACTAACCTCCCCGTTCTCGTTGCCTCAACCACCATGCCGATGTCATCTTGTCTTCAAGGTAATACTCTTCAGTCGTCACTTTATTTCTCAAGAGTAACTTTACCGCCTCCTTGGAAAGTGTTAACTTCCCGTTGAGATTTCCGCTCTGTGATACTTGCAAACACGCTGAGCCTCACTGCACATCCATTGCAGCGGAGAGTAGACGTCCAGGGGAAACCATACCCCAAATTTTCTTCTCTGTCTATTCCCTTTTCATTTAACTTCCCTTTGGGCTTCTGCTCGACAACTTCTCCCAGTATCCTCGAGCCTCACCGCATATCCCATGCAGCGGAGAATAGACGTCCAGGGGAACCATATCCCCAATTTTTCTCACTGTCTATTCCCATATCATTTAACTTCCCTTTGGAATTCTGCTCGACAACTTCTCCAAGTATCCTCGAGCCTCACCGCATATCCCATGCAGCGGAGAATAGACGTCCAGGGGAACCATATCCCCAATTTTTCTTCACTGTCTATTCCCATATCATTTAACTTCCCTTTGGGATTCTGCTCGACAACTTCTCCAAGTATCCTCGAGCCTCACCGCATATCCCATGCAGCGGAGAATAGACGTCCAGGGGAACCCATATCCCCAAATTTTCTGTCTATTCCCATATCATTTAACTTCCCTTTGGGATCTGCTCGGTAACATTTTTAAATTTCCCCGAGCCTCACCGCACATCCCGTGCAGCGGAGAATAGACGTCCACGGGAACCGCGTCCCCGGGTTTCATTCTGACCCTCTTTCAGAATGATACTGGCTTCTTTATTCTGTCTGCTCCCATTTCTGGTCTGGTTACCTCTTCGTTCAGAGTGACGACTCTTTCTCTTCAAAGTTACCTTTGTTTCGTCTTCATATCCTCCGAAACAACACGCCTATAGTCAAGTCTTGCTGAGCCTCTGGAATTATACAGACACAAAAGAATTCTTCAACCCCCCCTTCCCATAGTCAAACTTACTTCTACTCCCCTTACATGAATGGGCGGGGCCGGTGCAACTGTGTACTGAGAAGTTGGCAACTGTCCAAAGAAGGCTCCCGATGTTCTTGTGCATAGCTTATGTCAATGTGACGGAAGCTCCACCATCGTCCAGCGCGGTGGAAGCTTGTTGAGCGACGAATACTGGTAGGGTGATCAGTCCTAGCCGACGGACTCGCCGCTACTTCCTCTGAAGCTATTCGGGAGGCTTCCCTTCCAGTCCTGCTGAAGGTTTGCTCGAGGGCACGCCTCTTCCCAATTTCGCATTTGCTGACAAATCTTGCACTGGCTCCGGCCACTTTCTTCCATTGTTTCCTCTTTGGAGTCGCTGTCTTCATTTGACTTGGTTTGTTTTCTCTTCTGGTTTCTCATGGGGTTGTAGTCACATTCTTGAGTTGTTTTATTCCTCCTGTGACCAGTGTCACAGTTCTTCCTTCTGGGCTCTCCTCTCTTGCTGGACTTGTCTCCGTCGTTCACCTCCACATCCTTGATGTTGTCCTCCTTCGTGGCTGTTCTTTCTTCTGGATGTTGTGAGTTGTAGTCCCAGGATGTGGGAGGATTTTGCAGTTTCTGCAGTCTTCGGCTTCTATCTTGTGGCGTTTCTTCTCTTAGGACCTCTTCATCTCTTAGTCCTAAGCTTGGGTTGTTTACCGAAAACTTGATTGATTCCATCCAATAGTCCCGACGGGCTGTTCCTTTGATGCAATTACAAGCATACTCCGGCAAAACGGTCTTCAACGCGTCCTCAAGTATGCCATCTTTAATATGTCTTCTTATCGGATTAACCTGAACCAAGGCATTACCTGCACTTAATATTCTTGTGGCAATTGGGTTGAGTGTCTCACCTTGTTCCTTCCTGACGGCGTTTGGGCTGGTTCCTGGGTTCTCCTGTGCCCGTTCGCCCATAAACTTCGGCGAACTTCCTTCCACTGTGTGTCCAAAAGTCGTTTGCTCAGGACCCCTTACTGCCTGTTCACGTTGCAAAGGTAAGCTAGTACTCGGTAATCCCTGTACGACGGCTTGTCTGTACTTCTGCAGGCCTTCGTCGGTGTGGTGTTTCTCGTCTCTTGTGGTGTGTGCACTTCTGCAAGGGTTCTTTGGGATGTCTTCTGGGTTCTCTGGTCCCCACCCAACCCTTTCCTGCCTCGAAAGTTCTTCTTCTGTAACGGGAGGAACTAGAGAGATTCTTCGGGGACGAACCCCCGACCTTCGGTTGTCCCAATACTCCAGCGCGGAGTAATCATTGCAAGGTCTTCCAGTTTCGACCTCTTCGGTTTATTTCTCCCTAATTCCTGCATTCCTTTAATAACCGAATAATGTTGGCAAAATTTATCCTTTTTAAATTTTCCAAACTTTCTGTACTTATTTCGTTTAAGTTCGTTGGTTCGGTATCACTAATGTTAATTACGCTTTCTTCTTCATTCGTTATTTCCACGCTCTTTACCGACATCGCGAAGTTTATTTGTTTATTTATCTTTATTTTAAAACCGTTCCCACTGTTAGCGACACTTTTCACTGTTCACAATTATTTTAACGAATTACTGTTCCCAATATTTTACGTAGTGCTTTACTGTTACGCAAATTTTTTTAACAAAAGTTACACTCTTGCTACCAATACCTTGCAATAGGATCCCACTTCTGTGACACCATTTATGTTGTGCGCACCTTTCTTTTACTTAGGTGTGCGCACCGTTCTTTCTTTTGCAACTTCTGACACCATTTATTTGTGCCCAACTCGTTTATTTATTTATGGTGCTGGACACCCTTTTAATTATGTTAATTCACTTCACTGACACCCTTTAGGTTGGGCGCTACCCTTTAATTCTATTTCAAATTATTTCTTACGCTCGTGTGCTTTGCGTTCAGGATGACTCGACTATCCAGACGGATGGCCCTTTAAATTGATAGGCGTAAGTTCCTTCGGCTTACTGAAAGCCTACTTTAGATTTCAAACTTTAAATGTTAAGTTACCCTCAGCTTACAAGAGAGGCCTATTGCAAGGTGGCAGAGAAACGACACGCTCCCTCTTATAAAGTTTATTCAATTTCACTCAAATTAGTACATAAATTCAAAGTAATAGGCTGATGGATGATTATCAATTTTGCTTACAATAAATCCCGTTATTAATTTAACGAAAAGTTTCACAAGTCTTTTAGTCTACAAAATCATTTATACAGAGGGGCTTTTTATTTTCCATGTAACAATAAAACTTAGCACTAAATGAAATTATCAAAATCGACAAAGGAATTGGAAAGAATGAATTACTTACAAAATTTAGAAGTTATTCTCAACAGTTCTGCGCGAGTCCCGCAGATTTAATTCCAGAACAAAACGAATCAAAACCAAGAGAGTCCCAAATAATTTTAGATTCCTTCCCAAAATTATTGACGGGTCATGCACAATAGGTCGCAAACTTACAGTTTTAACCTTCAACTTGAACCCAATTACGTTCATTGAAAATTCACAAAACTCTTGGTCTGCTGGCTAACCTAAATTAAGGTATTCTGACTAAATTCTCTTTTACAGTCGCTAACACTAAGTTCTTATACAAAAGTTCGCGTAAACGAAGGCGATTCAAACTTTAAGTACAATCGTGACAATTTTACTTCAATTTAGAAATTTCTATTTTACCACAAGTCTAAAGAATTACTTGAGCCACTGTTAACTTTCGGAGGAACGACTACAACTAATTTGAAACTCTAAAGTCCACCTCAGAATTACAAAAACTCCTCCCTTTGGTGTCTAAAGGACCTATCAAAACCAATTTCATTACATGACATCATTCGTACAAAAATTACTGATCTTCTATTGGCTCTAATCTCAACTTCGTTAAATTCTGCGCTCCGCCTTTCCCAAAGAAATTTTCAAATTAAAATTTGAAAATTTAAATTTAAAATTTAAAAAATTTAAAACAAAACTTTTAAATTTCGCTCGAGGGCTTACCTCAGACGAAACCAAGAATAAACAAACCCGACACCTTACAAGACTCAAAATGAAAACGGACTCTTAAGCTATAACTGCCCTTTGACTTCTACCATAAATCTACCCAAGACTGTCAAACAATAAGTTCTCTTCTCTGATTACACACTCAGCCTTTGGTTATAATCAGGGCATCGGCACTCTTTACTTTGGTCGGTGTTCATTTTAAAAGATTTAAATTTTCACGCGAAATTAAATCGACTTCAAAATCACTTCCATGAGAATCTGAATTAAGATAGAACAAACGTTAAGCAATTTGAAACACACTCTAATTCATTCGTTCATGAATATTTATAAGCCAAACCACCTTGCTTTTAAAGATGTACACAAATCTTAAACTAAAATTTCTGCATTTATTTTACAAAAGATTTCGGCATGCCAATTTTATGGTTACAACAATATATACATATATCGGGTGGCCCAAAAAAAATGGCACCAAATTTGAGAAGTGATATCTCAATAACCATTGCAGCTAGGGACTTAAAAAAACAACCAAATGAAAGATAATTCTTTTCTCTTTAAATACTTATTCTATGGCTTGATGGTTATAAGCCCATATAATGCCCGAAATTGGCTTCCACAAAAAATATATAAAAAAAAAAGTTGCGCATTTATATTTATTCCTTGATCCTAATTTTAAATGAAATTTTTCTATTCCAGACCCCTCAAGATGGGATTGAGAGAATCTGATAAGAACATTATACAAACACTACGTGAAGAAAAAGGATATTCATTAAACAGATCCTTTACGAATTTCCAAATAGAAATTGGAAAAAAAGAACTGTGGCGCATTTTTACAAAAACTTAAAGAAACCGGCAGCAGTCAACGGCGTCTGGGAAGTGGTCGACCAGAAACTATTAGAACGCCAGAAAACATTGAAAAAGTAAATGAAATGGTTTTAAGTCAAGAGGAACAACCGGGAACAAGTAAAAGTGAACGTGAAGTTGCGAAAGAAACCGGGATTTCACGTTCATCAGTACAGCGAATTATTCGCTGTACTGATGAACGTGAAATCCCGGTTTCTTTCGCAACTTCACGTTCACTTTTACTTGTTCCCGGTTGTTCCTCTTGACTTAAAACCATTTCATTTACTTTTTCAATGTTTTCTGGCGTTCTAATACTTCTTGGTCGACCACTTCCCGGACGCCGTTGACTGCTGCCGGTTTCTTTAAGTTTTTGTAAAAAATGTGCCACAGTTCTTTTTTTCCAATTTCTATTTGGAAATTCGTAAAGGATTCTGTTTAATGAATATCCTTTTTCTTCACGTAGTGCTTGTATAATGTTCTTATCAGATTCTCTCAATCCCATCTTGAGGGGTCTGGAATAGAAAAATTTCATTTAAAATTAGGATCAAGGAATAAATATAAATGCGCAACTTTTTTTGTATATTTTTTTTGGAAGCCAATTTTGGGCATTATATGGGCTTATAACCATCAAGCCATAGAATAAGTATTTAAAGAGAAAAGAATTATCTTTCATTTGGTTGTTTTTTTAAGTCCCTAGCTGCAATGGTTATTGAGATATCACTTCTCAAAATTGGTGCCATTTTTATTGGGCCACCCGGTATATATATATATATATATATATATATATATATACACACACATATATATATATACACACACACACACAATATATATATATATATCTATATACACACACACACACACATATATATATATATATATATATATATATATATAT
>JAJOZX010004080.1:47500-330000 GCA_023014485.1 Bathynomus jamesi
CCCCTCCCCCACCCCACGTCTGCTCCTTACTTTCAACACACTAATCCCCCCCGGCTGCATTGTATGGGGTATGGGAGACCGCGCCTCATGCGAGTTTTCTATCCGCCCATACGTCCCAGACCCGACCCGTTGCTTCAAATGCAATAAATTCGGACACGTTAGCTCCGCTTGTCTACAGCCGCATCAATTATGTGTTCACTGTGGACGACTCGCTCACCCTGACAGGTGCCCCAACACACCCAAATGCTCCAACTGTGAAGGCGCACACCCCTCTTCATCCCGAGAATGCCTTTTCTTCAAGTTCGAGAAGGAGGTCCGAGGCCTACAGGTGACGGACTTCCTTAGCCCCCGTGAGGCACGCGACAGGGTGCGGAGTCGGGAGGTGAGGCCGGGGGTGTCCTATGCCGCTGCTCTCGGCTCTATCATCTCGGCACGCCGCCCTGGCCTGCCGCCGAAACCCCCCCAAGCCACTGCTCCCTGTTCCCCTCAAAGAAAACCCTCGCAGGACCCGATGGTTTCCTGTCCCCCTACCATTCCTCCTCTTCCCGCACCTCACCTGCCACGAATCCCCCAGGTGTTTGGGACCAGGACACCCAGGTCCCATCTACCTCATACCCCGCCTTCCCAGTACCCCCTGCACACGCCCGAACCTGCCGCCCGGAGCAAGCCGTCGAGGCGGAGACGCCGGAGCATGTCACCGGACCCTCCGGCCTTCCAACGTCTCTCTCCCTCTTCCCCTCGGACCAAGAAGACGGCTCGGATCCTCACTCCGCCCACCACGCCTACTACCATGTCCATCTCTCCCCATCGCAGAAGTCCCACCACTCTACCCCCACAGACTCTGACAATAGTGGCTGAGATCCACGACCCGCCCCGGACGACGGGACCCAGTCCGAATAATATCCTCTCCCCCGAGGATCCGGTGGATGCGGCCCTGGCGCAGCTGCACGGTGTGACCGAGGGAAGCTCGGCCGCGCCCACGCGTCTTCTGGATCTGCCCTTGCCTCCTGGTGCCATTTTCTCCACCCCTCCACGAGACTACTCTGATTCACCTCCTTCCACCCCCATCGTACCTATTCCCCCAACATCCCCGGCCCCTTCCTTGTCAGCTACCCTGAGTACGCCCTCCCTCCCACCCGCCCGGTCCTTTTGGTACCCCTTATCACCACCTCGAGTCCGCCATGAGACCCCGGGCAGGCGGGGTAGCGCCACTTTTGAGGCTACCATGCCCCCTCCTGGTCCGACCATAGAAGCCCGTCACAGTACATCCGACCCTCTCAGCCCACGATGTTCCTCTGCCTGCCGTGATCCACGCTTCCGGTCTCGCTCGGCTGACTCGATCCCGCCACCTCCGCGGGGTTCGACAGGCCGACCGATTCCTTCCCTGGTGAACGGTAGATAGCCAGCCATGCTCCCGACCAAGCCTTCAATTTCGCGAACTCCGGATCTCCCTTCATACTCCAACCTCCTAGCACCTACACCTTTACCCATCCCCCTTCATCAACTAATGGATCCCCAAGGAAGTAATCCTAGCCCGTTTCCGCCTAGGCCACACCCGCATCATCCACGGACACCTTATGGCGAAATCGCCAGCCCCACTTTGCCCTACCTGCCATACCCCTATCACTGTCATACACCTCTTGGTGGAATGCACAAAGTTGTCTGCTCTTCGTCGCAGGTGTTTCCCTCTCTCGGCCTAAGATCCCATACCCGACCGGCTACGATCCATACTCGCCGACGGCCCCCACTTTTCAACGGAAGCGATTCTGTTCTTCCTTACTCACTCCCAGCTGCTCCATCGCATTTAAAACCGTACCCCTCCTACCCATTATCCAGCGACTGACCCTTACTCACTCCCCTAGTCTACCACCCCCAACACAGTAACATCACCCACTCCCCGCCTCGCCGAGATATGTACCGCTCCTTTTAGGTACGAATCGGCGGTAAATCAGAGAAAGAAAAAAAAAATATATATATATATGCACACACACACACACATATATATATATATATATATATATATATATATATATATATATATATATATATATATATATATATATACCTTTTAATCTTCAATTTATTTTTATATATATCGAAACTTGACTCTAAAAAGGCAAAGTGTTAAACCCGGGCGTATCTCCAGTATAAATTTGTATTATTTTTATAACTCATTTGATCTTGTGCTAAAAATCGATATGCCTCTTTGTTAATCCTCTAATCCTTAATTTTTAAGTTTTTTTTTACTTCTCCGTTTATTGCATATATATATATATATATATATATATATATATATATATATATATATATATATATATATATATATGAAAATTATTTCACGAAGGTAACACGTGAAAAATATTTATGATGAATAAAACCACGAAGGAAAGGAAACACAAAATGGTGCTCAAGCGCTTTCGTCTAATGGCATCCTCAGGAACACTGAAGTACATAAAAAGGTTAAGCCTATATATAGGTTACAGAAAGAAAAAAAAAGAAAAAATAAATAACATACATACACACACACACACATATATATATATATATATATACATATCTATATATACAAATACATACATACATACATACATACATATATATACAATAAACATAGAAGTAAAAATAATAAAAAATTAAAAATTAAAACCTTAAAGGATTACCAGTGAGGCGTACAGATTTGTAAGGAAAAATATCGATTTTTAGCACAAGATCAAATGGATTATAAAAATACAAAATTATACTGGAACTCTGCCGGGTTTTAACACAATGCTGAATAAAACTAAAAATATTAAATATAAAAAGTAAATGATTTTCACTTCATTATATAAATGTTAATTTAATGTATGAAATTCAGTGTATAAATTTGTAAATGGATAATATTGTTAGAAGCACAATTTCCCCGTGCCTTTCAACCTCTATATATATATTAACGCTTGACAATGAAATTTTCCCACGTGCCGTGAGTGGAGCTCCAAGCTGTGACAAATACTGCGCTATATAAGCAGATTTAGTTCTGCTTTTCACTCAGTGTTTTGCCGTTCGGGCACATGGTCGGGTGTGTGGCTGTGCGCGCGTCTGTGTTGTCGTTTGCCTCTGGTGGTTGAACTAAATTTTAGACATTTTATTTCAAAATTTAACCCTTTTCAAATATGGACAGTGAGTATCTTAAGAATTTTTCTAAACTGTCTTATGAAGAAAGGTTGAATGTGATTAAAAATGGTAGGCCGACACCGGAACTGAAACAGTTGCTACAGCGTAAAGGAACAAAAATAATCAGAACGTTTCAAACGACGTGGTACAGCAAGAAAGAGTGGTTGTGTGGTTGTGTTACAACAGGTAGACTCTTTTGTTTTCCATGCTTGTTATTTTCCGTATCTAGTGAAAGTGTGTGGATAAGAACAGGATATTGTGATTTAAATAATTTGACTAATGCTTTAAGTAAGCACGAGAGGTCTGCTGCGCATTATGAAAGTCAAATATCGTTGAAAACATTTGGATCTACACGAATCGACTTGAGCATAGATAAGCAAAAAAAACTTAGCATTGAAATTCACAATAAAAAGGTAAAGGAAAACAGAGACATACTGAAAACATTAATTTCTGCTACTTGCTTTTTGATTAAACAAGAACTTCCTTTCCGCGGTGATAATGAAGATAAATCCTCTTTAAATCGTGGAAACTATATTGAGTTACTGAACTACACTGCAAAATTTGACCAAAAATTAGCACAACATTTACATACTTCATCCGTGTTTTCTGGCGTTTCTAACAAGATACAAAATGACTTGATTGAAGCAGTAGGCATAGCTGTAGAAAATAATATTAAAGAAGATATCGCAAGATCCCCATTCATTGCTATAGAAGTGGATGAATCGACTGATATTTCAAATACAGCTCAATGTTCCACAGTTTTAAGATATGTATTGGATTCTGAAATTAAAGAGGCTTTCATAGGATTTGACGAACTTAATTAAAGACAGAAGAGCTACTGGTGTAACAGAATGCATATTTAAAAATTTAGATAAATACAACTGTACTGAGAAGCTTGTAGCACAGACATATGATGGAGCATCGGTAATGGCATCGCATTTAAATGGCGTTCAAGCTAAAGTAAGAGAAAAGGCATCATCTTCGTTATTTACCCATTGCTACGCTCACAAGTTGAATCTTGTTCTATCTCAGTCAGCGAAATTTATACCTGAATGTACAATCTTTTTCAAGACCATTGATGGTCTTGCTGCATTTTTCAATCACTCTACAAAACGAACGCAATTTCTTGATGAAATAGTATATAAACGCATTCCAAAGGCTGCACCAACGAGATGGAGTTCTAACTCAAAGCTAGTGCAAACTATTTTACACTATCATAGTGACCTTTGTAAACTTTTCAACAACATTGACAGCAATCCTTTATTGTGGGACTCAGATACTTTAGTGAGGAGTAATGGATTTTATAATTGGCTAACGAAAGATTCAACATACTTTCTTCTCATGGTATATGATAAGATTTTCATTAGAACTGACACACTCTTCAATATCTTACAAACTAAAATTATAGATATTCCATATTGCATTGAAAGAATCAATGAAACAATGAATTCCCTCGAGGGTCTGCGCAAAAATTTTGATGATATCTATGAGAAGTTTGAAGAATGTTTCAAAGAAAATAACTTGACTGAATCAAAATGTCGTACAAAAGGTCCAATTAAAAAAGAAAGAGAAAGAATATTCTGTCTAATATTGAATGATATACTGCAGCATATGGAAGCAAGATACAGTGACTTCAAAAATTTACAATTTATTTCATTAGTTGAGAGTAAAAAGTTTCTAAAACTAGCTACAGAAATTGATAAGGATGCACTAGAAAGTTTAGAGAAGAATTATGGTAACTTCTTCGATGTCATAAGATTGAAAACTGATCTAGCTGGAATTTATAGTGCACAAGTGTTCAGGGATAAATCAATTAAAGATTTGCTTGCTTTCATATTTCAAAATGGACTTGAACTAACGTTTCCTGAAGCGGTGAAGCTGTTGCAATTGATTTTAACAATTCCAGCTACAACAGTTTCTGTTGAGAGGTCATTTTCAGCTTTGAAAAGAATTAAAAGCTACACCAGGAATAGAATGAAACAGGAAAGGCTTTCATCACTTGCCCTAATTTCAATTGAAAAGGAAAGATTTACTAAAATGGAGCAAAATCCCACTTACAATTTCTTTGAAAAGATTACAGATATTTTTGTTACTAACAAAAAGAGAAGAATGGAATTCATCTACAAATAAAGCAGTAAGTAAATATTTGTTGTTGACCAAAAATTAGCACAAATGGTGCGGAAGGGGTTAATTATGCTTAAAATTCGTTGGTGGCTGGGGCTCCGCCCCGGAACCCGCTGGGGGATATATACACACACACACACACATATATATATACAGGGCTTCCCAAAAAAATGTATACACACTTTAAATACTTATAAAGGCAGTGTTTATTAAAATACATTTCATTTTCAAAATGTAATAGAATCTACAGACATTATTTAATTGTTTTGTCAACGCCTGTTTTCAAACTGACGTCCGTTCTGGTCCAGGCACTGCTGATAACGCGAAGCAATGGAATCGCAAACATCACGAAACATTTCGTTTGGTATTTGTGTGCATTCTCGTTCAATGGCTGCTCTCAATTCAGCGACTGTTGCAGGTTTTATAGCGTAGACTTTGTCTTTTAAGTATCCCCATAAAAAAAAGTCTAGTGGTGTGAGGTCTGGTGAACGCGGAGGGTATTCTACGAAACCCCTTCGTCCAATCCACATCCACATCGTGCCAAGTACCACTCGCAATCCTCCACTCTTCGGTCCGGATCATCTTCATTAATAGCATGGACTAATCTTGGAATGTAACTTTTCCATTGACAGCGCCAAAATGCGTTGGACAGACGATTCTGAAATTCCTACCTCACGACTCGCTTGCCGCACAGATTTTCTTGGACTTTGGTGATACGTTTCCAGTACTCTTTCTTGCTTTGTGGGGCTTGTCGATGTCCGTGGTCTTCCGGAACGCTTCTTGTGGACATTCTGACCAGTTCCATCGGCTTCAAACTTATCTCTAATTCGAGTGATGGTAAGTCGCGTTGGTGGATCTGTTTGAAACTCCCTCCTAAACTGTCTTTGCACTTCAACTGCGTTTTCACACTTCCAGTAGCATTTTAGAATGAATTTCCTTTGTTCAAAGCTTAGTCTGACTGCCATTATTAATTCTAATGGGTTTAACTTGGAAAGAAAGAAACATCAATTGAGCTATCAGCTGTTAAAGTGTGTATACATTTTTTTGGGACGCCCTGTATATATATATATATATATATATATATATATATATATATATGTATATATATATATATATATATATATATATATATATATATATATGTATATATATATAATATATATATATATATATATATTATATATAGTTTATACACACATATATATCAGTGGCGTGCGGTCCATGGAAGCAAGGGAAGCAATGCTTCCCTATTCAAAGAAAGAAGAAAATGCTGTATTATACTTTAAAGTTTAAACAGTTCAATATGTGTTAATAATTTGTACAAAATCATTTTATTATACTATTTATAGCATTTGATTGGTAATCAGGTGGATACATAGTATATACATTGGTTGCCGTTCGTGCAAGAACCTTTAAGAAAGCCGACGCAAAAAATCTCGAGTTGGACAACAATTGACGAAATGCATCCTTTTTCCCAATGACTTTCGCTTTTTTTTTTTTACTGTTACAAATTGTTTCTTTCCATTCTAAAAACTCATTTAATGTTTAATAATGTAGTATTTATTGAATACAACAAGTTTCATATATAGTTTTTCTACTAAAAAATTCCATGGCCATATGGAAAACTGATGAGTGGGTAGTTGGGAGGTAACGAAAATGGTTCACTGAGTAGGTAGGTAGTTAATCTAACAATTATTAAATTCCTTTTATGTCAATAACTGGGTGAATGAAACCAATTGGTTGCTCACCAGAGTTATTCTCCACACTAGTATTTATATACTGTGTGACAAGAGCGTGCTCGGTAATAGATATACATTACCGATGAACCAACCGGAAAAACCAAGACGACGCTGGTGGAAAAAGCCCCGCTAAAAGGAGAACAAAGGAGAACGAAAACGAGGAACGGGGCGAGAAGGACGGAACGGGAGAAGGGACGAGAACAGACAACGAAAAAGATCCCCACCAGCAAGTACGCTCTCGACAATTATACAGGAAGGAGAAAAGAGACTCTCTAATAACTAGCAGTAAGTGACTAATTGTGTTTTTAGCCCAGTTAGATCTTCTAACTTCCAACTTAGAAGACTCATTAAATTAAGCTGGGTCAGACAACTTAGGCCTACATTGTGGCCTAAGACCCAGCATCAACTCATAGCTTAACAAAGGTGGAGGTAGATTGCCCTAACCTAGTTTGGTGAGGAATCCTACTGTGGACCTCAATTTATCTGCCCGCTCTGGACCATTTCCGGAATCTCTAGGCTGACCCCTACAGGGCTAGACTTAATCTACTCTATAGTTAGACTGGAGATATAAGGGGTGGGTTAATTGTGGACCAATTCATACAGAGCATTTTTCACATTGGTGGTCCGTGTGTGGGGAATTTACAAACCTTAACCTTACTTAACAAAAAAATTGCAGAATTAGGCTAAATGGTCTAGCCTAAGCCTAAGCCTAAGCCTAAGCCTAAGCCTAACCTAATCAAGCCTAATTAGGTCTACAACCTAGGGCCTACCTAGGAAACATTTACATTTAAGGAGTCTCATTCTCTTATAAGCTTAGACCTGAGTGACACATAAGTACTTGGGGGGGATTAAACCAAATTTAAACTTGACTGTTTTGTCTGTGCTCTCTCTTCTCTGGTAATTTCTTCTTGTCCTATATTTCATTACGATCCCCAGTTAAACAATTTTGACTTAAACATGGACAGTGCAGAATTGAAAAAGTTAAAAAAGAAAAGGGGGGCAAAGTTGGGAGCTGTTACAAAGGCTGTGAACACTTTTAACAATATTACAGAACCAGGTAAGGAAGATTTAGAGTGTGTAATTCTTAAATTGGAAACTAAAAAGAAGGAAATAATAGCCATTGATGAGAGTATTTCAGAGTTAGTTGAATCCGAAATGGCTGAAGAACAATTGATAGACCTTTACGCTGATAATGATGATCAGTTAATCTCAATTGAACAGCAAATAAGGAGACTACGGTCTCGTTTGACTGACTTAACACCAAATAAACCTAATTCTGATTTTAATCAAAGTAGAGCTAACCTTCAACAAAATTTAAGTGGCATGCTAAATCCTGAGTCACAAGAATTGAGGGCTCAGTTACCCATTTTGTTAGTACCAACATTTGAAGGGGACACGGTACAATTCCCATCTTTCATTGACAAATTTGAGAGTTTAATAGGTAATAAACCTTATATTTCAACTGTTGAAAAGTTTAGCTACTTAACTAGTTTCCTTAAAGGCCCAGCCTATAACCTGATAGCCTATTTACCAGCCGTAGGGAATTCATATGAAGTAGCTATTGATCTCTTAAAACGTAATTACATTAATAAAGATGAGATTGTATATGAATTATCTCAACAAATTTTTGATTTTGCACCCATAAAAGATAACCATAGTGATATGGAAAATTTTTATACAAAATTGGAAGCTATTATAGGACAACTGGTTAGCAATGAGATAGATATTAAAGCTTCATCTTGGATTATACAAGGCATAGTTCTTAGGTGCCTTCCTTTGAGGGTTAAAGATATTTTAATTCTAATGACGGGAGAAAATTATCCTAATCTTGAAGATATCAGAAAACACTTTCCCAATATCCTAACTAATTACAAATTGAGAAATATTCCAACACAAAATAAGACCCAGACTATGGATAAACCAAAGACTGTTCCCAGAGACCAACTAGCTACAGCCAAACAGACAAAACTTGATACTGTAGAATCAAATGTGACCAACTGTAATACACGAACACCTATGTGAAAAAAACTATATAGGGCTATGGGTTGATTGCCTGTGCCCTCATCCGTTGGAAATTTCCAGCAGACTTCAGTGGAGGGTTACCGACAAAAGCCCTATGCTTTTTCGTTAGAGAGTTATGAATATGTAGGTCTTTAAAGGACCTCTTTATATTTATTTTGATTACGGTAATTCTAGCGTCGGGATTTGCGCGACCTACAGTATATTAGAATGAAAATAATTTGCCTCACCTTATTTTTGCTGGGTCTTTGTTTGTTTCGATGGAGGGCGTTACGATCATCTTCGGTGTAGGGCCGCCACGATCGAGTTTCGCGACGAATTAACTTTATGTAATTAATATAATATAAACACTTTTAGGTATAGGCCTATCCTGTGGTTTATTATAAGGAATTCACTCAGAACTTTAGGGGGGACAATTTCACATCCTCCCTGTTTAAAGCTTCGCTGTAACATAAAGAGCCCTGAGAGCCGTTCCTTGGTTCTGGTGTATTATTTGCCGAACTAGCAAAATTTTTGTTTGGTCTACGCCTCTGTGGTAGACTAAACAATAAATTGGGTTTTCTTGTTGCTATGTGAGGCTGATTCATACATACAGGTTCTTTGTACGTATGGCAATTCAATTATTTCATTCCCAATAGGCTATGTCGCCAATCCCGAGGCAATTTTGTATAGATATTTAATTCAATTAATTAATAATTTATATTTAATTATGAAATAAATGTACCACATATGATACCATGTTGTGAGTGCGTATAGTTTTTCCATATACTGGGGGGGGGCCGGAGAAAAATTTGTATGTTGTAGATCAAATTTTTTGATAAACTGTGTTTTAAACCATGTGAAATGGATTGAAAAGAATGAAATAGGAATTTAGGAAGAGAGAGGTTACTCAAGACCTATTTAAATATAAAAGTTCAAGAGGCCAACTTCTCACGTTTAGTTAAAGTTATGTCAATCAGTTTGACTCCCTTTAGGTATAGGAAATTTATAGAATTAAAGTATGGTTATTAAGCATTTTAACTTTGCTCAATTTGTGTAAGGTTTATTAGTCACCAGTTTTAATTTTTTCTTGTAAAAGTTTTCTGGCTTTCAAAGCAGTCTTTCTTTGAGGCCTGTCAGGTTTTGTGGGACCCCCATGTGGTGTATTTTGTTGTGGGTATCCCTGATGATGAGATTTGTGAAGTGATTTCTCCTTGGAGGAAGAATTGGGTGCTTAGAGTTGTAAGTCAAAGTTGACTTGTTAAGCCTTCCTTTACACCTTATCAGACCCTCTGTATCCAGGTACAGATTTAGATCCATGACAAGTGAAGGAATTCCTTTGTTTAATGTGTTACTGGACCTAAGATACTTCAACTCCTTGTCAAATTCTGAAGCTTGTATCTGTTGGAGCCAGTATTTTGTTGCAGTTTCTGTTAAGTTAGAAAAGGCCTTCTGAGGACAGTGTTTGAGAAGGTAGCTATTGACAAACTTGCAGCAATAGACTGTAATTCTCAAGAGTTTGTTGAGGTCTGAATAAAGGTGATAGTCAAATATAGGTTTGTCCTCAGTGGTCTTTTCAGTTGTTGTAGAGTTGAGTGTGAGGTTAACTACTTTGGCTGGCCAAAGATCCTCACATGTTAGCCATTCGGGCCCTTCATACCAGATTTTATTTGTTTTCAACAGCTTGTAAGAGAGCCCTCTTGTCTAAAAGTCTGCAGGATTCTCTTTTGTTTTTATGTACCTAAATTTGATACCAAGGTTTGTGTTTGCAGTTTTGATTTCTGTTAGTCTGTTTTTCACAAATATATTTTTGCAAGAAGTTGTATCTGTGTTGGTCACCCATGTTAGACAAATTTGACTGTCTGTCCTTAAGTAAATGTTTGTTATGTCAACTTCTTTATACACTTGTGAAAGAAAGTCTGCTGTTTTAACTCCCAATGAGACAGCTAATAATTCAAGTTGTGGTACAGTTTTCTTTTGGTTTAAGGGTGCCACTTTTGCCTTTGAATAAACCAAGTTACTTTCATTTTCACATGTTAAATAGGCACAACACCCGTAAGCTTGTGTGCTGGCATCTGTAAAAATGTGTAGTGTTTGAGATTTCAATCTGTAGCCAGCACATCTTGGTACGTAGATGTCTTGAACTTTGTTCAAGTCTGTTGCTAATTTTTTCCAATGAAGTTGGTCTTCCACTGAAAGTGGTTCATCCCAATCAATTTTCTTTTTCCATAAGTCTTGCAAAAGGGTTTTGGATCTTATGGTTGCTGGTAAATATAATCCAATGGGGTCGAAAATTTTGGATGATTCTGAAAGCACTTGTCTTTTTGTATCGGCATTTGGATTTAAGTTATAACTCTTTGTGCAAAGAGTGTCATCGTGTTCGGAATTCTGTTTTAAAAACCAAAGCATTCCAAGTGTTTTCGTGTAATTGTTTGGTTCAATGTTCCCATTGTTGTCTTTTGTTATTTGTTCATTTAATTTAGGAGAATTAGAAAGAGTTTGTACTGTATTCAAACCTCCTACCACTTCAGACTAGTCAATACCCGTAGTTTTAGTGGAGTAAATTTACTCCTCCACAGGTAGATCTGGAGGGCTTGGGGGTTTGAATCCTGTACTGTTTTTGTGTTGTTTGGCCTATGGCCAGGGAGGCCACAAGACCCTTTTTGTTTGGTCTCTGGCCAAAGGAGGCCACAAGACCCTTGTTGTTTGGTCTCTGGCCAAGGAGGCCACAAGACCCTGTGTTTGGTCTCTGGCCAAGGGAGGCCACAAGACCAATGTTTTTGGTCTCTGGCCAAGGGAGGCCACAAGACCAATGTTGTTTGGTCTGGCCAAGGGAGGCCACAAGACCCTGTTGTTTGGTCTCTGGCCAAGGGAGGCCACAAGACCCTGTTGTTTGGTCTCTGGCCAAGGGAGGCCACAAGACCCTGTTGTTTGGTTGGCCAAGGGAGGCCAGGGAGGCCACAAACCCTTGTTTGTTGGGCTATGGCCAAGGAGGCCATCAGCCCTTGATGAATTTGTTGGGCTATGGCCAAGGTAGGCCATCAGCCCTTTGATGAATTTGTTGGGCTATGGCCAAGGTAGGCCATCAGCCCTTTGATGAATTTGTTGGGCTATGGCCAAGGTAGGCCAAGGCCCTTTGATGAATTTGTTGGGCTATGGCCAAGGTAGGCCATCAGCCCTTTGATGAATTTGTTGGGCTATGGCCAAGGTAGGCCAAGGCCCTTTGATGATTTGTTGGGCTATGGCCAAGGGTAGGCCATCAGCCCTTTGATGAATTTGTTGGGCTATGGCCAAGGGTAGGCCATCAGCCCTTTGATGAATTTGTTGGGCTATGGCCAAGGTAGGCCATCAGCCCTTTGATGAATTTGTTGGGCTATGGCCAAGGTAGGCCAAGGCCCTTTGATGATTTGTTGGGCTATGGCCAAGGTAGGCCATCAGCCCTTTGATGATTTGTTGGGCTATGGCCAAGGGTAGGCCATCAACCCTTTGATGAATTTGTTGGGCTATGGCCAAGGTAGGCCAAGGCCCTTTGGAGTAGAGTAGTTTGTTTGTACGTGTCACTGTCTAACCATATAATTTTTGGCACAAAATTATGTGCACAGAATCAGAGCGCAGCAATAAAAGCTTTTACTCTCCGATCCTTGGTTATGTTTAGACAGGTTGTTGTGTTTGAGACACATGAAAGAGTAGTGTGTGTGTGTGTGTGTGTATCATTCCTCCGAATCCAGTTGGTCTTCAAAACTTGGATTCACCACTCCAATGAAATTAATACCCGTAGTTATGAATGAGTAAATGTTGTGTATCCTACAGGTAGGTCTGGAAGGTTTGGGGTTTTGAAGGAATCCAATCTGTTTGCAAGGAATGTTTGTGTCTGTTAATGAAATCTGTTGTGTTTCTTCTTTTAAAAGAATTGGATGTTTGAAGTCGTATGTATATATTTATATACTGTACCGTACGTATGTGTGTAAATGTGTATTTTGTTATAGTGTTTTATTTTTGGGTTTTGGATTAGGTTAATCAATTTGGCTGAGTAAAGATCCTCAAACGTTGCATTTGAGACCCTTATATCAAGCCTTGTCTGTTTTATGCCTATATGTCAAATAGGACTTAGAATAGGTTGGGCCTATATGTCAAATAGGACTTGGAATAGGTTGGGCCTATATGTCAAATAGGACTTGGAATAGGTTGGGCCTATATGTCAAATAGGACTTGGAATAGGTTGGGCCTATATGTCAAATAGGACTTGGAATAGGTTGGGCCTATATGTCAAATAGGACTTGGAATAGGAATAGGACTTGGGCCTATATGTCAAATAGGACTTGAATAGGTTAGGTTGGGCCTATATGTCAAATAGGACTTGAATAGGTTGGGCCTATATGTAAAATAGGACTTGGTGTGCCTATATGTCAAATAGGACTTCGAATAGGTAATAGGTTGGGCCTATATGTCAAATAGGACTTGGTGTGCCTATATGTCAAATAGGATTTGGAATAGGTTGGGCCTATATGTCAAATAGGACTTCGAATAGGTAATAGGTTGGGCCTATATGTCAAATAGGACTTGGTGTGCCTATATGTCAAATAGGATTTGGAATAGGTTGGAATAGGGTCACGAATAGGTGTTAGGTGGGTGTAGGTTTGAATTTGTGCAATTGCTTTAGGTCTTTGTGATGTTACAGATCTGAGTCGAATTTTGTGTTGTTACAGTTCGAGTCGAATTTTGTGATGTTACAGGTCTGAGTCGAATTTTGTGATGTTACAGGTCTGAGTCGAATTTTGTGATGTTAATGAGTCTTATGAGTAAGTTAAATTGCTGAAATAAATTTTATAACCTACACCACAGGTTCAATTATAAATGTAGTGTTTTTAGTTAGGATAGGCCTTGAGTGTAAAGAGTAAGGCCTACTTTAAGAGGTAGGCCTATGTAAGTAAAGTTAGGTGGGCCTACTAAATAGGCCTATTTGTTGGGCCTACCGAGTAGGCTTATGTTTGGGCCTATTATTTTATAGGACCTCAAATGAGTTAAGCCTGTTAAATTAACAAGGCTTAGTTTTGAGTTTGAAGAGTAGGACCTATTAAATAGGCTTAATGTTGCGGGCCTATTTTTTTAGGACCTAAAATAAGTTATGCCTGTTAAATGAACAAGCCTTTGTTTTCGGTTAGTGTAAAGGTAAAGGAATCGGTTCCCAGTTTTAGGCCACCATATGAAAAAACTATAGTGGGGTTACGGTTGAAATTGGGGTTAGGCCAATGAGGTAAGCCTAGCCACTGCGTGTCAGTGTAAATTGTAGAGGGGTTAGTTCCCCATACACAGGGCCACCATTGAAAAAACTATACAGGGCTATGGGTTGATTGCCTGTGCCCTCATCCGTTGGAAATTTCCAGCAGACTTCAGTGGAGGGTTACCGACAAAAGCCCTATGTTTTTCGTAGAGAGTTATAATATGTAGGTTTTAAAGGACCTTTTATATTTATGATTACGGTAATTTTAGCGCGGGATTTGGCGACCTACAGTATATTAGATGAAAATAATTGCCTCACCTTATTTTTGCTGGGTCTTGTTTGTTCGATGGAGGGCGTTACGATCATTTCGGTGTAGGGCCGCCACGATCGAGTTTCGCGACGAATTAACTTTATTAATTAATAATATATATAAACACTGAGGATAGGCCTATCCTGTGGTTTTATTATAAGGAATTCACTCAGACTTTAGGGGGGACAAACATCCTCCCTGTTTAAAGCTTCGCTGTAACATAAAGAGCCCTGAGAGCCGTTCCTTGGTTCTGGTGTATTATTTGCCGAACTAGCAAAATTTTTGTTTGGTCTACGCCTCTGTGGTAGACTAAACAATAAATTGGGTTTTCTTGTTGCTATGTGAGGCTGATTCATACATACAGGTTCTTTGTACGTATGGCAATTCAATTATTTCATTCCCAATAGGCTATGTCGCCAATCCCGAGGCAATTTTGTATAGATATTTAATTCAATTAATTAATAATTTATATTTAATTATGAAATAAATGTACCACATATGATACCATGTTGTGAGTGCGTATAGTTTTTCCATAACCTACATTACAGAACTTTAATGTAACTGCTGCCTCAACTTACACACTACATTGCAAATTTTGTGCAAGTAATGAACACAGTAGTACTGGGTGTGACAAATATTCAGACTTTAACCAAAGAGCTAAAAGATGTGAACAGTTGAACCTATGTAAAAAGTGTACTGGCCAGGGACATTATAAGAAAGACTGTAAATCTAGGTTAAGATTCAAGTGTAAGTTTTGTAAAAGTTTACGACATGTCTCATCAATGTGTGATTCACCAAAGTGTCCAAACAATAGTACTCAAACTCAAAAGATACCTCCACCAAACAAAGGTAATCAAGAAAATGCCACTTTCATGGGACATTCTGTTTGCTCAAACAACGTAACAAGAAACAGTGAGATTCTTTTACCAACTATTACTTTGGACTTAGTGAATAGTGAGGGTAGCACCACTCCAGTGAGATGTCTTATAGACTGTTGTTCTCAACAAACATTTGTTTCACAAAATGTAGTAAATAAATTGGGTTTGACACCAAACCCGAATGAACAAAAACTCAATATTGCATCCTTTGTTAAGGATAACTCGGACAAAAATAGCTATAAGACAATTGACCTGGAACTACAGTTAGAAAATAAATTAGAGAAAATTGAAGCAGTTATTATTTCTAAAGTAGGACAAAACAAACTGGTTATACCCAAACTAGAACAAACCATAAATCATTTGGGAAAACACTACAAAATAGCTGATAGACATATCACTAACAACACAGTAGCTAACATTGAAATGTTAATGGGGGCAGATTATATTAATCTTATTCATAAGGGCATAGTGAAGATAGGTAATGGTATAGCTATTCAGACTCCATCAGGGATAGCCCCTTTGGGTGATCTATCCAAATACAACCTAGACCTAAACCAAAATAGTTCATGACCAACAAATACTATGTGCCTCAACTCAGTCCTACATAACACCTGTAAGAATAGCAACACTTTGAATAATATTATCTCAACTGAGAACATTAATTCATCATTATCAAATGAAACTTTGGATGAGGCAATTCAAACTTTATGGTTGCTAGAATCTGTGGGTATACATGACACAAATCAAACTTCAGAAGATCAGTTAATGGTAGAAAGATTTGAAGACACCATTCAGTGCAAAGACAATAGTTATTTTATTGAGTTACCTTGGAAAATAAATTGTCCAACTTTAAGAGATAATCTCAAAGTAGCTAAAGGACATTTATATAAAGTAATGAAAAAACTCAAACAAGATAATAATATAAACACATATAATGATGTCTTCAAAGAACAGCTACAGAAAGGCTTCATTGAAGAAGTAACAAATAACCCTTTTAAAAAAGATGGTTGTCATTATTTAACCCACAGGGGGGTATGGAAAACTGATGAGTGGGTAGTTGGGAGGTAACGAAAATGGTTCACTGAGTAGGTAGGTAGTTAATCTAACAATTATTAAATTCCTTTTATGTCAATAACTGGGTGAATGAAACCAATTGGTTGCTCACCAGAGTTATTCTCCACACTAGTATTTATATACTGTGTGACAAGAGCGTGCTCGGTAATAGATATACATTACCGATCAACAAACCAAGACAACGCTGGTGGAAAAAGCCCCGCGAAGGAAGACAAAGGAGAACGAAAACGAAGAACGGGGCGAGAGGACGCAACTGGAGAAGAGACGAGAACAGACACCGAAGAAAGATCCCCACCAGCAAGTACGCTCTCGACAATTATACAGGAAGGAGAAAAGAGACTCTCTAATAACTAGCAGTAAGTGACTAATTGTGTTTTTAACCCAGCAAGTTAAACTCATTAAATTAAGCTGGGTCAGACAACTTAGGCCTACATTGTGGCCTAAGACCCAGCATCAACTCATAGCTTAACAAAGGTAAAGGTAGATTGCCCTAACCTAGTTTGGTGAGGAATCCTACTGTGGACCTCAATTTATCTGCCCGCTCTGGACCATTTCCGGAATCTCTAGGCTGACCCCTCTAGGCTAGACTTGATCTACTCTATAGTTAGACTGGAGAAATAAGGGGTGGGTTAATTGTGGACCAATTCATACAGAGCATTTTTCACATTGGTGGTCCGTGTGTGGGGAATTTACAAACCTTAACCTTATATGAAAAACTATTAGGGCTATGGGTTGATTGCCTGTGCCCTCATCCGTTGGAAATTTCCAGCAGATTTCAGTGGAGGGTTACCGACAAAAGCCCTATGCCTTTTCGTTAGAGAGTTATAAATATGTAGGTCTTTAAAGGACCTCTTTATTTTTATATTGATTACGGTAATTCTAGCATCGGGAGTTGGGAAAGCCTTATGTTAATAAAAACTGAAGTTGCTCACCTTATTTTTGCTGGGTCTTTGTTTGTTTCGATGTAGGGCGTGACGGTCATTTTCGGTGTAGGGTCGCCACGATGGGGTTACGCGGCGAATTTACTTAAGGTAATTAATATAGGCAGTCACTATATAAACCCCTGAAGGAATAGGCCTATCCTTTTATAGTCATTAGGTTTTATTTTATAAGGAATTCACTCAGGACTTGAGGGAAAATTTAGACACGTTTTCCCAGTTTAAAGCGTTTGCTTGGAATAAACAGCCCTGAGAGCCGTTCCTTGGTTCGCTTGTATTTTCATTATTATTTGCCGATCTAGCAAGATTTTGTTGTGTCTACTACCTTTTGGTAGACTAAACAATAAATTGGGTTTTCTTGTTGCTATGTGGGGCTGATTCATACATACAGGTTCCTTGTACGTATGGCAATTCAATTATTTCATTCCCAATAGGCTATGTCGCCAATCCCGAGGCAATTTTGTATAGATATTTAATTCAATTAATTAATAATTTATATTTAATTATGAAATAAATGTACCACATATGATACCATGTTGTGAGTGCGTATAGTTTTTCCATATACTGGGGGGGGCCGGAGAAAAATTTGTATGTGATAGATCAAAATTTTTTGACAAACTGTGTAAAACATGTAAAAAATGGATCAAAAGAATGAAGTAGAAATTTAGGAAGAGAGGTGTTACTCAAGACCTATTCAAATATGAAAGTTCAAGGCCAACTTCTCATTAGTTTAGTTAAAGTTATGTCAATCAGTTTGACTCCTTTTAGGTATAGGAAATTTATGGGATTAAAGTAAAGTTATTACGCATTTTAACTTTGCTCAGTTTGTGTAAGTTTTATAAGTCACCAGTCTTAATTTTTTCTTGTAAAAGTTTTCTGGCTTTCAAAGCAGTCTTTCTTTGAGGCCTGTCTGGTTTAGTCTGAGTTACATCAGGCACATTGAGAGATTCCTCCCCAATAGTATCCTGATCCATCCTTTGGGGTAATGGTTCTAATTTAGCCCCACACTCCAAAGGATATAGTAATGTGATATCTCTGGTGGTTTCACCAGTTGCTGTTTTCAGTTTTACAACCCTGGTAACTTCGTCTTCACCAGTTTTGAGTTCCAAGACTTTTCCCATTGACCAATGTTGTCTTGGTGTCTTGTCATGTATCAACACAATGTCCCCAATTTTGACTGAATCATTCCAACTTTGTTTTGTTAATTGTTTATGTCTTTCTCTAAGACTTGTTAAGTATTCTTCTCTCCATTTTGTTATAAATTGAGTCTTGATTTGTGTCAAATGTTTGTATTTTGTGTTGAGTTCTTTGTGTCCTATTTCCCAATCTGGATCCTCTGTACTGTTATGTTCAGATTCTGGTAACATGTTTACTGTTTCTCCCTTAATTAGGTGGTTTGGTGTGAGAGGTTCTGGCTCATTAATACCATCTCCCACATAAGTTAATGGTCTGTTGTTGACAACATTTTCAATTTCTGACAGAATAGTCATGAGTTCAAAAAGTTGTAAATGTTTTGTCCCAATAGTCTTTTTAAGGCAGTTCTTTACAGTTTGTATGTTTCTTTCCCAAATTGAACCATACCATGGTGTATTAACAGGAATGTACTTCCAGGTTATGTTGTGTTTGGTTAAATGAGTTTGTACTGTTTCACTGTCACAAATCTGATGAATAATTCTTTCACCAGATTTGAAGTATGTGGCATTGTCTGACCATATAGTTTTGGGTACAGAATTGTGTGCACAAAATCGTCTGAAAGCAGCAATAAAAGCTTCTGCTGTCAGATCTTCTACTATGTCTAGACATATGGCACGTGTGGCAGCACAGGTGAAGAGTACAATGTACACTTTGTATTCCTTTGAATCCATTTTGTCTCCAAAACTCACATTTACCGCTCCAGTGTAGTCAATACCCGTGGTTTCAAATGGCCGAGTAAATGTTACTCGTTCCACAGGTAGGTCTGGAGGGCTTGGGGTCTTAAAGGGTCGTGAATGGATACGTTTACAAGGAATGCATGTGTTCAAAATTTTCTTTGTTTCAGTTCTACCCTTTGGTAGCCAGTAAGTTTTTCTCAGCTCTGTCAGGGTTTGTGGGACTCCCATGTGGTGTATTTTGTTGTGGGTATCCCTGATGATGAGTTTTGTGAAGTGATTTCTCCTTGGAAGAAGAATTGGGTGCTTAGAGTTGTAAGTCAAAGTTGACTTGTTAAGCCTTCCTTTACACCTTATCAGACCCTCTGTATCCAGGTACAGATTTAGATCCATGACAAGTGAAGGAATACCTTTGTTTAATGTGCTACTGGACCTAAGATACTTCAACTCCTTGTCAAATTCTGAAGCTTGTATCTGTTTGAGCCAGTATTTTGTTGCAGTTTCTGTTAAGTTAGAAAAGGCTTTCTGAGGACAGTGTTTGAGAAGGTAGCTATTGACAAACTTGCAGCAATAGACTGTAATTCTCAAGAGTTTGTTTAGGTCTGAATAAAGGTGATAGTCAAATATAGGTTTGTCCTCAGTGATCTTTTCAGTTGTTGTAGAGTTGAGTGTGAGGTTAACTACTTTGGCTGGCCAAAGATCCTCACATGTTAGCCATTCGGGCCCTTCATACCAGATTTTATTTGTTTTCAACAGCTTGTAAGAGAGCCCTCTTGTCAAAAAGTCTGCAGGATTCTCCTTTGTTTTTATGTACCTAAATTTGATACCAAGGTTTGTGTTTGCAGTTTTGATTTCTGTTAGTCTGTTTTTCACAAATATATTTTTGCAAGAAGTTGTATCTGTGTTGGTCACCCATGTTAGACAAATTTGACTGTCTGTCCATAAGTAAATGTTTGTTATGTCAACTTCTTTATACACTTGTGAAAGAAAGTCTGCTGTTTTAACTCCCAATGAGACAGCTAATAATTCAAGTTGTGGTACAGTTTTCTTTTGGTTTAAGGGTGCCACTTTTGCCTTTGAATAAACCAAGTTACTTTCATTTTCACTTGTTAAATAGGCACAACACCCATAACTTGTGTTGCTGGCATCTGTAAAAATGTGTAGTGTTTGCGATTTCAATCTGTAGCCAGCACATCTTGGTACGTAGATGTCTTGAACTTTGTTCAAGTCTGTGGCTAATTTTTTCCAATGAAGTTGGTCTTCCACTGAAAGTGGTTCATCCCAATCAATTTTCTTTTTCCATAAGTCTTGCAAAAGGATTTTGGATCTTATGGTTGCTGGTAAATATAATCCAATGGGGTCAAAAATTTTGGATGATTCTGAAAGCACTTGTCTTTTTGTATTGGCATTTGGATTTAAGTTATAACTCTTCGTGCAAAGAGTGTCATCGTGTTCAGAATTCTGTTTTAAAAACCAAAGCATTCCAAGTGTTTTCGTGTAATTGTTTGGTTCAATGTTCCCATTGTTGTCTTTTGTTATTTGTTCATTTAATTTAGGAGAATTAGAAACCCATTCTCTCAATCCAAAATTTCCTTGCTTCATTATGGGTTGTGACATTTGGTAAATTTCAAGCAATTCCTCTTCAGTTACAGTGGAACCAATGAGGTTATCCACATAAAAGTTTTGTTTTAAAAACTGAACTGTTAAGTCCTCTTGAAATAAGTTTAGGTGGTTTCTAATTGTTAAAGCAAGAATACTTGGAGAGCAATTTGCTCCAAAAATAATTACTTTAAATCTGTAGGTTTTGAAACCTTTGTTAAGGTCATGTGGATCATTCAACCACAAAAACCTGAGATGATTTTTATCATACTCAAGCTTCAAATTTATACAGAGGAATGCTTTTTCTATGTCACTTTGTACTGCATAATTGTCTAAACGGAAGCAAAGGAGAATTTTTACAAGATCTGAGACAAGGTTTGGGCCTTCCATGAGACAATCATTTAAACTAACAGAATTTGTGTCTTTTAAACTACAGTTGTATACTACTCTTAGTTTAGTTGTGGATGAGTCTTCTCTGTAAACTCCCCTGTGTGTTAAATAATGACAACCTCGTTTTTTAAAGGGTTCATCAGTAACTTCTTCAATGAAGCCCCTTTCTATTTGTTCCTTGAATATGTTGTTGTATTGTTCTAAAAGATTGTCATTTTTTAGTTTTCTGTAATTTTTATACAGATGTGCCTTAGCTACTTTCAAATTGTCCATTATTTCTGGACAAGGTGTTTTCCAAGGCAGCTCCACATAGTATTGATTGTCTCTGTGTTGTAATGTATCCTTAAATTGTTCTGTCATCAATTGGTCTTCATGTGTAATAGTACTGTCCTTTATGCCAACTGATTCTAATAGTCAAACTGCTGTAACCCTTCATCCAATGTGGAATCATTTTTGTGCATTCAAATGATGTGGGATTATGACAGTGTTTTTGTAGTTCGAGTTTGTCACATAGTCAGAAATTTGTGACTGTGGTGATTTTGTTTTGCGTAAATTTTGTTCATGTTCTGTGTTTTCTGTGTCAGTAGTAAGATGGTATTTAGTTATGTCACCCAAAAGAGCAATACCTGTGGGAGTTTGTATGGCTATTCCATCTCCAATTTTAATGATGCCTCTATGGACCAGATGAAGATAGTCAGCCCCCATGAGCATATGTATATCATCAACTACATCTGCATTAAGGGTTTTATCAGCTATCGTGTATTTATTTTGAAGTTGGAGCAAAGCTTGTTTTAACCCAGCTATTTGTATTTTTTCTTGTTCTACTTTGTCCACAACAACAACCTTAAGGGTTTTAAATGTTTCATCAAGAGTTAAAGTTATATTTGCAGTTTTAAAACTGGCTTGTACTGGGTTTTTATTGATAAATGATGAAATAGAGAGATCTTCATCTCCTTGTTGGTTTTGAAGTCCCAATTTTTCTATCAGTTGTTTAGTTACAAATGTTTGTTGTGAGCAGGTATCTAAAAGACACCTAACCTGTACTATTTGTCCTCTTTTGTTTTGGATTTCCAAAGTTGTGGTTGGTAAAAGAATTTTTGAATTGTGGTTAATGCTAGATGAACTGATATGTCCATTCATAGCATTTTTGGTTTGTTTCTGTTTGTTTTGGTTTGATTTGGGTGTTTGTTCATAATGTTTGTCAGTTTTTCCAATGTCTGTGTGTGTATTACACATAGGGGTAACATGGTCAAAACTGTTGCAAAACTTACAATTGTATATCAAATTTGATTTGCAATTTGACTTTTGGTGCCCTGATCCAGTGCATTTTTTGCATAAGTTTAGTTGTTCACAACGTTTTGACCTTGCTGTAAAGTCTTTGTATTTGGGACAATTTGTAGAATTATGTTCACTGCTAAAACAAAATTTGCATGGTTGGGATTATACTCAAAAGTAGCTACATTAAAGTTTTGCAGAGTAGGAGTCTTTGAGTCTTTTTCTGTCACTTTATTTTCTGCAAATTGAGTTTTGCGGTTGTGTTTTGATGTAACTGGTAAGTGTTGAAATCTTTTGTTAGGTTTTTGGTTTTCTGCATTGTTGGTTTTTTCTTGTTCTGTGTTAAATTTTGGGTGTGTGTAACTTGATTTGTAAAGTGCTAGTACAGTTGGGAAATCTTCTCTTAGTTTTTAAGGCTAGGGTATATGTCAGTTGTCCTCTGATGAAATATCTCTTTGACTTTAGAAGGGAGCTTTTCAAAAACAACAGCTTGAATGATCCAAGCTGTTTCTGCAATGTTTAAATTATTGTTTTTAAGTTGTCCCATGAGACATTCAAACTCACAGTAAAAATCAAAGAGGTCACCATAGTTGTCTTTTGGGGTTCGCATGTTCATGACTTTAAGAGCCAAATCATGTATAATTTCATCCTTATTCATGTAATTTCTGTTGAGTAATTCTATTGCTACAGAATAAGAAGCACCTATGGCTGGTAGTGATTCCACTAATCTTAAGGCTGGGCCTTTCAGATAGTTCACTAAATAACTAAATTTATCAACATCTGTAATGTAGTTTTTATTACCTATAAGGCTGTGAAATTTTTCAATAAAAGATTGAAATTTGGCTCTGTCACCCTCAAAAGTGGGTACTGCAAGTGTAGGCAATTTTGATTTTAGTTCATTGCCCTCAGCCACATTGGGAGGGCTAAATGAAGCATTTCTTGTAGCTTCTAAGAAGCTTTCGTATGTGTCTTCTTTTTTGCACTCATCAAGTTGGTTTTGAATTTCAGAAATATAGTTGTTAATTTTTGTAATGTAATTTTCATTGTCAAGTAGGAGAGTAGAAACTCATCGTCTGTTAGTTCAATTGTGTCATCAATTTCTGTAATTATGTCTTCATCTAGTATGAAAATTTCTTGTTTGTAACGAGTAATAGAATTTAATGTTGTTTCAAGATCATATCTTGTAGGTTCCTTTTGTTTGAAATCATTGTACAGTTTGGTGATGACACCTTTACGTGCTGATTTTTTCCTCATTAATTTTTTGTGATTTTGAGATGGTGCCGTAGCCCCAAGGTCTGTGTTTTTGTTTTCTTGGTCTGGGTTTCTTACCCTTTTGTCCAAGTCTTCCATAATTGTTGTTAGTGTTAAAGTTCTGAGTTTAATTTTTATGATGTTGAGCAAGTTAAATTACTGTACAGTAATAAGTTTTTTATATATCCTGCGCCAGAGGTTAAATTAAAAATTCACAATGTTTTTAGTTAGGATAGGCCTTGAGTGTAAAGAGTAAGGCCTACTTTAAGAGGTAGGCCTATTATGTAAGGTAAAGTTAGGTGGGCCTACTAAATAGGCCTATTTGTTGGGCCTACCAAGTAGGCTTATGTTTGGGCCTATTATTTTATAGGACCTCAAATGAGTTAAGCCTGTTAAATTAACAAGGCTTAGTTTTGAATTTGAAGAGTAGGACCTATTAAATAGGCTTAATGTTGCGGGCCTATTATTTTTAGGACCTAAAATAAGTTATGCCTGATAAATGAACAAGCCTTTGTTTTCGATTAGTGTAAAGGTAAAGGAATCGGTTCCCAGTTGTTTTACGGTTGAAATTGGGGTTAGGCCTACTGAGTTAAGCCTAGCCACTGCTTGTGTCAGTGTAAATTTTAGAGGGGTTAGTTCCCCATACACAGGGCCACCATATGAAAAAACTATTAGGGCTATGGGTTGATTGCCTGTGCCCTCATCCGTTGGAAATTTCCAGCAGATTTCAGTGGAGGGTTACCGACAAAAGCCCTATGCCTTTTCGTTAGAGAGTTATAAATATGTAGGTCTTTAAAGGACCTCTTTATTTTTATATTGATTACGGTAATTCTAGCATCGGGAGTTGGGAAAGCCTTATGTTAATAAAAACTGAAGTTGCTCACCTTATTTTTGCTGGGTCTTTGTTTGTTTCGATGTAGGGCGTGACGGTCATTTTCGGTGTAGGGTCGCCACGATGGGGTTACGCGGCGAATTTACTTAAGGTAATTAATATAGGCAGTCACTATATAAACCCCTGAAGGAATAGGCCTATCCTTTTATAGTCATTAGGTTTTATTTTATAAGGAATTCACTCAGGACTTGAGGGAAAATTTAGACACGTTTTCCCAGTTTAAAGCGTTTGCTTGGAATAAACAGCCCTGAGAGCCGTTCCTTGGTTCGCTTGTATTTTCATTATTATTTGCCGATCTAGCAAGATTTTGTTGTGTCTACTACCTTTTGGTAGACTAAACAATAAATTGGGTTTTCTTGTTGCTATGTGGGGCTGATTCATACATACAGGTTCCTTGTACGTATGGCAATTCAATTATTTCATTCCCAATAGGCTATGTCGCCAATCCCGAGGCAATTTTGTATAGATATTTAATTCAATTAATTAATAATTTATATTTAATTATGAAATAAATGTACCACATATGATACCATGTTGTGAGTGCGTATAGTTTTTCCATACCTTACTTAACAAAAAAATTGCAGAATTAGGCTAAATGGTCTAGCCTAAGCCTAAGCCTAAGCCTAAGCCTAACCTAATCAAGCCTAATTAGGTCTACAACCTAGGGCCTAACTAGGAAACATTTACATTTAAGGAGTCTCATTCTCTTATAAGCTTAGACCTGAGTGACACATAAGTACTTGGTGGGGATTAAACCAAATTTAAACTTGACTGTTTTGTCTGTGCTCTCTCTTCTCTGGTAATTTCTTCTTGTCCTCTATTTCATTACGATCCCCAGTTAAACAATTTTGACTTAGACATGGACAGTGCGGAATTGAAAAAGTTAAAAAAGAAAAGGGGGGCAAAGTTGGGTGCTGTTACAAAGGCCAAGAACACTTTTAACAATATTACAGAACCAGGTAAGGAAGATTTAGAGTGTGTAATTCTTAAATTGGAAACTAAAAAGAAGGAAATAATAGCCATTGATGAGAGTATTTCAGAGTTAGTTGAATCCGAAATGGCTGAAGAACAATTGATAGACCTTTACGCTGATAATGATGATCAGGTAATCTCAATTGAACAGCAAATAAGGAGACTACGGTCTCGTTTGACTGACTTAACACCAAATAAACCTAATTCTGATTTTAATCAAAGTAGAGCTAACCTTCAACAAAATTTAAGTGGCATGCTAAATCCTGAGTCACAAGAATTGAGGGCTCAGTTACCCATTTTGTTAGTACCAACATTTGAAGGGGACACGGTACAATTCCCATCTTTCATTGACAAATTTGAGAGTTTAATAGGTAATAAACCTTATATTTCAACTGTTGAAAAGTTTAGCTACTTAACTAGTTTCCTTAAAGGCCCAGCCTATAACCTGATAGCCTATTTACCAGCCGTAGGGAATTCATATGAAGTAGCTATTGATCTCTTAAAACGTAATTACATTAATAAAGATGAGATTGTATATGAATTATCTCAACAAATTTTTGATTTTGCACCCATAAAAGATAACCATAGTGATATGGAAAATTTTTATACAAAATTAGAAGCTATTATAGGACAACTGGTTAGCAATGAGATAGATATTAAAGCTTCATCTTGGATTATACAAGGCATAGTTCTTAGGTGCCTTCCTTTGAGGGTTAAAGATATTTTAATTCTAAAGACGGGAGAAAATTATCCTAATCTAGAAAGTATCAGAAAACACTTTCCCAATATCCTAACTAATTACAAACTGAGAGATTTTCCAACACAAAATAAGACCCAGACTATGGATAAACCAAAGACTGTTCCCAGAGACCAACAAGCTACAGCCAAACAGACAAAACTTGATACTGTAGAATCAAATGTGACCAACTATAATACACGAACACCTACATTACAGAACTTTAATGTAACTGCTGCCTCAACTTACACACTACATTGCAAATTTTGTGCAAGTAATGAACACAGTAGTACTGGGTGTGACAAATATTCAGACTTTAACCAAAGAGCTAAAAGATGTGAACAGTTGAACCTATGTAAAAAGTGTACTGGCCAGGGACATTATAAGAAAGACTGTAAATCTAGGTTAAGATTCAAGTGTAAGTTTTGTAAAAGTTTACGACATGTCTCATCAATGTGTGATTCACCAAAGTGCCCAAACAATAATACTCAAACTCAAAAGATACCTCCCCCAAACAAAGGTAATCAAGAAAATGCCACTTTCATGGGACATTCTGTTTGTTCAAACAACGTAACAAAAAACAGATTCTTTTACCAACTATTACTTTAGACTTAGTGAATAGTGAGGGTAGCACCACTCCAGTGAGATGTCTTATAGACTGTTGTTCTCAACAAACATTTGTTTCACAAAATGTAGTAAATAAATTGGGTTTGACACCAAACCCGAATGAACAAAAACTCAATATTGCATCCTTTGTTAAGGATAACTCGGACAAAAATAGCTATAAGACAATTGACCTGGAACTACAGTTAGAAAATAAATTAGAGAAAATTGAAGCAGTTATTATTTCTAAAGTAGGACAAAACAAACTGGTTATACCCAAACTAGAACAAACCATAAATCATTTGGGAAAACACTACAAAATAGCTGATAGACATATCACTAACAACACAGTAGCTAACATTGAAATGTTAATGGGGGCAGATTATATTAATCTTATTCATAAGGGCATAGTGAAGATAGGTAATGGTATAGCTATTCAGACTCCATCAGGGATAGCCCCTTTGGGTGATCTATCCAAATACAACCTAGACCTAAACCAAAATAGTTCATGACCAACAAATACTATGTGCCTCAACTCAGTCCTACATAACACCTGTAAGAATAGCAACACTTTGAATAATATTATCTCAACTGAGAACATTAATTCATCATTATCAAATGAAACTTTGGATGAGGCAATTCAAACTTTATGGTTGCTAGAATCTGTGGGTATACATGACACAAATCAAACTTCAGAAGATCAGTTAATGGTAGAAAGATTTGAAGACACCATTCAGTGCAAAGACAATAGTTATTTTATTGAGTTACCTTGGAAAATAAATTGTCCAACTTTAAGAGATAATCTCAAAGTAGCTAAAGGACATTTATATAAAGTAATGAAAAAACTCAAACAAGATAATAATATAAAAACATATAATGATGTCTTCAAAGAACAGCTACAGAAAGGCTTCATTGAAGAAGTAACAAATAACCCTTTTAAAAAAGATGGTTGTCATTATTTAACCCACAGGGGGGTCTATCGACAAGATGCCCCAACAACAAAACTCAGAGTAGTATATAACTGTAGCCTCAAAGACAGTGATAAACACAGTTTGAATGATTGCCTGATTGAGGGTCCTAATCTCATTTCTGACCTTGTGAAGATCTTACTGAGGTTCAGGTTAGATAAATATGCCGTACAAAGTGACATTTCAAAGGCATTTTTGAGAATAAATCTTAGAAATGAATATGATAAGAACCAACTTAAGTTCTTATGGTTCAAGGATCCATTTGATTTGAATAAAGGGTTCATAACCTATAGATTTAATGTTGTGTTGTTTGGAGCCAATTGCTCACCTAGCCTATTAGCATTGACAATTAGACATCATTTAAACCAGTTTAATAACTCTTTAACATTGAACTTCCTTAAGGAACATTTTTACGTAGACAATCTAATAGGCTCAACAACAACAAAATCTGAATTATCTGAAGTCTATGAACACTCTCAAAACATTATGCAACAAGGTAACTTTGAACTTAGAGAGTGGATTTCAAATGATGAGGATTTAAACAAAAAGATTTTAAAAGATAATAATGGTCTTACTGAGCCATCAGACAGAGTTAAAACTTTAGGTATGACTTCTAACAGTCATGATTCAATCTGTACTAAAGGTTTTAAACTTGATGAGGAAGCAAATACTAAAAGACAAATATTATCAGAGGCTTCCAAAATTTTTGATCCTATGGGTTTATTCCTGCATTCAACAATAAAATCAAAGATTCTCCTCCAAGAAATTTGGAGGACAAATGTTGGGTGGGATGATCCAATAACAAATGAAAATAAAAAATCTTGGAAGAAGTTAGCTGCTGATTAAACAAAAGTGCAGAACATTAAAATTCAAAGGTGCTGTGGGTTTAGGGATAAGCCCCAGAGACTTCATGTGTTTGCTGATGCAAGCACACAAGCTTATGGGTGCTGTGCGTATCTTGTAAGTCCTACAGAAAGTCATCTAATTTATGCAAAAGGGAAAGTTGCACCTCTCAAACCTACCCGAACCATACCTCAATTGGAACTATTGGCTGCTGCATTAGCCATTAAAACCATTTCATTGCTTAAGGATGCTTACCATGATGTGAACATAACTGATATCCACATCTGGCTTGACAGACAGATTTGTCTTGCCTGGATACGGAATGATAGCATTAATAGTAAGAATATCTTTGTAAGAAATAGGCTAAAAGAAATAGTTGAAGCTAATGAAAGCCTACAAGTAAACTTTCACTATGTTCCAACTAAACAAAATCCAGCAGACTTTCTGACCAGAGGTTTATCCTACAAGTTGTTGAAGTCAAACAAAACTTGGTTTATGGGACCTAAGTGGCTCTGTAATACAGACGAATGGCCTGTGGAACAAGTTAACTTGACATTAAATTTAATCTTTTCAAATGAAAAGGTTGAACCAATCACTAATTATGAAATTTATTCTGATTTCAACAAACTTGTCAGGGTTACAGCCTACTGTTTGAGGTTTGCTCACAACTGTTTAACTACAATTAACAAACAGCTAAATAAAAACAATCATAATTATACAGAAGTTGCAACCAAATACTGGATAGGCCATGCACAACAAAAAGAGTACAATAAAGTTAGAATTCTTGACTAATGGGAAACAAACAAAAGAACCTGTACCATCAGTAGTTGTGGATCTAAACTTGTTCAGAGATGAGGAAGGTCTTCTAAGGTGTAAAGGGAGATTAGACAAATCAAAACTGTCATACAAAGCAAACATCCAATCCTTTTACCTAGATTTAGCTATTTGACAACATTAATCATCAGAAAAACACACAATGATGTATATCATATGGGGGTACCACAGACACTAACTACATTAAGAAAAACTTATTGGATACCCAAGGGAAGGATCACTGTTAAAACAGTCCTGAGTGAGTGTGTCACATGTAGGCGTATTCATGCTAGGCCCTATAGGAAACCAAATCCTCCTGCTTTGCCAGAGGAGAGTTACTCTCAACAGACCCTTTGAGACTGTAGGCATTGACTATACAGGAGCATTGACTGTAGGGGTGGTTGACACTGAACAAAAAATGTACATTGTACTATTTACATGTGCTGCCTCACGAGCTGTTTATTTGGATGTTGTGGAGGACCTTACAGCAGAATCTTTTGTTGCTGTCTTTAAGAGATTCTGTGCACGACATTCAGTACCCAAGACAGTTTGGACTGACAATGCTACATATTTCAAGGCTGGTGAACAAGTCATCCACGACTTGTTAAGCGATGAACTCGCACAATTATATATACAAAATTCAAACATAAAGTGGAAGTATATTCCGGTTGCCTCTCCTTGGTATGGTTCTATCTGGGAGAGGAATATACAAACAGTAAAGAATTGCTTGAAGAAAGCAATTGGCAAAAAACAGATACACTTATTTGAGTTGCTCACTCTCCTGGCTGAGATTGAGAACATCATTAACAATAGACCACTCACTTATGTGAGTGACAACATTAATGACCCGGAACCATTAACTCCAAATCATTTGATTCGGGGAGAACAAGTTAGTCTCCTGCCGGACTACAATATAGACTCTTCAGAAGACCCAAACTGGACTCAACGACATGATGAGCTCCAGACTAAGTTACAACATTTAACTAGAGTTAAAGCTCATTTCATTAAACAGTGGAAAACTGAGTACTTGATGGGTCTAAGGGAGAGACATAAACAAATGACTAAGAAGGATTGGTCTGACACAATTAAGGTAGGGGACCTTGTTCTCATACATGACAGTACTCCAAGACAATACTGGCCTCTGGCTAGAGTTTCAGAACTCAGACCAGGGGCAGACGGGGTAACAAGAGTGGTCAAATTAAGGACTTCAACGGGTGACACAACAAGAGACACATTTCTCATTTGTACCCTTTAGAGTCTGGACCCAAAACAATGGACTTTGGAGAACCTTCTCCACTGACAGTAACAACTGGAGACACTGAACTTCCAGTAACTATTCCTTTGACAGTAGGAGTGGTAACGCATCCTACTACAACATTGACAGACACAAGACCTCAGCGACAAACAGCATTAAAGGCGCGACTATTTTTACAACAAAAAATAGATGCTGGGGAATTGTAATTTTATCTTCTAACTTTCACTTTTTCTTTTCTTATGGTAAAGACCATAGATAGTTTCATCCTATGGATGTATATTTTCTCTTCTAATTAAATGCTACACCTTCTCCATGAGAAGGTGAGGATAGGCACTGTTAATCAGATTAACAGGCATTTACAGTCAAATAGTTAGCTAGTCTACACTCAGACATAAAAATTGGTGACAATGACACCAAAATTTTTATCTCCCGGGGCCCCCAGTATATGGAAAACTGATGAGTGGGTAGTTGGGAGGTAACGAAAATGGTTCACTGAGTAGGTAAGTAGTTAATCTAACAATTATTAAATTCCTTTTATGTCAATAACTGGGTGAATGAAACCAATTGGTTGCTCACCAGAGTTATTCTCCACACTAGTATTTATATACTGTGTGACAAGAGCGTGCTCGGTAATAGATATACATTACCGATGAACCAACCGGAAAAACCAAGACGACGCTGGTGGAAAAAGCCCCGCTAAAAGGAGAACAAAAACGAGGAACGGGGCGAGAAGGACGGAACGGGAGAAGGGACGAGAACAGACAACGAAAAAGATCCCCACCAGCAAGTACGCTCTCGACAATTATACAGGAAGGAGAAAAGAGACTCTCTAATAACTAGCAGTAAGTGACTAATTGTGTTTTTAGCCCAGTTAGATCTTCTAACTTCCAACTTAGAAGACTCATTAAATTAAGCTGGGTCAGACAACTTAGGCCTACATTGTGGCCTAAGACCCAGCATCAACTCCTAGCTTAACAAAGGTGAAGGTAGATTGCCCTAACCTAGTTTGGTGAGGAATCCTACTGTGGACCTCAATTTATCTGCCCGCTCTGGACCATTTCCGGAATCTCTAGGCTGACCCCTACAGGGCTAGACTTAATCTACTCTATAGTTAGACTGGAGATATAAGGGGTGGGTTAATTGTGGACCAATTCATACAGAGCATTTTTCACATAAAGATTTGCTTGCTTTCATATTTCAAAATGGACTTGAACTAACGTTTCCTGAAGCGGTGAAGCTGTTGCTATTGATTTTAACAATTCCAGCTACAACAGTTTCTGTTGAGAGGTCATTTTCAGCTTTGAAAAGAATTAAAAGCTACACCAGGAATAGAATGAAACAGGAAAGGCTTTCATCACTTGCCCTAATTTCAATTGAAAAGGAAAGATTTACTAAAATGGAGCAAAATCCCACTTACAATTTCTTTGAAAAAATTACAGATATTTTTGTTACTAACAAAGAGAAGAATGGAATTCATCTACAAATAAAGCGGTAAGTAAATATTTGTTGTTGACCAAAAATTAGCACAAATGGTGCGGAAGGGGTTAATTATGCTTAAAATTCGTTGGTGGCTGGGGGATATATATACACACACACACACATATATATATATATATATTATATAGTTTATACACACATATATATCAGTGGCGTGCGGTCCATGGAAGCAAGGGAAGCAATGCTTCCCTATTCAAAGAAAGAAGAAAATGCTGTATTATACTTTAAAGTTTAAACAGTTCAATATGTGTTAATAATTTGTACAAAATCATTTTATTATACTATTTATAGCATTTGATTGGTAATCAGGTGGATACATAGTATATACATTGGTTGCCGTTCGTGCAAGAACCTTTAAGAAAGCCGACGCAAAAAATCTCGAGTTGGACAACAATTGACGAAATGCATCCTTTTTCCCAATGACTTTCGCTTTTTTTTTTTTTTTTACTGTTACAAATTGTTTCTTTCCATTCTAAAAACTCATTTAATGTTTAATAATGTAGTATTTATTGAATACAACAAGTTTCATATATAGTTTTTCTACTAAAAAATTCCATGGCCATGTTAAGCGAAAAAGAATATATATTTATCGTTATTTTATCCTTCCCTATGTCAAAAAGGAAGCAATTTAGATTTCGTTGTCCAGATCTTATAGTTAATTTTCTTGAAATATCTGGCAACTTACATGTGCTTCTTAAGGATATGAAAACCGATGCCTTTTACGAAGAAATAGTACTGTAATAGATATATTTAATGAAAAAGAAAGAATAATAGAATTAACCTATAAGTAAAGTAAGTAGATGATTATATGCGTTTTGTTTTTATTATATACGAGTATTTTAAAGTTTTATTTTTATTTAGTATAATCTTTGTTGTTTTTGCTTGAATTGCTTCCCCTTGACGAAAAATCACCGCACGCCACTGATATATATATATAATATATATATATATATCAACGTAAAGAACGACGCTTGTATAGGAGATATTCCAGTTAAATATTTTGAAAAAAATTCAACCGTATGGATCCAAATTTATAGTCCCATTTTTATTTCTAAATGTAAAAATAGGCTAAATAGTGCGATTTTTAAGCTAAAATTTGCATACTATTTAATGTTGGTATATATCATTTCATGAATTTCATTAACTTTTACAATATTTTAGGGCTCCATTAAAGCTTGTATAAAAATTGGATCTTAAAACATGGAAAAAAATCGACTTTTTCAATCAACTCTTTGCCTTACTAAGATCGTAATTTTAGTGGAATTTTTCGACGGAAACTCAAATCGGGAACTCAGTCCGAGTGGGACGTCATCTAGGCTTAGGTTAAGTTAGGTGTAGTACTTACCTTTCCGGGTCCCGAATTCATTGTGGGGTACCCATACCCAGTTAGGTTAATTGAATGCCCGGTTAACCTTGACAACTGGTTAGGTTAAGTTGTGAAGTTTGCGCTCAGTTAGCCTAATCACTGAATGCGTTAAGTCGCTCAATTTGTACTGCTCTGTTGTCGCGCAATCGGAAATAGCACCTAGGTTGTATTAACTTTTTTACTCAATATCACCCCCAAAGTATGGCAGACCGGTTGTGAAACACCCTGTATAGTGAGGAATAGGGAAAGAAGTGTGTGTTTGAGAACATGCTGGACTGCTCATAGGGTAGATAACATACGGAAAAAGATCAGCTAAGGAGGACAGGGCCAGAAGAAACGGGAGTTCCAGCACTCGATTTAGCGGGTCGAGTCGAGTAGGGGAGCTTCGCCAGAGATACCAAAATAAATCAGTGTGGCAACAGCTCTTTTCCGCTCGGTCGGTCCGCCGGCTGAACAGAAAAAAGGCGCCGATCTTGTTATAATGATATTAACCCTTTAATGCCCAGTGTGTGAAATTTTCATCGTTAACTTTGGAAGCAATTTTAGACCTTCCAGTTCCCAATGTGTGAAATTTAACACATTTCGTATTTTATTAATTATGAACAATAAAACTTTGTAAAATATATTTTTCAGTTATTTTGGGTCCAATTAAACGATTTTTATATCCCAATTTTTTGTTTTACTTTTCGACTTAATTTGGGTATGAAAGGGTTAAGACGACTTCGTCGGGGTAAAGAAACAAAGCTCGATGAGCAAGTCATCATCAGCCGCAGTTGTAACTTAAGTAGCTCCGAAACGATGTTGCTGCTCTCGCTTATGTCATCCCATTCTTCTTCGTCGTCTTCGTAACAATAATTTTTTAGAGGCGGGGCCACCACCTTGTCCTTCGTGTGAAGAGAGACCAACGCACGGAACTACTACGAGGTTATGATATATATATATATATATATATATATATATATATATATATATATATATATACACCTTACCTTACAATCTTACAAAGGTTTCGCGTGATAATCTCTCATTTCGCGAAGGTCAAGCTTGTCGCCCCTCCTCTCGAGTTGGCCTGGTGAAGTAGTGAGTTTGATTCTTGCGCTCTCCACCTCACATTATATATATATATATTTTTTTTTTTTCAAAATTAAACTTTTTGCTAATTTAAATACGTGACCAAGGTACGTGAATATACTAAATTAGTAAATAGAATAATGATCCTAAAAACTTACGGTAGGATCAGTTTTTATTTCGAAATGGTTATCACAGAGATTGCATTTCATTCGAAACTGATATATTGGAGTTGAATAACTAACTTTTTTTCTTTTCAACATTATATCAAAATAAAATACCTATAAATAGCTCATTATGTATATTTTTAGCCATCTCTACAACTAAAACATAGTACTCAGTCCCAGAGCACAAACTAAGCCTAATTTAACACAAGGAAATGTGAATTTTTCTTACTATCAAAGTCCCTGTATTTAAAATCGAAAGCCACCTCATAGTTAGCTATCTAATTTCAGAGGATTAATCCACCTCATACATTTCTTTTATGGATGAAGCAGGAGCCAAAGGCGAATGCTCATAAAAGCGCACCCCCAGCCGCCACATAGAAGAATTGAGTCAAAATCAAGGTTCCAGGTTTTCGAGATGCCTGCACACACTGCGTTTGAAAGATTGGAGGTCAGAGACACGGGGGACGGGAAGATGGGTGGAGGAAGATTGTTCCAGAGTTAACCGGGTGAGTAGATGAAAGATTGAAAATACTGATTAACTCTTGCATTAGAGAGTTGGACAGAAAAGGAATGAGAAACTGTTGAAAGTCTGGTACTCCGTGCTCTTCTTAAAGGATGAGGCATGCAGTCAGTGTTCAAAAAAGCAATGTCCGTTATAATAGCGATAGTAAAGAGAGAGGGATTGAAGACAATCAGGTAGAGGCGGGGAGTTGATGAGACGAAAAGCCTTTGATTCCACCCGGTTAAGTAGGGCTGTGTGGGTTGAGCTACCCCACACATGAGAAACATACACCATACAGGGGCGGACAAGAGCCCTGTACAGAGACAGCAACTGAGGGGGGTTGAAGAAACCGCTGAGGCGGTACAGCACACGTAAGCTCTTAGAAGTTGTTTTAGAAAGAGATTATATGTGATCTTTCCAGGAAAGATAATCAGAAAAGGAAATGCCAAGAATGTTAAGAGAAGAGGAAAGATTGAGTTTTGTGTTGTTAAAGGCAAGGGGATAGTCATGTGGAAAACTGCGAAGAGAAGGCAGATGGAGGAACTGAGTTTTTGAGGCATTTTAAGCCAGAAGGTTTTCTCTGCCCCAATCAGAGATATCAGAAAGAGAGAGGTCAGGTGCCCCATCGCCGTCCCACGTGAATTATGAAGCGACTGCTGTGAGGGATGCTTTGGGAAGCGGCGGGAGAAGTGAAGAGTGGAATCATCGGCATAGGAGTGAATAGGACAGGAAGTGCGAATTAAAAGATCATTAATAAATAAAAGGAAAAGAGTGGGTGACAGGTGAGAACCCTGAGGAACACCACTGTTAATAGCTTTAGGAGGAGAACAGTGGCCATCTACAACTGCAGCTATAGATCGACCAGAAAGGAGATTAGAGATGAAGGTACAGATAGAAGGATAGAAACAGAAGGAGGGCAGTTTCGAAATTAAAGATTTGTGCCAGACTATCAAAAGCTTTCGATGTGTCTAGCGCAATAGCAAAAGTTTCACCGAAATCCCGAAATGAGGATGACCAAGTCTTCGAGATATGCAAGAAGATCGCCAGTAGAGCGGCCCTTGCGGAATCCATACTGACGATCTGAAAGAAGATTGCGAGAAGAAAGGTGTTTAAGAATCTTCTTATTAAGGATAAATTGAAAACCTTTAGAAAGGCAAGAAATCAAAGCAATTGGAGGGTTGAGAGTGGTCACCCTTTTTTGGGACAGGCTGAATGAAAGTGAACTTCCAGCAGGAAAGAAAATTACCAGATGAGAGACAAAGACAAATGTTGAAAAATCGTGTATGGCCAATGATTTCGCAATGGAATAACATTGGTAACACTGGTCAACAAAGTTTTTGTCACAGAGATATTTTTACTTGAACTGTATGTAATTTTTTACATTCATTACAGAATGAAAACAGAATTTTTCTATCACCCGCAGTTTTAGAGTGACACACGAAATTTGCAATACTTAGGATTTGAGTCAGAATAGGAAGGGGGCGGGGTCTGCCCCTTGCTCCTCCCCTGCTTATAAGTTGCTGTACGTCACTGTTGAATTTCATTTGTCAGTTACTCACTTGATTTCGCTCAGTGAACATTTTAGGCGAGTTCAATATGCATTTTCTACTTTGATATTGGCTATTATGTATATAAATTAGTCCAAATTTCATTTTCGATTCACTCAATATTGGTGGGTGATAGACAAATTTTGAGATAATTTTTGAACTCCGTGGTAAAAAAACCTATAAGCTCACCCATTTTTGTTCATGTGACAAAAAAAAAGTTCTTTTTTATCATCCAGTGATAATCTTCATTTCATGCAGGACGGAGCGCCTCCTCATTTTTCTAACGATGTGCGGGCATGGCTGCATGACAAATTTCCAGGACGATGGATTGGAAGATGTGGTGCGCATGAATGGCCTGCTCGCAGCCAAGACCTAACACCTTGCGACTTCTTTCTGTGGAGTTGGGTTAAGGAAGAAGTTCATCGCCACAAAATTAAAGATCTTAATGAACTGGTGGAAAGAATTAACCATGTTCTCAACAATGTTCCTGAACGCATGTTACGAGTAGCAGTAGACAACATACCTGTTCGTCTAAGGAAATGATGTGATAATGCATTAGCATATGTGTGGAAGTGTAAATTGCACGTGAATGTTTGTGAATGAAAATCTCAATAAATACTGAATAATTTAGTTCCTTTCATTAAAATTGAGTACGAAGTAGGGAAGCTATAGGAATTTTAAAATAGGGAATTACTTATCATACACACTGTATATAAACACACACTCCCCCTTGTTACCTATCCTTCCATTCATACTTATACACTTTGTACCCTTCTGATTCACATTTTTATCCAGTCCTGAGAAACTGCCTGACGAACCCAAGCTTCCCGAATGCAAACTAAACAAACAGCTCTTACGCAATAATTTACGTCGAAAGTTCACGTTATACCACTTGATAGCCAATTTTAAGCCAATTTTAAGGAAAAGGAAATTCGAAGTAAAACACACCTCTTCTCAGGGACCCACTTCAAAAATTAATTCGTTTCCTACGTATGACAAACAGAGCATTAGTAATTAAAGTTAAGGAACAATTCTATAGGGTTTTTTCTCATATAAACTTCAAATATGTAACTAACATGTATTGAAAATCTGAACTTGACAGAATGTAACTTGGGATATAGGTTAATTATGACATTTTCATCCGCTTTATTTATGTTAATCAGCTCATCTGATGATGTAGGAGGTCCAGAGCCCTAATAACTGACTGTTTTCCTATTCTGTCAATATCTTCACTGCTGTTGGATGAATAACAAAAATTTACTGCTCTACTACAAGGGTTCTTCATTTTTGTTTGGGTAATGCTCTGTATTTCCCTTCTCTGTCGAAGGAACAGTATTTAGCATTAATATCATTACAGCTCCTTAGAATATCTGCCGAAAAAGTTTTCTTGAATAGCTTTATCTTCATCTTTATATGAAAGATGCCTTTTACATTAACCCTTGTCAGGGATCTTCAATTTACTAACGTTGTTGGAACCATGGGGCCAATACGATCCCAGGCCTAAAATCTTATAAAATGGTACTAGAAAAAGTCTGTAATGAAACAGTCACGTGAATGAAACATTGTATTTGATATTTTAGAACTTTTAACGAGTATCATCATCTCTTTCAATGTTTTAACCTCATCGTTCCTGATGAGGGTTAAAATTATATGACTCCTTCAATGGTTGAAGCACTTACTGATACTTCAATAACAGAATCTGATGAGTGAGTATTGAGTAACGTTCTACAATGGAACATTATACAAGAAAATAAGGGAGTTATGTCAAACAATGTAAGATTAAGACAGTAATTCATTGGCTTAAGCATTTTTGATATACTTAATAGATTTCTTTCTTAAAACCACAAACAGTTTAAAGTGCGATCAAATCCAATTTAATGATTATGTTACTCATATAAAACATTATCTAAATTTAATGTTTACAGCCTCTAAATCTACTTCTCGACAAAAATTTAACTATTGCTACGAATGTGTATATTCTATGGCATCCTCAAACAGCTTCTGAAAATGCTTCACGTATTCATCACAATGCTCGCCTGTTGAAGAAAAGGAGAATGAGGTATCAACAGAAATTACCAATAATATCACTGATGTATTTTCAATACTGATAATGAATTTAGTAACATTTACTAACATTTGTGAAATAAATTCATTTCTAATTGAAAGCTCTAGTACAAAATCGATTTTATAAGATTAAACGAATAATGTAGCGGAAAACAACAGATGCAAAATTCCAACTATAAACTCAACTACAATATGTAATTAACTTGATAGTTGTAGTTGATATATATATATATATATATATATAAAATTCAGCGACGTGCACTCAGGGTAGGCAAGGTAGGAAGTGCCTGCTCTAGCATAAAATCTAAAAATATAAAAAAGTAACTTTTTTCGTTATTTAAACTTCATTCTTTCAGTTCCTTAATGCTTTCTCTTAAAATAAATACAAATTTCATGCTAATTCTGCAACATGTAGCATTATGTGTAATGCTGAAGCAGGCACATATTGCTATGCTTTTTATCCTGCATATAAATTATAATAGCTAAATTCTTCGTACCGCGTGCCGTCAATCCAAGCTTTTTCCTTTAAAACAATAGGAAATAAAGGCAATTTTTAACCTGCCTACGAAGCAACCCATGGGGCGGGCGTATGATATAGCAACGTGGCAACGCAACTGCAGTTTCGGTTTGGATAGATATTCCATATTGCATTGAAAGAATCAATGACACAATAGAATCATTAGAAGATATGCGTAAAAATTTTGGTGTTTTTTATGAGAAGTTTGAAGAGAATTGTATAGAAAATAACCTTGCTGAATCCAATTGTCGCATAAAACATACAATTAAGGAAGAAAGAGAGAGAATTTTTTCTCTTATATTGAATGATATAATTAAACAAATGGAAGCTAGATATAATGACTTCAAAAATTTGCGGTTTATTACTTTAGTTGATAGTAAGAAGTTTGCCGAAATGGCTAGTCAAGTTGATAGGGAAGCGCAAGAAAGTTTAGAAAAGAATTATGCTAACTACTTTGATTTCGTAAGACTAAAAGCTGATTTGTCTGGAATCTATAATGCACCAATGTTACGAGACAAATCTATTAAAGATTTGCTTGTCTTCATTTTCAAAAATGAACTGGAACAAACATTTCCCGAAGCAGTGAAACTGCCGCAATTGGTCCTTACAATTCCAGCTACAACTGTTTCAGTTGAGCGAACATGTTTAGCTTTAAAAAGAATTAAAACATGCACTAGGAATCGAATGACACATGAAAGGCTTTCATCGCTCGCTTTAATCTCTATAGAAAAAGAAAGGTTCATGAAACTGGAACAAAGTACTACACGCAACTTTTATGACATGGTTACAGAAATATTTCTTCAGAAGGAGAGACGAATGGAATTTATCTACAAATAATGTAAGTAAATACTTATATAACTAAAATTTTTATTTTGAACTTTCAATATTTTTATTAATTACCGGGACATTAGTTGGTATAAAATAGCTATGAAATTCTGACCAGTTTTATTAAGTTGAGTAACAATGCGATGCATGCCTAATTTCTATATTTCGATGGTAATTATTGTTAATACAATTTTCAGACCCTTTGTTGGCAATTGATTTTATTAGTGCCTACTGCCTACCCTGAGTTATGACGCACCGCACGTCCCTGAATTATATATATATATATATATTAGGGTGGTCCACAAAATGGAAGTATTTTAAATTCTTCCTCCCAGGGTTTCGTTAGGTTCCTTTTCCCAACAAACCTCTCTGAGCAAAATTTGGGTTCAATCGGTTAATATTTAGAGGTGGCTCAACTACCCCCAGAAGTCCACATTCATGGCTTCTGAGTCCCCCCCATATATATGGGTATTATCCGCTTGTTGGCGGGGGTATCATGGCTGACCAGGCCACTCATTGTTGCCCAGCTAAGATTGTGGACTTGTTATAATCAGGAAACCTCTTTCGGTGCTCATCCACCACACTTAAGAGAAACTGGAGTTGATCTTCTCCTTTCGTCAGAGTTCCGCTGAAGGTTTGAATGAGAGCTACTGCCCTTTCAGCATGATCATTAACTACTTTGATGTTTCCTATGATTCTTTTAGCTTCTTGGAAGTTTTCATTCTCCTCCCAGGTGCTGGGGTCATCATCAAGAAAACTAATATTGATCAGTAGGGCCTTAAGAAGCTTTAATGAGTTCTTTGTGGCAAGAGTTTCTAATTTCAGTGTTGCTTTGCATTCCTTGAGTCTTCTTCTCTTTGAGAAGTCTAATGACCCCTCCTTTTCCCTCATACACTGGACCATGATTCCCTTGGTGTCTGGTGCAACAGTTTGATCGAAGAGAGCAAGGGCCACCAGCTCTTCTGATAAGTACCATAGGTGGTTTTCAAATTTCTTGAGAGCTGCTTTGGCCACTTTCTGGTCATGATAGTCCTTTAACTTTTGGATAAGATCCAGATCATTCTTCGGAGCTTGTGATGGAATAGGAGCAGTGATCCAGCTTTTTAAGTAGATTAGGACTCCAAAAAGGGTAAGGGTTTTCAGGTCCTTCTTCTCTCGAGGAGTCAGGGTGATTTGATTTCGAAAAAGCCACATTTTGATGGCATAGATAACTTTAGCCATCCACCTTGCATAGTGCGTGCCAGCAGGACGTTTGAATGTGTAACTTTCAATTTTTTCACCAAGAAAGATCAAAGAAAGTTCCAAAAACTCTTTATAGTCATCTCGAAAATTTCCAGTGGCCAGATGTTCTTTGGCAAAGGCAATTATTTCATTTCTAAAAGGATCAACTTGCTCCTTCATCTCATCATCATCCTGTGATGTAGAGAAGGTTTTTAAATCAATGTAGTCCCACATAGATTGGAACCTTTTGAACAAAAGTGGCTCAGGGGCAGAAGATGAACCATGGACTGCTTCAAACACTCCTCCATACATGACTTCCATGCAATGATGCCTACAGGCAAAATAGAAGAGTGGTCGACTAAGTTTCTGTTCCAGAAGAACGCATGCTCCCCTGTTTGTTCCTGTATTTGATGCTGTAGTATCTGATAACATTCCGATTATTGACTTATCTACGTTCCATTCGGAAAGAAGATTATACACTGCAACTGATTGAGCTTCCCCTGTTCCACTTGGTAGTTTGGGAACACCAAGCAGTTTTGAATCACCTGATTCAACTGAAGAGACAAGGACTGGGAGTCTGTCTACCTTTTCATTCTTGGCAAGTAGATTAGGGATCAACTTCCCATCCCAGTGGACAATCGAAATACTTGGACTAAAGCTAGCTTTAATGGCATGGGTTATTTGCCTTCGATGCCTCTCTCGGTGCCTTTTGATTGAAGAACGAGAGATGTTCACCTCTGAAAGATCTTGACCAAGGCTAGATGCAGTTTCAGCTAATACAAAGGTGGCCCTCCTGTCACTGATGCCAGTCCTGTCCAGAGCAGCAGCCAATTCAGGAGATATGATATTCTTTGCTGCCTTTTTCTTTGGTGGAGTTGGTCCGCTGGTAGATGGGGATTAATAAGGTAATCTTCATCTTCTCTTTCTGACTCACATAAAGACTCAGAAGAAGAACTTCCCTGATCTAGCATAACTTCCTGTGAAGCAGCATATTTTTCTTCTTCAGCTTTCCGCTTCCTATTTACCAATTTCATTTGCTTCTCAGCAGCTCTCTTTTCTGCCTTGTCAGTCACCATATCTGCAGATCCCATTGATCCCACTCGTCCCGCCTTCCTTTGTTGGATCAAGAACTGCCGGTCTTCTTCATTTTTGATTAAGGTAAAGGCATCAGCATGGGCGACATCAAATAGGTTCTCCATTTCTTCCGGAAAGGTTTTCTCTTTTTCTAACTGAGAGTTGCTTTTCCTCCCAGCATTCTTCTTAATCGCTTTCCACTCCAAGTGTAGAGCCTGAATTTTGTGAAGAATGTGGTCTTTCCTTTGAGTAGGGATTCGGGCTCTCTCCCAGAAGAGACGCAATTCTTCAAAAACAGCTTCTGAACTAGGTTTGATCTCCTTCTTTAAGACTTGATGATGGTGGAGGAACATGCGGAGGACCTGGCCACGGGAAGGCAGCTTGGCTCCAGTGATTGTTTCCTCTGACTTTTTCATTAAGTAAAATGTACGTTTATTTGACATTGCAAAACCTGTAAATTTAATAAATCTATCTGAAAGAAAAATAATCATTAGTTAATGTATCTGTAAATCATGTTTCTTTTAATTATTCACTATATTAATAAAGGGCATAATGGTATACAAAAAACAGCTTTGAGCCACCCCTAAAAGTTATTCGATTTGCCTTAAATTTTACATGAAATATTTTTTAGCTAAAAGGAACCAGATTATAGCCTGGGAGGAAAGAAAATTGAACTTCGATTTTTTACCCCATTCTGTGGACCACCCTAATATATATATATATATATATGTGTCCCAATTTTTTTTGTTCCTGAAGTTTGTCATGCACACCCCTAATTTCTTCCACTCGTGAAAACATGCCAGCAAGATGAATTTCATTCGTCTTCTTTAATTTTAAGGGTCCCCTCAAACCATGTGTTACTATTGCTGAACGGCTACTCTCTACCTTATACTAATTGTAGCATATTTCTTTTCAGGTTATGGATACAAGAAAGCAGGAGACTGTGTGGTTGGTGGGGGTGTTGCGAAATGAACCCCTGGAAACGCTGTGTCAACTCCCGACAGTGGGAGATGTTCTTCGACGTCTGTTGTTCTTCAATCGGAAGAAAAAAACGTCCACGGCGGAAGCTGCCAATGTGGTAGCTGATGAAGTTATGGCGGTGTGGGCTCGGGCATCTATTCCGACCTCCCACAAGCCCAAGTGCGTCGAGAGGATCAAGGCCTTCTCCACGGACTACGAGAAGGTTGCCAGAAACCGAAACCGTAGGGGAGAGAAGCAACTGGAGCGGGAAAAGGGATTCCAAGCCAACCTGAATACACTGTTCGAAACAGCTCATGCCAACGCCATGAAACTCATCAAAGTCCCCGAAGATCGAGACTTTCTGAATGACCAGCGAACCGTGCGGAAGATGTACATCGGAGGAGAGGACCTGGAGTTTGCTCGCAGGGCAGCGGAGCGGGAGAAACGCCGAGCAGCTGAAGAGAAGATGAAGAAGAAAAGCCGCGAAGAGATGGACTCACTGCAAGCAAAATGAACGGTGAAAAGTGACTCTTCTTCTTCTTCTTCGGAGTCCATGGCCGAAGCATCCAATGATGATGTCCAATATTCCTCTCCTGGTCCTTCGGCTCCTCGATCCGCTCCCAAGGACGGCCAAGTGTCGGCAAGGAGGATCATCCAATATCCCAATTTTGCTGCAGCCCTGGATCGAACTGGAACCTCAGTACGCCAAGCGATGCACATTGTGGCTCCAGCACTCGCTGCCGCGGGAGTTGTTATCCTCGGTCACCTTGTCCAAATCAAGTCTTCACCGTTCACGGCAGAAGTCCAGGAAGAACTTGGCAGCCGGAATCAAGACCGAGTTCAATCCTGATACGCCGCTTGTCGTCCACTTTGATGTCAAACTCCTCCCTGATTCGGATGGAGGGAAATCGGATCGCATACCAGTGCTGGTCAGCGGGAAGAATCTTGAGAAGTTGTTGGCGATCCCAAAAATCCCTGACAGCACGGGACAGCGGATGGCTGGAGCTGTTCTCAAGGTGCTGGACGATTGGCCGCAAGTTCAACCATGGATTGCCGGTCTCTGCTTCGACACAACAGCGGCGAATACCGGTATTCACAGCGGCGCTTGTACGATTATCCAGGACCAAATGGACCGCCGCGTTCTTTTCCTGGCTTGCAGACACCACATGATGGAATTGGTAATCACCTCAGTCTTCTGGCACCGAAATTGCGCTGTTCGCTCGCTTCAAATCCCAATGGGAGTTCATCGACCAGAAACAGGCTTCTCCGTTCAACGGCGATGGCCCAAGCGACATCCTTTCGGAATGGGTGGCGTTGAAAAAAGAGCAGATTGTCCACTTCATTGAAGACCAGCTTGAAGTTGGCCACCCAAGAGACGATTACCGGGAGTTCCTGATCCTCGCTCTGGTCTTTCTCGATGGTCATGGCAAACGAGATCTCCGGTACAATCGTCCTGGAGCATACCACCGGGCCAGGTGGATGGCCAAAGGCATTTACTGTCTTAAGATGTTCATCTTCCGAAGCCAATTCCACCTGACCGCTCACGAGGTCCGGTCACTACGCAGGATAAACGTCTTTGCCGTCACCATCTACCTCCAGAGGTGGTTCGAGGCTTCATTGACGGCGGACGCGCCAGTCAATGACCTGGAGCTGTTGGAGGACCTAGAGCGGTACAAGGCGGTGGATCATGATGTAGGTACCGCCGCATTGACGAAATTCCGGGGCCACCTCTGGTACCTAAGCGAAGATTTAGCCGGACTCGCTATGTTCTCCTCCAAAACCACCGATGCAGAGAAGACGGCCATGCTCCAAAACCTGCACAAGAAGACCGAAAACCGAAAAGATCTGCGTCGGCTGGAGGGAAAGAGTGTCTTGACCGTGAGACGGTCGGATTTGAGCACCTTGGTCACGAAAAGGACTCAAAACCTTTTTCATTGCCTGAAGCTGCCGGTTCCAAAAACCCCCAAAGATCTCGAAGGATGTGCACCATCGTTGAAGTCTGTGAACGACGCGACAGAACAGGCGGTGAAACTGGCGGAAGATTTCAACGAGGGCCTGACAAAAAACGAGGAGGAACGGCAGCTCGTGTACCAAGTCGTCGAATACCACCGCCAGCAGTTCCCCTCAGCAAACAAAAAGATCCTCTGTCCCCCGAAATGAAATGTGCCATTAGGAAGAATTTCCATTTCCTTTAATTTAGTCATTAGAAAGAATTTACATTTCATTCTTCCATTCTAGAATGATTAATGCTGAGCATTTACGTTTGTTCATATAGGGTCGAATAAACAAGGTCAATGAGGGGACCCTTCCCCTCCTAATAGGCCAATGAAATTTCGCCCATTTTTTCCTTTCTTCAAGTGTAATTAATTAAAGGGGTGTGCGATTTGACTCTTGCAAATTTTTGTTTTCACATGTGAGGCTGGGACACCCTATTATACGGTGGGCGGAAAGTAACTCCCTAATTTAAATTACATATAAATTATGTATAAATTGTGATTGTATTGTTATATTGTTATGGTGTGTTCTCTAAAGTGGTACAATTGTAACGTTCATTTTTTTTTTTTAAATTTCAGATTGAAGGGTAACATGGCTGAGCGTTTAACACTGCAGGAGCGTGCCCAGTTGGCGGCACGGTACGAAGTTTGGCAATCTGTCGTTCGAGTTCAAAGATGGTGGCGGGCCATTCACGGACCACGTGCCCAAGTGGACCCGAAAACAACCAAGAACTGCCACTCGAAGCTCATGACCACGGGGTCTGTGGCAGATGTTCGAAGATGTGGTCGCCCTTCGACATCCAGGGCCCAGGAGACGGTGCAGGCAGTTCAGGAAATGTTCGCACGGAGTCCACGAAAGTCAACTCGCCAGGCAGCTCGGGAAAGTGAACTCTCCCGCTACTCAGTGCGAACTGTGCTGAAGAAGGAGCTGAACTGGCGTGCGTGGAAGCCGCATTACTGCCAATCTCTCTCGGACGAGGACTGCGACATTCGCATGGAGTTCGGGGAAATCATGCTGGCTTGGCATGAAGACTGGCCCCATCTCTTCCGCAACATCCTCTGGAGCGACAAGGCGGTGTTCCACGTCGGAGGCTTTGTCAACCGCCACAATTGCCACTACTGGGCAGGAGAGGATCCCATGGTTACCGCTGAAAAACGGCAGAATCGGTTCAGTGTAACGGTGTGGTGTGGTATGACCTCAGATCAGGTTGTGGGCCCGTTCCTTCTGCGCAACACCATGAATGCTGAGCGGTACCTTGCTATGTTGCGAAACGAGGTCTGGCCGGTTGTCAGCACATGGGAGAACATCGACGATCTGATATTTATGCAAGATGGCGCCCCTCCGCACTTCGCTCTTGTTGTCCGTGAGTGGCTGGATGCCCACTTCCCTGGGCGTTGGATGGGTCGTCGTGGTCCACATCAATGGTCAGCCAGGAGCCCCGACTTGACACCGTGCGACTTCTTTCTTTGGGGGTGGGTAAAGGAAGAAGTCTACCGCACCAAACCGAGGACATTGGAAGAACTGGAGGACCGAATTCGGGAAGTCATGTCCTCCATCCCGCCGGAGTTCCTGCTAAAGTCAGTGGACGCCATTCCTGGGCGGCTCCAGAAGCTGGTGGAAAGAGTTGGAGCCCACATTGAATTTTAGAGAAAACCTACCATGTATGCCTACCTTTTCATATTATTTCTTCTGAAATAAATGGATAATATACGTATTTTTTTACCAATCCAAAATAGGGAGCTACTTCCCGCCCACCCTGTACATATATATATATATATATATATATATATTTTTTTTTTACTTCAAAGTATGACCGCTCATGGCCACCAAAAGAAAGGTGGATAGCAGAGCGAACACAGGACGAAGATTAAGGAACAGCTAATGGAAATGAACAATAGACGGGGGGGGAGCAGAAAGATAATAGCGGAGTTACAGCCGGTAAAGAAGTCGGGAGCGAAAGAGGAAGGAGAACAACCCGGTTATCGAAAAGTAGGGACCTTCAGATAGAATAGCGCCAAGCCTATCAGAAGGCCCGACGCTCTCCAAAAAGGGAAAATACTCTGCGCGCAGCGCAGAGTAAAGCGGACACTCCACCAGGAGGTGGGCAACTGTAAGGAAAACGTTACAATTGGGACATCGGGGCACCCGATCCCCGGCCATCAAATAGCCATGGGTCAGGTGGGTGTGGCCAATACGGAGGCGGGCCAGAGCCACCTCCTTATGGCGCGACCGATGGAAGGAAGAGGCCCAACATCCCAATTTGGGTTTAATCTTGCAAAGTTTGTTATCTGTAGCGCCATCCCAGCGACTCTGCCACCGGGAGCGCAAAAACCTACGGAAGCCAGGGATATAATCGGAAAAGGGGAGGGACACGGGTGAAACCTGTAGTCGGCACGCGGAACGGGCAACTCGATCGGCAGCCTCATTACCAGCCACGTTAACATGTGCTGGGACCCAGCAAAATACCACCTCCTTGCCACCGAAAGCGACAAGGTTATGGCACAGTAGCTGGATTCGTCGGACCAGTGGGTGGACAGGGTCAAAACACACCAGGCCATCCAGGGCACTGCGGGAATCCGAATAGATGACAAACGACCCATCCGGATGCTCCCGCACCACCTCAAGAGCGCTCAGAATGGCATAGAGCTCCGCCGTGAAAACGGAAGCCTCATCAGGGAGACGGGTACATCGGGGAGCAAGGGCAGACGACTGGGGAACAGCCGCGGCCCCAACGCCCCCCGACGACCTCGAGCCATCCGTGAAGATCGCAACACATGCAGAGTGACACGCCGCATGCTGAAGGAACAGAGACCGAAGCAAGGCAGAGTCAGAATCGGCCCTGCGAACGGGGCGCAACGCCCTACAGCACGCAACAGGGGTGCTCTCCAAAGGTGCAACACCCTTGAAAGAGACCGGTATAACGGATGGAGGAGTGCCCATACCATCGAGGAGGGAGGTCACCGTGTCGATGAAATACCAACCCCCATCCCGGCAGAACGCCCTCTCCACCACCTGGAACAGAGGAGAGTTGGGAAGACGGAGGATCCGGAGATAGTGCTTCGCAATGAGGAACGACCTCCGATCCCCCAAGGGAGGGATGTCGCACTGAACCTGCAGACTATCAACCGGAGAGGAGCGGAAGGCGCCAGATGACATGCGCAGTCCTCTAGAGAGGCCCGGATCCAGTATCCGAAGGGCCGTACGGGAGGCGGAGCCATACACCACTCCCATAATCTAATTTTGACTGTACCAGGGACACGTACAAACGGAGGAGTGTCCGCCTATCCGCGCCCCATGTAGTATGCGACAGATGTCCCAGCAAATCCAGGGTACGTCTTGCAGACTCGCGCAGCCGGCGAAGGTGGGGAACCCAGCTCAAACGGCTGTCGAAAACCATACCCAGGAAACGCACTGACTGAACGAGGGCCAGAGGCTGACCCCCGAGTGTAAGATCAAAGGTCGGGACGGCGCCGGATCCCCGTCTCCTCGGCGGAAGGAAGGCCACACACGAAGTCTTCGGGGAAGACAGCGTAAGGCCCACCGACGACGCCCAGCGTTCAACCCGATTGACCGCGAGTTGGACTTGCCTCTCCACGAGGGGGGACTCGTCCCCGCGGCATAGACAGCCAGATCGTCGGCATAGATGGAACATCGCACCGAGGGCGGAAGGGCTCCCGGTAGCGCAGACATGACCAGATTGAAGCAGGAGACGCTTACCACACCCCTGGGGCACCCCCTCCTCCTGAACATACAGGTCAGATAGGGCCGCCCCATTACGGACGCGGAAAGTGCGACGGCAGAGGAAGTTACGAAGAAATGTGGGCAAAAAGCCCACAAAACCAAGAGACTTCAAACGGTCCATGACAACTCCCCGACGGGTCGTGTCATAGGCCTTTTGGACATCAAAAAAGACGGCCAGAACAAGATTCCGGCGGGAAAAGGCCTCCCGTACATCATGACCAAGGAGGAGAAGGGGGTCCAGAGTACCCCGAAATCGACGAAAGCCATACTGGGTCGGGGGGCATAACCCAAGCGACTCCAGTGTAAAGGAAAGTCGGACGGCCACCATCTTTTCAAGGAGCTTGCATAAGCAGCTCGTCAAAGCAATAGGCCGATAGCCCGCCACCTCCGCCGGATCCTTCCCCGGCTTAGGTATCGGGACCACAATCGCCTCCCTCCAACGGGAAGGGAACGACCCCTCAACCCACACCCGGTTGAAAAGATCCAGCAAGAAGTGTAGGGCCATCGGGTGCAGATTCCAAAGAAAGTCATACGGAATGTCATCAGGGCCAGGGGCGGAAGAACGACGGGTTGCCAAGGCAGCCCGAAGTTCCCGCATCGTAGAGAGATGGTTATAGGGCTCGTTCCCAGGCGGCGGGAACGTAACATTCGACAAAAGACGATCCGCAGCTGAAGGCGAACGGGAAACCGCAGCAAAAGCCCCAGCCAGCCGATCGGCCACAGCAGCAGGATCCGAAAGGAAGCCGTCCCCGTCCCGAAGGACAGGGCGACTAGCAGGGACCGGTTTCCCCTCGATACTACGTACCTTCCGCCACACAGTAGCAGAAGGGGTAGACGAGGAAATGCCGGACACAAAAGCACGCCAAGAGGCCCGACGGGCCAACTTGAGAGTCCGGCGGGCGAAAGCCTTCGCCCGCCGCATCTCAATCAAGTGGTCGCGCGCCGGGTGCGGTGGAAGCGGCGCGTCGCCCTCTTCCTCTCGCACACGGCCCGGTGACATGCTGGAGTCCACCACGGGACGCTACGCGTCCGCGGGTTACCGGAAGATCGAGGGATACAGTCCTCCGCGAGGCCCATCAATACCCGCTCGAAGAACTCCAAGCTTTCATCCACAGAGCCAAAGCTCAACACCGAACGGGCAATGACGGAACGAGCTCTGAAGGATGGCCAGTCAGCCCGCGCAAGGCACCACCTCGGTCGAGACGAGACACCTGGCTGCGGTCCGACCGGCTCAAGACAGACTGGGTAATGATCACTACCATAAGAGTCCCCCAACACCTTCCACGAAAAATCGAGTAAGGCATCGAGGGACACCAAGGAGAGATCAATACAGGTAAATGAACCCGTGGGTTCGTGGAAGTAGGTTCACCGGAATTGAGGCACGCAAAGGAAAGTTCCCCCATTAAGGAGAGCAACATACCAGCAACATTAGTCGACCGGACATCTCCCCAAGCCGGGTCGCGACAGTTAAAGTCCCCGAGGAGGAGAAACGGTCGAGGTAGTTGCAACACCAACTCGCGAACCGCGTCGCGAGAAGGAGGGTCATGAGGAGGAATATAAATCGAGCAGGCAGTGTACTGGCGATCTAAAAATAGCCGCACAGCAACAGCCTGCAAAGAAGTGCGAAGAGGCACACCTCGCGATGGTAACGAATGATGCACATAAATCGCCGCACCCCGCCGGCGTGTGTGCTCATCCGGGGTGCAAGGGAAACCAACATAGCCAGAGAAACGAGGGAGTCCCCGCGCAGCCAGGATAGTCTCCTGGAGACAAACACAGGAAGGTTGTCCCAGTTAGCTAAAAGCCCCCTACAGTGCAAAATGGAACTGTAAGGGGAAGTGGCATTATAAGAGGCAGAGAAAACAGAGAAATAGCCACGGACCAAGCTGAGCAGCAAACTCAACGGTCCGCAACCAGGGACGGAATCGGCTTCCCCGACTCACCCCGAACGGGGGGGGGGGGGGCCCACCGACCACGCAGCTGCTTCACCCGTAGTAGAACGAGAGGTGGAAAGTGGAACAGGGAATTCAGAGGGGGGCTCCCCTAGGGGGGGGGGAGAGACGACGAGACGGGCCCAGCCGAAACCCCCGACTCCCCACCAGAGGGGGGCCGGGGGGAACCAGATGTTCGAGGGCTCGTCAAACCAGACAAGCACTGACGTGGGGGGGGGGGAAAGGTCCACCACAGGTGGGAGAGGTAGATCCAGGAGAGAGACCCGACCACTCTCAGCAGGAGCCGAAGTGAAAGACTCCATGAAGAAGGGCCAGGCTCCTCTCCACCGGGTCCACCATGGGAACAGCGTCAGTAATCGAGGGTGTCATGGGGCGGTGTACATCAACCGACACCCGGACACTGGTCGGGGCACCGGGAGGTGACGCCTCACCAGCCCTCCGTATAGCGGGGGGAGTCCCGAGCGGATCAGGAGCGGCGCACCGCTTCCCCTCCGGTGAAGAAGGGGAAGCAGGGCGAGCAGCGGTCATGATCGGGTCTGGAGGACTCCGACTCCGACCACGGCGACGCTTCCTCCTCCCCTTCGGGGCATCACCTTCCCCACCCGAGAGACGAGTAGGCAAGGATCCAGACCCCAAGGCCGGAGAGGGAGAAGGGGCACTTGTAGGCAGGGAATCAGATGGGATGTCTGAAAGTGAGGCAGAGGAACAAGAAGGGCCCGCGGCCCAACACCCGGAACTTCCAGGGGGGGCACCACTCCGGTAGACGCCGGGGTAGCACGGGAGGGGCCAGAGGCCCCTCCATGGCCAAGAGCCGCAGCATAGGACAACCCCCGCCGCGGCTCCCGGTCACGGACCCTATCGCGCACTAAGGAATTCGGTAGTCTTTAAGGACCGCACCTCGAATTCAAATTTGAAAACGGGGCAGTCCCGAGAGGAAGGGTGGGCCCCCGAGCAGTTCGAGCACCGCGGGGGCTTCGTGCACGGGGTAGGGTGCGCAGGCCCACCGCAGCGGACACATAGCTTACCCTCACGGCGGCACGCAGAGCTAACATGGCCGAACCGGTTGCAGCCAAAGCAACGAACCGGGTCAGGCACATATGGTCGCACCGAAAACTCACACGACCGGCGATCACCCACGCCCCAGAACACCTGGGCCGGAGGCACAAGGGAGTCAAAGGTCAGGAGCAGACGAGCGGACAGGGTAAGAGCACCATCCCGGCGCGACGAAAAGAGGAAGACCTTCGTTACCCCCTGGGGGTCAAGATCCTCCTGCAACTCGCTAACCGGGATTGACAGCAGACGGGAAGCGAAAATGGTGCCCTGACAGCTATTCAATTGCGGATGGGGAGTCACAGAAACTCTGCAACCCAAAACATCCTGCAACTGTAGAAGGGACTCAGTCACCCCCGAAGAACGGGACTTCAAAAGAAGAGACCCATCCTTCAGAGGGCGGATATCATAACGACAGGGAACCCCCACCGTCTTAAGACGCTGAAACACCCGTTCCGAGTTGCCCGGAAGGGAGCCAGCGGAAGGGCGGAGAACAAGGAACCTGTTCACCGGACAGAAATTGACAGCCGGGACAGGTCCATGTGTAACGTTAACCGAGAGTGGGCGAGAGAACAAGGGCCGCGAAGACCCCGCCCTACGGCCACCACGAGTCCGGCCACGAGAGCCAGACGCCGCAGAGGACGAGAGGGGGCCATACGGCTTGAAGGTCAATCCAGCGGAGGCAGAGGCTGCTGAACGACCAGAAGTAGTAGTCTTATCCAAATCCAAGGGCGAGCCAGAGTCGTCAACAGGAGGGGATTGAAGTTTAGAAATTGAACCCATAAGCAATAGCTTTACAAAAAAGACAGCCTCGGACCCAAGGCAATGCACCATCCGCCACTGCATCCTTCAAGGCGCAGGCCCAACGTCCCGGGTAGCCCGCCCCCCAACCTGACTGTCGTTTTAAAAACAGCAGATTGGCACTACGGAGATTTGTCCGTTAAGGGCCAAGCAAAGACCCAATCCAGACGCAGCAGCGGTCCGGGCGCCCGTACCGGAGCGATGCCCCCCGGCGGGTGCACCCGATGACCCCAAGACTGCAAAATACAAACAGAGGGGGGGGGGGATACTACAATTAACAGAGGCACAAGACCGAGTCAAGACAAAAGAAATTCCGGGAGAGACGGAAAAAAAGGGGGAGCGAAAAGGAAAAAAAAAAAAAAAAAAAAACGCAACTAGGTAACTCTTCGCCCACACCCCGCGAGGAGTTGAGGAAACCCCAACAACCCACGAGGTGTACGAGCCCCCTCGGCCCGGCAAGCCAGAGTACCTAATCGAGGGGGTATATATATATATATATATATATATATATACACGGTGAACCAAAAGTAGGTGGACAGTAGGTTGAATACGGTTTGTGTTATATTATATTATAACTATGGTGTTCATTATAACTATGGTGTTTGTGTTTTATTATATTAAATATTATAACTAAATTTATTTAAATTTTATTTTGTATTATAGTATACAAAAAAATTAGATATGTATTCTCAAAATAAACGTTATCATTTACTGTCCACCTACATTTGGTTCACCCTATATATATATAATATATATTGCCAGTGACGCTTGTCAGTTTTGTGCTCCGTTTTACTATCAAATTAACAGGGTTTAAAGTCAGTGAACCGGAATGTTACCTATACAATAAAATTTGTAAATGTGCCAAGATTACCCAGTTACAATCTTATTAGATGGTCCACAATACTTAATTAATAATAATAAATATAATATATCCTCAAAATTTTCTAGCGACATCCGGCACTACCTTCTTGGACCTATGAGGTATGAAACAGTGACCTTGAAATAGCGGGCATACGAACGAACGAGCGAGTGAGCCTTTTAAAATTACGAATGAATGAACAAACGAAACGAATGAACGAGTGAATTTTAACTACATAAACTGTTCAAAATATTTTCAAGAGGCCAGGTAAAGGCTCTGAAATCTTAAATGAAAGACCAAGCAAATAAATAGGTTATACAGGGTGTTTCTAAAGTAACCATCTATTTTGCGAAATAATATGAATTATAAAAAAAACACCTTTAAAACATGAAAAAATATATATATATTTGTAAGCTCGGCACACATTGTTGCTCTTCGTGGATAATCTTCTTCTTGTAAGTTGTGGAACACTTGAATGTGGTATGGCTTTTTCTTTAAATCATAACGTAGAATTCTGTAAACCGTTGTTTGTGGAATTTCTAATCTGTGGGATGCCCTCCGAATCGATAATTGTGGATCCTCTTCGAATGCTTCTTGAACAGATTCGATTCTTTCGTGAGATCTTCTTGGCCGTCCAGATCTACGCTCGTCATGCACAGATCCAGTCCTCATAAATTTGTTTACTAATTTGCGAATAGCCTGGTCTCTAGGGCCTGTTTTACGAAACCTTCTCTCAAACTTTTCTAATTTCATTGCACTTCATGCCTTTTATCCTGCATCATGTTACTACATAAACCCGTTCTTGCACATTCATCATCAATGATATGGGTCTGAAAATAAAATAAAATAATTAACAAAAAATCGTGTAAAGCAATTGAAATATTATAAATACATGAATTTTGTATAACAATGCACATACCATTATGCCAATATAACAATTGTTTAAAATCCCCCTATTTCACCAAAATAGATGGTTACTTTAGAAACACCCTATATTACTTTAGATATATTTACAAACTTACGCGCTTACATGATTTAAAGGGACAAGGAGTGAGCACTGGCTCCTTTTAGCATCCCTATCCCGTTCCCCTCTCCCGCCCTACCCTACCATATGCACTGCGAATCGTTTAATAGTAAAAGTTTTGACGGTGATCGCGGGAAATGTATGTTTCATTACGGTATAATCGTACAGTGACTCCGCGTGTATACTTTTTGTGTCATAGTAATACATAGTAATAGTTACATAATTAATGTGAAAAGATGCCTGAGCATCGAACCGTTGGTATCCCGAGCATGATTTAAAGGGACGACGAGAAGTGGGACCCCTTTCGGCGTTCCCCCCCCCCTTCACCCCCAACCACTCCCCACCAGCTACGCTCCCCCGCAAGCCGTTACAGATACAATGGGGTCGTCTGCTGTAAATCTTGCAGAAAATCCATTGTTATGTTTTATATTTGACAAAGTAGATCATATTAGGTCAGACCTTCTTGTATCTGTCTGTCATGATTTTTATGATTCAGAAGAAAGAGAACATGCGAGGGTACAATTAAACACCCTGTTCAGTGCTACCCTCCCAACTCGTAGAGGTAATTCTAGAAACGAGAATACCCTGAAAGACATTATAAATAAAGTGTCGACCCTCCGGGATAATGAGAACAATATTACCTTTTACGTTACTGACTTCCATAGAATTCCGGTAATCTCTATGGGTAACGTAGACGTCTCGGTGCTCCTCAAACAGTATAATGAGGTACAAAAGTCGATAGTTGAACTGAAACACCAACACGTGGTGTCAAATAAAAAAAACGCGATTTGGCTAGAACAATTCCGGTCAGAGTTATGATAGATGCGTTGAAAGAGACGCTCCTCCCAAAGCCCAGTTACTCGGAAGTGGTTAAGCAAGCCAGATCTCCAAGAAGTGCGTTGGGCAGCGAGGGGAACGAAATCCCCGCCTCCAACTCCCCCCCCTGAAGGATGGGTGGAAACGCAGCATGCAGGGGTAGCGGTCAACCCCCCTCCCGTTCAAGAAAGAAACCCTGCTCCCGATTTCACATAGAGTGGTGTATATTTTTATGAGAATCAATATTTAAAAAATCAGGGGGGCTAGATAGTTGTCAAATGTCTAAAAATGAACAGTGGTAGTGGTTTTGGGTGGTTGCAAGTGATAGTGCATCAGCAACCACACCCTGTATGTACCACATCCATACGCAACTGTAAAAAACCCTGTATTTTGCCTATTTTGGGTTCTATAATAGGTAGAAACACAATCTAAAAACTGTTTATGATTTTTTTTTATGCTGAGACTGATAAAATTATTTCCAAAAGTTTAAAACAGAGTTTTAACACATTTTCATGAAAAAGTAATGCATATTGACCATATATTACAAATTTACACTATAAAATTTTATTAAATAAATGTAGAATCTAAACAAATTCTTGCTTTGTATTAAACTTTTTTATCAGTTTACGGGATTTTATACACTGTCGGATCATGCCATCTCTTCTATTGAACCCAATGACAACTGCAGATGCCTCAGTCACAAGCTTGATATGGCGTTCTAACACTTGATTATGGCATGGCTGTTTGAACTTCAAAGGATTTTTTCTAATGTTCGCAAGTTCAATTGATGAAAGATGGGTAACTATTGGAGGCTCTGCTGTCAAATTATCAAGGTTACTCATCTTGTCATACGATTTAGCATTTTCATTGATTATAGGCACCTTAAATTTCCTGACAGTGCGGTCTCTTGTATAACTCAAACTGTCATAATCATCATCATTCACATCATCCTCAACTTCCAAATCTCCGCCGGTGAAATCCATTTTGACTCTGATGTCATGGGTTGTTTTCTCTATTTCACCCCTCAGTGCCAGGATCTTATTTACTGCAGTGTTTCTTCTCTCCCTGTCCTCATCACCAAGCATTGATATTATTATGTTTTCGGGGTGAGCAAAAAAAGCATTTCTTCTTAGGGTTTTTAGGGCAATGTCTTTTACTTTCTTATTAGGAAACTTGGAGATTCTGCTCAGCATTGAAAAGAAGCTTCTTGAACCATCAGTCACTGAGTGATTCTTCTTGATTTCAAACCAGCTGGGGAAATACACTTTTAAACAGAACTCAGCAACAGTTATCAATACTGAACTCGGCTCTTTCTGTGAAACATAGAATCTGAGTATTCTACAACCTAATGTCAGCCATCTTGAGTGATTTAATGGCCCAACTTCTAAAAGCTCAAGGTCCTTTTCAATAGTCCCTAGCATGACTGCCATGCATATTCTATAAGCATAGTATTGGTCACGACTGAGATCATCAATTACATCATTGGGCAATATAGGGAAATTCTGATTTCTGATTGGCTTAAATTTGACATCCCATTCAGAAACCATACCACCTAGCTGTTTTCCTATTGGCCCTGAAAAACTATCAGGGCTCTTCGTAGTCCCATCGAGCTCCATGAAAACATGACGAAGAGGTAGCTCGTTACAATGTAAGAGGCATATGATCCTTTGCAGTGGTCTTCCAATAAGCTCTTCAAAGACTCTGATCGCCCCTGAATTATGTCCAGTCATCACTGCAGTTCCATCTGACCCCATGACTTGCAGGTTGTTTCCAGATCAGTGTCCTTCACTGCTTCATAGAGACTTAGTGCAATTGATACACCGTTCCCATTCTCTGGTGTAACATGTGTCAGATAATGTCCTCCTGAAACATTTTAAACAAAATTTAAGGAAATAATAAATGTATTTGAGATCAGTAGATTACCAGGTATGACCAATGAACATATATAACTATCGCATAGTTCTTACTCCTTAATGTTACTAAAACCAAATTTATGCTATCCACTAAAAATTTAAAACATACCATACAGAAAACAGTGGCTTACCCGGTTCTCCGACTATAACATAGTGCTCTTCTACCAGGGCTGTGGAGTCGGAGTCGGAGTCGGAGTCGTGGAGTCGGAGTCAGAAGCAATTTTGGTGGTGCTGGAGTCGGAGTCGGTAAAAATGTACCGACTCCGACTCCGACCTCAATATAAATTTTAATAAAATATGTTTTTGTGTGTGATATCACTGGCAGCTATGGTGGTTAAACCACTTAAATAATAAACACAATGTTTTCCATTTCAGACACTAATGCCATTAGTTCATTTTTTCTTTTCAGATAATATTTTTTATTTTTAATGCTCATTTAATTTCGAGTTCTTTCTAAATTTCATAAGTTTTTAACTTTCAAGTCTAAAACCCCTTTCACAGTGGCAAAGACACTTCCAACAAAGTCTGCAGTTTTTTAATATTTTACAATAACCACAGATGGGAAACATTTCGTGTGTCAGTGTATGATAGAAGATGATGATGATGATGATGAAAAATTATGTGAAGCAAAAATCAGTGGTTTTACTGGCTCTGATAAAAATGCACCAACCAGAGCATCAAATTTGAAAAGACATTTGCAGTGTTTCCATCCCAAAATTTTAGAAGTTGCCATTGAGAAAGATAGTAATAAAAACCTTCCAACTACTTCAAAGTTAACAAAAGATCAGAAATCTACTGAATGACAAGCACCACTTACAAGATTCTTTACTACAGACAAAGTTACCGTAACAATGACCACAGATGATCTACAGATCTACAGAAGCTAAGGCTAACAAAGACCCTAAGATCCACTCTAAGGTTAGCCCGAGAGAAAGGAAAGAGTAGCGGGTTAAGAGAAGAGAAGAGAATAAGGGGTTAAGTAAGAGCAACACCTATCACTCATGGGTTAACATTCATTCAGAAAAAGAGGAAAAGTGTCTCACCAGCATCATCCGCCGGCCACTGCCGACAAGTCAGAAAAATAGTCGGAGAGAATAGGAGAGGGGTGAAAGATGAAAAGAAGTAAAATAAGAACGCTTACAAACCATGCAAACACAGTCTTAACTCACTGTCATACCATGCAAACTACAAACATGCAAGAAAAGAGGTAGAGACATGCAAAGTAAGGAAGGAAAAAAAAAAAAAAAAGTAGGTAAAGTTAAACAAAAAGTGGGTTAGTTTACGCTATGAGCTACATCTACATTCGTGTTAGTCTAATTTTTTTTTTTTTTTTTAATAATTTTATTGCTGGCATCACACGCTGGCATGTCACAAGCTGGCATCCATCGTCAACAGACTCATCCTCGAGCACCACCACCAGAGCTTCCGTTGCTAGCTTTGTTTTTTAAATTAAACAACGTTAATACCTTTAAAATGTCTGTCAAGACGGTTCTTAAACATATTAACGCTGGTAGAATGAACGACTGACGCGGGAAGATTATTCCATTTATCAATTACTTTAAACGTAAAGAAGTTTTTAGCGATATTAGTAATAAAACGCCTGCCACGCATATTATCAAAAGTGAACAATTTGTCAAAATTTACGTTATCGATGTTATTAACGATTTTGAAAACTTCAATAAGATACCCCCTTAATCTCCTAGTTTCGAGTGAATACAGGTCTAGCTCTTTAATCCTATCTTCATAAGGCTTATTGCGCAATGACGGAATAAGTTTCGTGGCACGACGCTGAACCCTTTCTAACCTATCAATATCCTCACGCAAGTACGGGCACCAAAACTGAACGGCATATTCTAAATGAGGCCTGACTAGGGACTTGTAAAGGGGCAATATAATATCCTTCGATTTAAATTCGAAATTACGCGCTATGAAGCCTAACATCCTATTAGCTTTTGCGCAAGACTCCAGGCACTGGTTCCTAACCTTTAAATCTTTAGTTACGCGTACGCCTAAATCTACTTCCTCGTCAACGGTCGCTAACTCCCTATCATCCATCGTGTACGCGTAATTATTGTTGCGAGAACCTATATGCAAACCTTTACATTTATCTACGTTAAATTGCATCTGCCACTTATCCGTCCACTCCATAATCCTATCTACATCGTCTTGGATCCTATTTCTATCGTCCTCGTTAACAACCTTACCGCCTATTTTAGTATCGTCCGCGAATTTTGACACGTTACTAGTCAATCCTACATCTATGTCGTTAATGTAAATTACGAATAACAATGGGCCTAACACTGAACCCTGTGGGACACCGCTACCTACATCTAACCACCCCGATTCACTACCATTAACTACGACCCTCTGCCTCCTAGCACGAAGCCATTCTTCTAACCAGTTAGCTACCTGACCGCGTATACCGTGCGCGTATACGTGGTGGTGATGAAATGCCTCTTGTGTAATTATCATCATAGCAGATTTAGAATTAATATACCTTCGGAGTCGGAGTCGGAGTCGGATAGACAAAAAATTGAGGAGTCGGAGTCGGATAGACAAAAAATTGAGGAGTCGGAGTCGGTTTTTTATGTGCCGACTCCACAGCCCTGTCTTCTACTTTGGTTTGTTGATAATGTCGCCCCTCTAACTCTGTAATTGTCACAGTACCATCCTGTTGGCTATCAACATAAATGCTGTCCACTAAACCAAAGAATACTTCTTCCTCAGCTCTGATCTGTTCACGGTACTTACACCGTTGCCTTCGTAGTTTACTCCTGTAAGGGGTTCCAAAAAAAACTTAGCCCCCCCTATTTTTAGCTTACATGTTTATTTATATCGAAATAGTTTTTAGTGATTATAAAAATATATAAAATTCATTATTTATTGCAGGTATTAAAATTACTCTAGCTGATAGTGATAATATAATGGCTTCTCAATTAATTGGTGATTCGGAGAGGCAACGTGTGATAGATCGCATACGAGCAATAACATTTCGGGAAGCTCGTGATGCTGGAGCCACCTTTATAACACGTTCATGGGTTGACAAAAAGTTGCGAAGAAGTGAGGACTTCGTCAAAAGAAATTGGAATAAAACTTTGGATGAATGTGAAATGGATACAACCAAATCTGGGCGCCCAAATTTGCCACTATCTCAGGAAACAAAGGACATCATTGAAAGCGGTACGCGTAAGCGGAAAAACAGCTGTGCTAAACTTTCATGAGAGATCGAAATGTTGAGAGGAAAGATCGTTAGTGGTGAGATCATTCGACTGTACCGTCATAGGCAAGGTTTAAAGCCTTGGCATGAACTTCCAAAGCCAAGAAAAACTCAACTTAACATCGATGACAGAATGTTTTTTGCCCATTATCTTGAAGATTGGGATGTGGATGATTTCATGCATTTAGCTGTCTCCGATGAATTTTTTGTTTACGTAACACATCGGCCTAACTACCAAAATGATCGAGTGTGGGCCACAACACCAGATGAAATCGATGACAATGAACATTATCGCGAATTATTAAAAAGTCCAGACTGTGTTCGTGTGTTTGTTTTGTTCACTGCAAACAAGCTCATGTGGGTGCTGAAGCCAAATGGTCAGAGTTGGGATGGACAGTATTTTCGTGATATTATTCTATCCCAGCATGTCATTCCTTTTCTAAGAAACCCAAACAATGTTATGGATGTCGATTAGGTCACACTTCTGCACGATAAGGCCCCCTGCTTTAAGGCATTAGCCACTGAACAGTTGTTGCGGAACCATGAGATCGATTTCTTTGGAAATGAAGAATGGCCAGGAAATTCTCCTGGCCTGAACGTCTGTGAACACATTGGATCAGTTATAAAGGACAAGGTTGAATGTCTCTTGTTTCAAGAACCTGCAGCAAATCGATTTTCGAAGGATACAATGACGCAACACACTGAAACTGTTTTAGCAAATTTGCGTAACGATCAAGATCTATTCACGTCACTTTTGGCAAGCTACCCAAAGCGAATTCAGGCTGTCTTGGAAGCCAATGGCGGGAACACCAAGATTTAATTGTTTCTCATTAAATGCAGGACTAAATTCTCTTTTGTAAGGTATGTTTAATTTTACTGTACCTCTAATGGTTTAGGCCATGGGCGGGGGGGCTAAGGTTTATTGGAGCCCCGTATTAATGGAAATTGTTTACAAATTTATAAGGCTGGTGGAGGTAGCACTGATAAACAAGAAACAATGAACAGTGATGGGCTAAATACACTGACTTTTATGCCTGAGCCCAATATATCAGGTCATCCCATAAGTAATGTCGTTTTTTACGATAGATTAAGTTTAAACTAGTCCTACTCGGTTTAAGCATAAATTTTCCGAAGGTTATATCTAAGAGGAGATCCATCGTGTTTCGCTACATACCTTACAGACCTTGACCAGTGAAGACGTGTGTTTTGCTTTATGTGAACCCCTCATAAACATGGCGGTATCAGAAGAGCATATCGGAAATATAGTGCTTTACGAGTTCAAAAAAGGGAATAGTGCTACTGAAGCAACGCGAAACATTCAGGAAGTTTATGGCAACGATATTCTGCATGTGAGGAAATGTCAAAGATCTATGGTTTCAAAAGTTTAGGAATGGTGACTGCTGTTGACAGATGCAGCACGCTCTGGACACCCTGCTGAGTTTGATGATGACCTGCTGTTAGCCGCACTTGAAGAAGACTGTTCAACAACTGTCGAAGAATTGGCCCAGAAACTCAATTCATCCCCGTCCACCATCCATCGACATTTGCAACAACTCGGGAAAGTGCCTAAGTTAGGAAAATGGGTGCCACATGAATTGTCGGTCGACAATCTGAGGGTGCGGGTAAACATTAGCAAAGCTCTTCATTCCCGTGAACTCCAAGATCCGTTTTTGCACCGTTTAGTGACTGGTGATGAAAAGTGGATACTGTACCAGAATGTTAAGCGCCGTCGACAGTGGGTTTGTGCCGGAGAACCAGCGACACCACAGCCAAAACAAAATCTTCACCCTCGGAAGGTGTTGCTTAGTGTTTGGTGGGATAAAGGTGGTGTAATACACTTTGAAACCTTACCACACAACCAACCAATCACCGCTCAAGTCTACTGTCAACAACTGGATCGATTGAACACTGCACTAAATGAAAAGAAACCTTCTTTGGTTAATCGGAAAGGAATCGTGTTCCACCACGACAACGCACGTCCTCATACCGCTCGGATCACTTCTCCAGACCTTGCGCCTTCAGATTATCATCTCTTCAGGAGTCTGCAAAACTATCTTGACGAGAAACAGTATACTTCTTTAGATGACCTGCACACCAGTCTTTGTACGTTTTTTGCCTCAAAACCGCCTGAATTTTATAAACATGGCATTGAAAAGCTTGTAGGACGTTGGCAGAGTGTCACTGATTCCAATGGAAAATATATATACTAGATTAAAAAGTTTGTTGATTTTTTTTTTGTCCTTCACATTCTGATCTAAAAAACATCACTTATGGGATGACCTGATATTTGAAATTTATTTTTCCATGTTACAATGTATAATTAAATAAAATTACTTTACTTCTTATTAGTAGTAGTAATTGTAATTTTGTTAAAAAAGCTTAGGAAATGTGGATGAAAATGTAATCATGATAATTTTGAAATCTTACCTGTCAATGACGTTAGTGTTGTCATCATCAGTGATAATGCCCAAATCTTTTAAAACTGATGACGCTACCGCTGCACCTGCTCTGTCGGAAATTGAATACTTGCAAGATTGTATTTTGAAGTTGAGAAAAATTATATCAATTTTAAGTCTACCAAAATGACATGGCACATACAACTAAGTACAGTTATTAAAGAACAATCACAATTGTTAATTTACCTATCAACAGCTCTGCACAGGTTCTCCAGATCTTGGTAATTACAATGAGAGGAACCAGCAGGCTGTGGATCATCTCGAGTGTCTTCTGATGGCGTTTCGCTAGAGCTACCAGTAGTGTCTGGACTGTCTGGTTGAGGTTGTGATGCACTTGCCTCTTCTCTCCGGCTTCGTTCACTGAACAATTAGTATGACTAGATGACTAGATTTACTATGCCAATATATATATATATATATATATATAGAAACGACGTAAATATTGAGGAGCGTTCTGCACACGAGGAAGAGAAATAACGAACAAATGAAAAATGAAGTCCCCGCCTCGTGTGCAGAACGCTCCTCAATATTTACGTCGTTTCTATACATTAATATACTGCGTGGTCATTGCAGTTGAATGTGTGTGTGTATATAATATATATATATATATATATATATATATCACAGCCAAAAGGAAAGAGGAGCTGGCTAGAGAGGCAAAAGAGAAGACTATTCTGCAAAAGAAAGAGAGTGGAGGCGAAGTTAGGTAACTGCGGAGATAATGACAGGAAAGCAATAAAAGAAAAACTGGAGGGTATCGATAGGGAAATACAAGCCCTGATTAAGGACCATACAGAGAGGGAAGAGGCAAAGGCGGTAGAAGCAATAAAGGAAAATCCGAAATACTTCTACAGCAATGCAAAAAGGAAAACAAAAACGCGCGCCGCTATTGGGCCCTTAAGGACGGGAAATAATGAACTAACCGACGATCCAAAAGAAATATCCGATACATTGAGAGCTCAATATGAATCAGTTTTCAGTACCCCAAAAAGTGACAAAGCGATACCTGACATAAATGCATTCTTTGAAAAGGAATTGCAAGGAGAGTATATAACAGACTTTGATTTTACACCAGAAGATGTAGCGAGAGCTATAGGACAAATGAAACCACATTCAGCTGCAGGTCCGGACAATTGGAACGCATTATTGATTAAAAACTGTAAAAATGAAATAGCTACACCTTTATACTGGATATGGAGAAGATCCCTAGACACTGGGGAAATACCGAGCATCTTGAAAAGAGCAAACATTGTCCCTATATATAAAGGAGGGGACAGATCTCAAGCAAAGAACTACAGACCAGTGTCATTGACGTCCCACCTCACCAAAGTATTTGAAAGAATAGTTGGAGAGAAAATTTATGATTTCCTAGAGACATGGGAAAGATTCAACGAAAATCAGCATGGATTCCGATCAGGTAGATCATGCCTATCACAACTAATAGAACACTACAACAATATCCTAGATGCATTGGAAGGCAATGACAACTACGATGTTATATACACAGATTTTGCTAAAGCTTTCGATAAATGTGACCATGGCATAATAGCACATAAAATGAAATATATGGGAATAACAGGCAGAGTGGGAAAATGGATCTACAACTTCCTTAGAGATCGTCTGCAGGTCGTCAAAATTCAAGGACATATCATCATCAGAATCGGAAGTACGCAGCTCAGTACCACAAGGGACAGTACTGGCCCGACTCCTGTTCATTATCATGTTAACAGACATAGACAGCGGAGTAAACAGCAACAGTATAGTAACATCCTTTGCAGACGATACAAAGATCAGCAGAAAAATCAGCGATGTACATGATGTGGCCTTGCAGAGGGACACAAACAAAATATACAAATGGTCAGAAGACAACAGCATGTCATTCAACGCCGAGAAATTTCAGCTCTTGAGATATGGTAGAAAAGAAGAACTTAAACAGACTGCATATTATGCTCCAGATAGACAGGAAATTCAGAGAAGCACGAAAGCGATTGATCTAGGGATAATAATGACAGATGATGCGCAATTCGAAACACAAAATCAGATAGCAATAAATAAAGAAAAAAAGAGTCGCCGGACAGGTACTAAGAACGTTCAAGAGAAGGGACAGGACAGTAATGATACCCCTGCTAAAAACACTGATTATACCAAAACTTGAATACTGCTCAGTTTTGACGTCCCCATATAAAAGGGAAGAAACTAATAAACTAGAAACGCAAAGGCATTTCACAGCCAAGATTGATGGCTGCAAAGAACTCAACTACTGGGAAAGAGTATGTAAACTAAATCTGTACTCACTGGAAAGAAGAGAGAGATACATCATAATCTACATATGGAAAATGATCGAAAAACTAGTACCAAACCTAAAACTAAACCCAATTACCATTCAAACAACACTGGAAAATAGGAAAGGCAGAATGTGTAGTGTTCCTAAATTAAAGGCCCGACAAGGGACCTCCTCAACCCTGAAGGAAAATAGCTTGGTTGTCAGGGGGCCAAGACTTTTCAACCAACTTCCTAAGGACCTCAGAAATGTAACGGGGGTCAAAGTTGAAGTCTTCAAGAAAAGACTGGATGCGTGGCTCAGGATAGTACCAGATGAGCCGGGCGTTCCTGGCTATGTGCGGTGGAGAGCGCAAGAAAGCAACTCGCTCCTCCACCAGGCCAGACCTAGAGGCGGGGCCACCAGCTCGACCTCCGTGTGGAGAGACCAACGCACGAAACAACATAAGGTTCATAAGGTGTGTGTATATATATATATATATATATATATATATATATATATATATACACAGGGTGGGCCGTAAGTTTCCATACATAGGAAAATTTAAATTATGGTCTTCACGTGCGTCGGTATTTGGATCAGCAGTTTCCGGATGCTTGGATTGGTCGGCGTGGTCCTGTGGAGTGGCCTCCCAGATCCCCAGATCTCACCCCCCTTGATTTCTATCTTTGGGGCACTTGAAGGCCATGGTGTATCAGGAAAAGATACGAGACATAAATCATCTAAAGGAATGTATCACCAACGCCATTACAAGCATAACGTCAACTGTGCTAATGCGTGTTCATCAACAGTGGGGAACACGTATTGAAATGTGTTTTCAAAACAATGGCAACCATGTAGAGCATATTATATAAATAAAAATGGTTGTCCATAAAAAAATGTTTATTTTTCCTATGTATGGAAACTTACGGCCCACCCTGTATATATATATATATTATATATAGTTAAACACAGACCGTGCATGGAACAAGGAACTCTTTCTGGAAAATTAAATCCACTATAGTCCGAATAAGTAATGGTAACATGACAAATACCATAGTTTTTTTTCCTTTTTCATGATTTTAGCCCGACGTGGGCAACGGGTCTCTCGCAAGAGATCCCTAAATAAGCTTCCCTCACCAGCTATCTGCAAAGCAGACAGGATCCAGCTTTGGGACGTGGATCTGGGTTTAAAGCAAACCTAGATCCCTACACTCAGAACCTCTATATAAGTAAAAGACTCGTTGCCATTCACGTCGTGTTGAATAAATCAAAGAAAAAGGGGGTAACTATTGTATTTTTAACCAAAAAAACCAAAACTTAAACCTCAACCGGGACATTGAGCGTCCACTTTTCAAGGCACGAAACACGTCCGTTTAGTATACACAAACTCAGAATGGTTCCTGAGAACATTATATGTTAAACACAGACCGTGCATGGAACAAGGAACTCTTCTGGGAAAATTAAATCCACTATAGTCCGAATAAGTAATGGTAAATGAAAATACCATAGTTTTTTTCCTTTTCATGATTTTAGCCCCGACGTGGGCAACGGGTCTCTCGCAAAGAGATCCCATAATATAGCTTCCCTCAACCAGCTATCTGCAAAGCAGACAGGATCCAGCTTTGGACGTGGATCTAGGGTTTAAAGCAAACCTAGATCCCTACACTCAGAACCTCTATATAGTAAAAGAATCTTGCATTTCACGTCGTGTTGAATAAATCAAAGAAAAAGGGGGTAACTATTGTATTTTTAACCAAAAAAACCAAAACTTAAACCTCAACCGGACATTGAGCATCCACTTTTCAGGCACGAAACACGTCCGTTTAGTATACACAAACTCAGAATGGTTCCCCTTTTCTTGATTTATTCAACACGACGTGAATGCAACGATCTTTTACTTATATAGAGGTTCTGAGTGTAGGGATCTAGTTTGCTTTAAACCCTAGATCCACGTCCCAAAGCTGGATCCTGTCTGCCTTTGCAGATAGCTGGTGAGGGAAGCTATATTATGGGATCTCTTTGCGAGAGACCCGTTGCCCACATCGGGCTAAAATCATGAAAAGGAAAAAAACTATGGTATTTGTCATTTACCATTACTTATTCGACATAGTGGAATTTAATTTTCCCAGAAGAGTTCCTTGTTCCATGCACGGTCTGTTGAACATATAATGTTCTCAGAAACCATTCTGAGTTTGTGTATACTAAACGGACGTGTTTCGGCCTTGAAAAGTGGACGCTCATGTCCCGGTTGAGGTTTAAGTTTTGTTTTTTTTGGTTAAAAATACAATAGTTACCCCCTTTTTCTTTGATTTATTCAACACGACGTGAATGCAACGAGTCTTTTACTTATATAGAGGTTCTGAGTGTAGGGATCTAGGTTTGCTTTAAACCCTAGATCCACGTCCCAAGCTGGATCCTGTCTGCTTTGCAGATAGCTGGTGAGGGAAGCTATATTTATGGGATCTCTTTGCGAGAGACCCGTTGCCCACGTCGGGCTAAAATCATGAAAAAGGAAAAAAACTATGGTATTTGTCATTTACCATTACTTATTCGGACTATAGTGGATTTAATTTTCCCAGAAGAGTTCCTTGTTCCATGCACGGTCTGTGTTTAACATATAATGTTCTCAGGGAACCATTCTGAGTTTGTGTATACTAAACGGACGTGTTTCGTGCCTTGAAAAGTGGACGCTCAATGTCCCGGTTGAGGTTTAAGTTTTGGTTTTTTTGGTTAAAAATACAATAGTTACCCCCTTTTTCTTTGATTTATTCAACACGACGTGAATGCAACGAGTCTTTTACTTATATAGAGGTTCTGAGTGTAGGGATCTAGGTTTGCTTTAAACCCTAGATCCACGTCCCAAAGCTGGATCCTGTCTGCTTTGCAGATAGCTGGTGAGGGAAGCTATATTTATGGGATCTCTTTGCGAGAGACCCGTTGCCCACGTCGGGCTAAAATCATGAAAAAGGAAAAAAACTATGGTATTTGTCATTTACCATTACTTATTCGGACTATAGTGGATTTAATTTTCCCAGAAGAGTTCCTTGTTCCATGCACGGTCTGTGTTTAACATATAATGTTCTCAGGGAACCATTCTGAGTTTGTATATATATATATATATATATATATATATATATACATTCAACTGCAAAGAACACGCAGTATAAATAACGTAAAGAACGACGCTTGTATAGGAGATATTCCGACAATGGCAATCGGAATATCTCCTATACAAGCGTCGTTCTTTACGTTATTTATACTGCGTGTTCTTTGCAGTTGAATGTATATAATGTTACGGCAAGCGGGAGGTGCCCCCTTGGGGCATTGGTTTCTGCGAGTATGTAGAGGAATTACGGCATTTGGAAGAGTGGAGTCCATGGTGTAGTGGTTATCGCGTCTGACCGGCAATCGGAAGATCCCGGGTTCGATTCCCAGGTGGTACTTCATTTTTTCATTTGTTGTTTTCTCTTTCTCGTCTTGCGCGGAATATCTCCTATACAAGCGTCGTTCTTTACGTTATATATATATATATATATATATATATATATATATATATATATATATATATATATATATATATAATAATAATAAAAAAACATCAAAGGTTTAATTAAAATGGTTCAAGTCATGATGTACTCTCTGACTAACCATAATTCCGCTCGTTGTTCGTCAATTATTCTTCTCCTGTATCTAACATCTGCTTCTGTGAGCTTTTCCTCAAATCTTGAACAGTATCCTAGCCTCACAGATTTTTTATCCTCATAGAAGGAGAAATCATCCTGAGTCATCCTCAGTTTAAACTACTACTACAATTTTCGTCGTTGAGAAAGATCCTCAGAAAAATATCAAATAAACAATCAAGCTCTTTGACAAACAATTCTAGTTTTGCCAAATAGGTTGAACCTCTCTTTGTGACAGAGTATCGATGAAACCTGTTGATGCATTTTCGAAGTTGAAATATCAAAAAAATCAATATTATTTTCTTAATTAGAAATTAAAAATTGTGGTCACAAATCGCTTAAATATTTTTTAGTTTAGAAATTTTGGCTGAAATACATAAATAAATTAATTCACAGGTTTACAGAGCACATCACAACAAAATTATATTTAAAATAAAAAATTCACTATTGGCTAAGAAGACATTCTTGTAATTAATTTAGTACTACCCAAGATAGAAAGTTATGACGACTTACCATGAAAAGTCTGCTGCTAGTTTGTCCACCTTCATCTCAATGGTGCGCAAGAATAGTGGATAAACATTACACCAAATCCATTGTTTCCTCAACTCATCTGCAACTTTTGTGATGTTTTCCTTGGTTTTCCAGTTTGGCTCCTTAAGTAGACGTTGAACAACTTGTCCAGCGGTAGGTAATTTTCCATTAGGAAAACTGTCAATTGATGGAAAACTATGGCCACCGTGTAAGACTTTTGTTGTCTGGCTTCTACGTTTCATAAGTAACTAAAAATCTTGAAGACGTTAAACTTGTGTTAATTGAATAGGTCATAAAAATTCTGAAAAATAGAAGTAAATATATAGTAGGTTCGACAAAAACAGCTACTGATTTTAATTTAACTCAAAAAATATGTTTATACATCAATGTACACTTTTGAAAATAATTTTGTTGTTCGCAGCATCAAAAAAATCATAAGATGCACTTTTTAGATTGTGCTTCTAGCTATTATAGAGCCCCAAATAGGCAAAATAAAGGTTTTTTTGAGTCGCATGTGGGCGTGGCATATATAGTGTGTGGTTGCTGATGCGATATCACCAGCAACCACCAAAAACCACCACCAATGCTTATTTTTAGACATTTGACTATTTAATACCCTTGATTTTTGAAACTGAACAATCACTCCACCCTATAAATTCACAATGAGGAACATGGACGGTCCAATGCCGAGAGATGAGGCATCATTGCCCTCTTCCCTGCCTCCCACTGCAGAGGAGAGGTGTTCGATTACGCCTCACTCGGAGCGCAGTTCCCCTCCCCTCCCACCGAAGGAGGAGGGGCACGCGCGGCCATCAGGTTATAAACACCGCTAACAGACCCTCACCAAGCCACAGAGTAAGGGAGGGGCTTCCTATCCCCCAAAGGTTGTGCCACCCATCCCCCAGGCAGGCGAGCCCTGCCTCAGGGAGATCGAGGGAGGAGGATGACGGGTGGGTAACTGTTAACAGGCACCCTTCCCGAAGGTTTCCTCAACCGGTCTCCGTGGCAAGGCCACCAATGGGGAATCTCACCCTCTTTGTGTCGCGAATTCAGCTCTTGAATGAGGCAAGCGATATTCAACACATGATGGAAGAAGTCATTGGTGAACACAGTATATTGATAGTTAATAAACTAAACACGAAATCTCCGTATTATAACTCATTTAAAGTAATAATTAAAGGTGTAAATGCGCATTTCAACCCGTATAATATGAGTCAATGGCCAGACGGTATTATTGTTAAGGAGTTTATTCACTTTTCCAGGAGATTTGATAACAGGCAAAATAATAATAATAATAATAATAATAATAATAATAATAATAATAATAGGCACCCTAACGGTAATGCCTGAAAGTTGTAGTGTGTAAAATAATAATAATCTTACTAATAATAAATTCTTTATCAGTCATGGTGGATAACTTGTTGAAAATAGTCTCATATAATGTAAGGTCAGTGAGGAATTCAACTGCATATGTCCATAAAATCTGCGACAGTGCAGATTTGATACTCCTGCAGGAGCACTGGCTACCTAAGCAAGAGCTAAAATTTCTCTCTACCATCCATGATGACTTTATGTACCATGCGTCATCAGCAGTAGACTTGTCAGATGAATTAATGTACGGTAGGCCTTTTGGTGGTGTTGCTTTCTTAATAAGGAAAAATTTGTCAAAACATATAACATTTTTAACAAGCGATAATGTAAGGTTGTTAACAAGTGAACAATGACTGCATATTAATTGTAAACTGCTATTTACCATATAACAACGGCAGGAATCTAGATCAGTGGTATTCAAACTTTTTCCTTCGCATACCCCTTTAGTTTGTTTTTTTATTATGGCGTACCTCCTCCCCCTCAGTTGCCAAAATAAAAATGTTATTATACAATTTACACAGAATATGAAGCTATCAAACGATCTTTATTTACGACCACCTAATTATTAGATATATATATATATATATATATATATATATAACGTAAAGAACGACGCTTGTATAGGAGAATATTCCGCGCAAGATGAGAGTGAAAGAATGAAACAAATGAAAAAATGAGGTAACCACCCGGGAATCGAACCCGGGATCTTCCGATTGCCGGTCAGATATGATAACCATTACACCACGGGCCTCACTCAATCAAATGCCGTAATTCCTCTACATACGCGCAGAAACCAATGCCCCAAGGGGGCACCTCCCGCATGCCGTACATTATATACATTTAAACTGCAAACACGCAGTATAATTAACGTAAAGAACGACGCTTGTATAGGAGAATATTCCGCGCAATATTTCGTTCTTTCGCTCTCATCTTGCGCGGAATATTCTCCTATACCAGCGTCGTTCTTTACGTTAATTATACTGCGTGTTTGCAGTTTAAATGTATATAATGTACGGCATGCGGGAGGTGCCCCCTTGGGGCATTGGTTTCTGCGCGTATGTAGAGGAATTACGGCATTTGATTGAGTGAGGCCCGTGGTGTAATGGTTATCATATCTGACCGGCAATCGGAAGATCCCGGGTTCGATTCCCGGGTGGTTACCTCATTTTTTCATTTGTTTCATTCTTTCGCTCTTATCTTGCGCGGAATATTCTCCTATACAAGCGTCGTTCTTTACGTTAATTATACTGCGTGTTTGCAGTTTAAATGTATATAATGTACAGCATGCGGGAGGTGCCCCCTTGGGGCATTGGTTTCTGGGCGTATGTAGAGGAATTACGGCATTTGATTGAGTGAGGCCCGTGGTGTAATGGTTATCATATCTGACCAGCAATCGGAAGACCCCGGGTTCGATTCCCGGGTGGTTACCTCATTTTTTCATTTGTTTCGTTCTTTCGCTCTCATCTTGCGCGGAATATTCTCCTATACAAGCGTCGTTCTTTACGTTAATTATACTGCGTGTTCGCAGTTTAAATGTATATATATATATATATATATGAAATAGGATCCCTCCTAAGGAGACGTAGTTTTACATTTAGGATAAAAACGAAGACGTAGAGCAAAAAAGTCATTATATTTGGCTGCAGCCGATGTTTCGGACAACTCTACCCATTTTCAAGGCCTAATAAATAAAAGCTAAAATTAATGCATGACAAAAATATACGAATGTCAAACACAAACTAATTTATAGTACAAAAAACACTTCAAGAATAAAAATTAAAAAGCATAAAACAGGCATAAGCCAAAAACAAATCAAAAGTAAAAATTATATAAATGACAAAAATATACGAATGATAAAAATAAAACTTAAAAACTAAAAACATTCAAACATAAAATATTTAAAAATCTTTACTAATAAAAAGTTAAATGAAAAAACACAAAAGTACACCAAACATACCATGCTCACTTGACAGCTACAAAAGAACTGAGACGAAAAGGAGACAGGGTCAAGGGGGAAAAAAAAAAAAAAAAAAAATTTTAGTTTGTAGGTATTCTAATTAATATAAAGGGGGTAACAGCTAGAATCAATATTTAAACTGGAGTTCAGAAATTTAATGCACAAAGATTCGTAAATACGGAGAGAGGACAGGCTTTTTAATGATTTAAGAATTTTAAAGTTATGAACGGAAATATCAACCTTACACTTAACAGAATGATTTCTAATGGCAGACTGTTCCTTTTTCAATAAAACTTTCCCTGTCCTATGGCTAATACCCATATGGGAGCAAAATCTGGCCTGCAAAGAACGAACTGTGCTGCCAACGTAGTTCCCCTGGGAACACCCAGGGCAGGTAAACAAATAAACAGAACAGAACAGTTCATTGCAGGGGGGATTTTGTCCTTACAACGGAAAAAACATCCAAGGGTATTATTATTTACAAAAGCAACCTTAAAATCAGTGTGAAAGTAAAATTTCCTCACCACACTCAACAATTGCTTTTTCACAAAAGTGTTAAAATGGTAGAGGTCAGGTAAAACAAGATGTTTACAATTCTTAGGAACATCATACGTTGGGATAAGGTTGGGGGAATATACATTATTAAGAAATTTACCAATAATACCTTGTACAAGATCCTGTGGAAAACCATTTTTAAAGAAAAAGTCAGTAAGGAATTCAAACTCATTATGAAGCAGAGCAAAGTTCGAGCAAATATTATAAGCTCTATGCACCAAAGTGCGAATGGAACTTAGTTTGTAATTAAAATCGCAAAAACTATAAAAACTAAAACCCAAACCCGTAAACGTAGGCTTCCGGTATGTAGAAGTTAAAATGGTCAAGCCCGATTTGGAAACCAAAACATCAAGGAAAGGAATAGAACCTTGAACTTCCTTTTCCTGCGTAAATACAATGTTCTTATGCAGTGTGTTCAGAAAACTTAGAAACTGAACTGATTGATTATCCGTTTGGAATAAAGCAAACGTATCATTAACATAACGTCTGTACAATTTCAGTTTAAGGTGAGGGGGGCACTCACAGAAGGCCCTTTCCTCAAGATGTGACATGAAAATATTCACAAAAACGGGACCCAAGGGGCTCCCCATCCCCACTCCATCCAACTGATGGTAAACTACCCCTTGAAAACTAAAAAAGTTATCCTTGACTGCCAAATTCAGAAGCTGCTCAAACTGTGCTCTGCCAAAGCCGTGAAAAAGTGAGTCCAGCTGTGGAAAAGCTTTATTCAAAATAATTGTAATGGTCTCATCCAAGGGGACATTTGTAAAGAGGGAAGATACATCAAAACTTGTCATAAACAAAGAATTCGTATTAAACTTCTTAATTTCCGACACAAAAGAAAAACTATCCTTAACACTGTACGAGTTCACAGTAAATGATGATAACAGTGGGACAAGAAATTTGGCAAGTTTGTAATTAGCCAAAGGATAAGATGCTAAAATTGGGCGCAATGGAACACCGACTTTATGAACCTTAGGCAGACCATATATAATATATATATATATATAGGACAAAAAATTAGTCACCCCTCTCAGAATGTACCTAATAACGTGTGACGGCACCTCTGGCCTTGATAACCGCACGAATCCGGCGAGGCAGAGACTCTACGAGGTTGTGCATGTACTGAACATCGATTTGCTGCCACTCGTTCATCAGCCGGTCCCGAAGTTCCGCCAGAGTCCGTGGGTGTCTATTCCTGCGCTTCACTTTCTGTTTCCAGCCTGAACAACACCTTCGACGCATTCAGGATTAAAGGCTTCATTGGACCTGCGATGTACTCGTCGCCTCCCATCATTGGAGAACAAACAAAAACGGGACTCATCGGACCAAATTACACGTTTCCAATCTGCCGCAGTCCAGTTTTTGTGCCTCTGAGCCCATTTATAACGTGCCAATTTGTGACTTGCTGTTAACAGCGGCCTCTTCCGTGGTACCCTGCTCCAGATGTCCATCGCATGCAGTTCTCGTCGCAATGTCCGTTCGGAAATTGGTCGCTGGAGAACCTCATTGGTTTCTTGGAGCAATTGTTCTCTGGTTTGAAAACGATTTGCAGTTACTAGACGAGAAACATGGCGGCGGCCCCTATTGTCGAGAATTGTTTTCTGGCCACAGTTACGCCGTCGATTGTCAGTTGATTGCGAACTACACCACTCTTTGTAAACTCGCTGGACAGTAGGCGTTGACACACCAACAAATTGGGCTACTTCAGACATTTTGTGTCCGTGGGCTCTGCCAAACACGATGGCTCCTTTTTGCCACTGAGTAACATCTGCCTCACGACCCATTTTGCAGACTATATCCAACACACACTTTGTTCTTCACCACCTCACAAAACAGATCTGATCCTGTGTGCTACGTCACCGCTACTTGTCACTTACCAATGCTACATCAGCGCCCTCTGTGTGACCTTGAACTTCCTACTATCGGTGCTATTAGGGGTGACTAATTTTTTGTCCGGTGTGCTTATCATAGCATTTTAATTATACAATTTACATTTTACACAACTCAAGCAATTTATACAAATTTTAACTCCGGCAAATATTAGAATCTAATACAGTTAATTAGAAATCGTCTGAGCTTTTAAAATATATATATTAAATTCTTAAAAGTAATTAATGTGATGGGTGGGACTGTTTGTCACTAGCAAGTTGTTCTATTCGTGGACGAACATTTGTGAGTGCCATTATGAGGCAAGCTTCTGGTTGTAGGCGGTTTCTTTCTTTCGACTTGATAGCTGTCAATGCCAAAAATCCCTTTTCACATAAATAGGTGGATGGGAATGGTAGTAGTTTGTTGATAGCAAATTCACTTAATTCTTTGTATTCAATATGGGCCAATTTCCAAAACTCAGAGACAGAAAAGTCATTGAATTTATGTTTAAGTGAGCTGTCAGCTGCCAATTCAATCAATTGTTCTTTTAAACGAGCGGGAAGCTCCGCATTAGACACAGCAAGGTTCGAAAACGGATTCGTTATCCATTCACTTTGTGGGGAATCTCTATTAATACATGGAAAGTAATGCAAAAATGATTCACGAAGGCTCACTAAATGCTGCTTTATAATATTCATAACTGAGTCACTGACAAGAAACTCATTTTCGTGACAGAATTCGCTGAATATTTGGAAAGGTGTGGTATTATTGTCTTCTATGCACTTTATCCAGTACAAAACTTTCCCAAAAAATCCCTTGACTTTTTCTTGTGCCTGCAATATATTTTTGTCATACCCCTGAAGTTGAAGATTAAGTTTGTTTAATTTGGTGAATATATCTGCCAAATAACTCAGTTTACAAAGCCACTCCTCATTTTCTATAAATTTTAATAAGTCTGAATTTTGGCTGTTAAGTAAACTTCTCACTTCATTCCTAAGTTCAAAAAGTTGTGTTAATACCTTTCCTCGTGAGAGCCAGCGCACTTCAGTGTGCAAAAGCAACTGAGTATGATTTTTGCCCATCTCCTCACAAAGAATTTTAAAGAGGTGTGAATACCTTTCCTCGTGAGAGCCAGCGCACTTCAGTGTGCAAAAGCAACTGAGTATGATTTTTGCCCATCTCCTCACAAAGAATTTTAAAGAGGTGTGAATTCACTGTTCGCGAGACTTGATATAATTTACTATTTTTACAGCATCATACGATTCGTACTAATTTGTACCAATATCGGGTAATTTAATAATAATTTAAATAAAATATTAAAATATAAAAATATAAAATAATTAATATTAAATAATTTAATAATAACTTGCACCAATGTTGAGTTAAATTTATAATTAAATATTAATATTATAAATAAATGATTATAATAGTATATATTTTCAAAAAAATTTAAATGATAGATGATAATTATAATTGTACAAATTCATTTTATAATTGATTAACCAACTTGCTTGTTTTTGCAGCAGAGCTTACGTACCCTCAGGAAACCCCTCGCATACCCCAGTTTGACTACCACTGATCTAGATGAATAAATTGATTTGCTGTACAAAATTAAGTCATTATCAGATAACCCCAAATATTCTCACTGTATAATAATGGGGGACTTTAACGCACATGTGAACTCAGAATTTTTTGTAGAATTGGGTAACATGTGCGAGTTGGCCAATTTAAGTATAACTGATGTAGATGTATTAGGGGTATCCAGTGGTAATTTTACATACATTAGTGATATGAGTGGTACCACCAGGTGGATTGATCATTGTCTCACTAGTAATAATCTAAAGGATCAAATTGTTAGAGTTCATATTCTGCATGATTTCCTTCTTTCTGATCATACACCATTAGAAATATTAATTAACGTTACCAATTTATGCGCAACACGACTTAACAAGAACTCAATAGGTAAGAATAATCGCGTCGATTGGTCCAATGTTACGATGCAGCAGAGAATAGAATACAAAGACAGAACAAGTCACCTCTTTAATAATTTAGAAATTTTGCACCTTGCCTGTAATAATCCTTGCTCAAATGATTCTTACTGTAAACTCATAGATAGGTATTATAGTAAGATAATATCCCTGTTAAGAGAAGCAGGAAGCCCCCTGATTAAATCTTACAACTATCATACTAAGATTATTCCTGGATGGAATGATTTTATTGCCCCCCTGAAGAGGGAATCGAAAGACGCCTATGATTTGTGGTGCTTTCATGGTAGACCCAGATTAGGACCAGTATACTTGAATATGTGTAGAAGTCGGGGTCAGTATAAGGCAGCCATAAGGTGATGTAAACAGTAAGAAGAGTCTATTCGAGCATCAAAAGCCTGTGAAGCTCGCATAAAAGATAACAACAAATTTTGGAAATTTTTTAAGAATCAAATGGGTGTCAAAAATGTCCTCCCTCCGACAATTGATGGGGTGTCGGGGGAGGATGAAATCGCAAAGCTGTGGAAAAACCACTATTCTAACATTCTTAACAGTGTGAGTAGGGATAATCTTAAGATAGATTACAGCGAAACGATTGTGGGAGGGACAAGGGAAAATACTTTGATATCATTTTCTGAAGTAGAGAGGTTAATTAAAGAGTTAAAGACTGGTTCTGCGTCAGAGGTAGATGACTTATCGAATGAGCACTTAAAATATGCAAATGACGTAGTATGTCTGCATATATCATTGCTCCTATCAGCCATGCTTGCTCATAGCTATATCCCTGCAGAGGGTATATATCTGCATGAGGGTATATATCTTGCCACTGGTCAAAAATAAGTACGGAGACATTCTTTCCAGCAATAATTACAGGCCCATTGCTGTCACTTCCTGCTTCTTGAAACTACTAGAAAAACTCTTGTTACGCCAATTAAATGATTTCCTATGGACATCTAATCAGTTTGGCTTTAAAAGGTCCCACTCAACTGACCTGCGCATCTATGTACTTAAAGAAACAATATCTAAATACATTGACAGTAATTCAACTATTTATAGCTGTTTCCTAGATATAAGTAAGGCATATGACAGGGTGAACCACAATATTTTATTTGCAAAACTAGAAGACAGGAAGGTTCCCATGTACATATTAAATTTATTGAAATTTTGGTATTCCCACCAATCTTTCACTGTTAGGTGGGGCAATGTACTATCCGAGTGTTTTGGCTCCTCTTGCGGGGTGAGACAAGGCTCCTTGCTCTCCCCTATGCTGTTTAATGTGTATATTGACGGATTAATTGCTTCACTTAATGAGGCAACAGTGGGATGTTGTATAGATAACACAAGGATAAATAACTCAGTTCATGCCGATGATATGGTGTTAATAAGTCCCTCTGTTAAAAGTCTGGATCAGCTACTAAAAGTCTGCAAAGTGTATTCGCAGAAACATATTCTTTTTAATGTTACAAAAACTAAGGTTATGCAATTTCATCCTAAAAGCTGTAATCAGCCAGCTGATATAAGGTTTAAAATGAATGGTGAAGTAATTGAGGAAGTACAAGAGTTTAAGTATTTGGCCAGCTCCTTGAGTGATGACTCGGATATAAGAAAACAATCTCGAAGCCTGTGTGCTAAAGCGAATATGACCATAAGGAACTTTCGATTCTGTACAAGTGAAGCTAAAGACACACTCTTTCGTACTTTCTGCAGTAATATATACGGACAGCAACTATGTGAATTATAAAAAAGGTTCTGGCAGAACTCTAAATTTGCTGTACAACAGGTCTTTTAGACTCTTACATATATTACCCCCGAGATGCTCAGCTTCGCAAATGTTTGTCCTGAGCTTCCCGGAGGTAACAAGACGTGCTCAACTCAGTCTAATGCAAAGAATTAAAAAATCAACCAACCCGATCATCCAAGCTATCCATGAGTCCTGCCATTTATCCTCTAAGCTATGGACTTCTTGGTACGAAAACGTCTGTCTGTAGCTCCACTTAACTTCGACATTACAGTACTATTTCTAATCAATTGTATATATTTTTATCCTTAGTATATGAACTGTCATTGTATTAATAATATTTGTCATATGGACTATAGTCTGCCAATAAACCTTTTCATTTTCATTTATATAGAGTAGTCCAAAAAAAAATGAAAATGAAAAATATATCTCATATGACATTTGCCCATATTTCACAACCATAACGATGTTGGAAATAAAAAAACTGGATCGATTCGTGTATATTTAGAGGTAGCGCAACTCAAAACCTTAGTATCATTATACAGTTTGGGGTGGCAAATTTCTTCAAACTTGCACCACCCTTAAATATTAATGGATTTAGCTCAAAATCCAGTCTGAGGTCTTTTTCCATATAAGGAATGAGAAAATTCAGCTCTTATTTGTGGTTTAATTTTTTAATATACAGTGGGGGGAAATAAGTATTCGTACACCTGCAAAATTGTTTTTCAATAAACTTACAATCAAACGAATTACTTCAAAGTTGAACAAAAGATGGCTATTGGCATACAATTAATATGTATTAAACGAACGAACCAAAATTACGAATAAATAACTCGACAAATTAAATTTACGAAATTAGGTGGGGAAAAAAGTATTCGTACAAATTAATTTTCATAACTTAATATTTAGTTGCGTAACCATTGTTGGCAATAACTGCTTGTAGACGTTTTCCGTAGGTTCCTACTAGTGCTTTGCAACTTTCTGTCAGAATTTTAGCCCACTCTTCTTTGCAAATAACCTTCAAATCGGCGATGTTCCTCGGGTTCCTCAAATGAATCTGCTTTTTTAATATTCGCCACAAGTTCTCAATCGGATTCAAATCAGGTGACTGGCTAGGCCACTGCAGCAGCCTCACATTGTTCTGAATGAACCACTCCCAAGTAAGTTTGGCAGTATGCTTCGGATCGTTATCTTGTTGGAAGCACCATTCATCTCCAAGCTCCAACTGTTGGACAGAGGCGAACAAATATTCTTCTAAAATATCGCGATACAGTGCTCCATTCATTGTTCCCTCTATGACGTGAATTGCTCCAGTACCATTAGATGAAAAGCACCCCCATACCATGATGCTTCCGCCTCCGAACTTTACAGTAGGGATGGTGTTCTTTGGATCAAGAGCGCATCCATCTTTCCTCCACACATGACAAGCTGTGTTCCTTCCAAATAACTCTATTTTCGTTTCATCTGACCAAAGTACGGTATTCCAGAACTCTTTAGGCTTTTCTAAATGCTCACGGCAAACTTCAAACGAGCATCTCTATGCATTTTCTTTAGTAGGGGTGTTTTCCTTGGACGGCGAGACTTCAGGTTAATCCTGTGTAGTTCATTACTGATAGTCCGTTTAGTGACCGAAGTTCCTGCAGCCATTAATTCTTCTTGAATCTCCTTGCGAGTCGTCATAGGGTTTTCTTTAACTTTTCTTGCCATCCTTCTCCCAGCTCGGGGAGAAATGTTTCGAGGAGCACCAGTTCGAGGAAGGTTGTGAGTAGTACCCGTCTTCTTCCATTTCAAAATAACGGAGCCTATTGTACTGAATGGGATACTTAACCTCTTTGAAATGTCTCAGTAGCTCAACCCTTCATTGTGGAGCCTGATTATCTCATTTTTCTGTTCAACAGAGAGTTCCTTCGTCTTCGCCATGGCGACAACCTTCATGCATTAAGACTGAACAATGAATGAGAGCTGCAGGAAATGACGTCATCATAATGTGTCGCAGTGTTGGAACATTCCAGAAGACTCATGTAGATGCTAGAGACCTCTATTTGTCCTCTATTTGTCCTCTATTTGTAACTTTTCCTAGTGTACGAATACTTTTTTCCCCACCTAATTTCGTAAATTTAATTTGTCGAGTTATTTATTTCGTAATTTTGGTTCGTTCGTTTAATACATATTAATTGTATGCCAATAGCCATCTTTTGTTCAACTTTGAAGTAATTCGTTTGATTGCAAGTTTATTGAAAAACAATTTTGCAGGTGTACGAATACTTATTTCCCCCACTGTATATGTGTAGCTCACCCTAATATACAGTATATACACACAACTCAGAATGGTCACCCGAGAAACTTTTGTTACACAGACTGCGCATGGAACAAGGTACTCTTTTGGGAAAATTAAATCATGACCAGGCATGAGGTCAAATACATTTAAAAATATTTAAATACAAATACCAGTCACTGTTCAAGAAAGAACTGACTAAATTTCATAAAGCAACCTAAATGTAAGCTCTGTTCCAGGGTAACCAACAGTCCAACACACAATTATGTACTGTACAGGGTGGGCCGTAAGTTTCCATACATAGGAAAAATTAAACATTTGTTTTTATGTTTCAGATACCCTAAGAATATGCGTTTGACGTAAGATCTTGTTTACTGATGAAGCAAATTTTTACGTCATGGAGAGGTTAATCGGCAAAACATACGTTATTGGAGTATGCTAACCTAACTGGCTGAGGCCGACGAAGATGCAAGGTGCCGGTAAAGTGATGGTGTGGGCCGGGATATGGGGTGACAGAATTATTGGACCAATTTTTGTCAGTGGAAATCTTAATGCCGAAAGGTATCTTAACATGTTGCAAGAAGAGATTTTCCCATCCCTGCTAACGAGGAAGGTAACTTCCCAGTTTACTTCCAGCAAGATGGAGCTCCACCTCATTATGGTCTTCACGTGCGTCGGTATTTGGATCAGCAGTTTCCGGATGCTTGGATTGGTTCGGCGTGGTCCTGTGGAGTGGCCTCCCAGATCCCCAGATCTCACCCCCCTTGATTTCTATCTTTGGGGGCACTTGAAGGCCATGGTGTATCAGGAAAAGATACGAGACATAAATCATCTAAAGGAACGTATCACCAACGCCATTACAAGCATAACGTCAACTGTGCTAATGCGTGTTCATCAACAGTGGGGAACACGTATTGAAATGTGTTTTCAAAACAATAGCAACCATGTAGAGCATATTATATAAATAAAAATGGTTGTCCATAACAAAATGTTTATTTTTCCTATGTATGGAAACTTACGGCCCACCCTGTATAATATATGGGCAAGGGTAAGGGTCTTGGACATAACCTACAAAGCTATAATACCTATCAATATTTTTATATGTTCAACAATGAAAGCTAGGACAAAACATTATAGGAATTTGTATAACTACACTGAGCGGCACAAAAATCGGCTCACTTGGAATATCGCAAAAATCAAAAAAGTGGGCAAGCTTCTGTTTATAAAAGTTTTTAAATTCGAAAATATAGTCTATGAGGCAACCAAATAACGAGACAAAACAACGTCAGCTGCGAACACACTAGCTGTAATGAATTTTCAACTTCTTTTAAGAATTCGACAGTCTGACATTCAGTTGCTCTTAGACTGCTAGTGCCATTTTTTCTTCCACTAGTGGGAGTAGGCATTTGCGTTTAGTAACAGATAGACTTCTAATTCTTTTGGGTTTCAGAATTGGACATTTACAATGGATATGAGTGCAGTAAACGTCGCAAGAATTGTCGGCCCTAATTGAAGATGGTCGGAGTCAGCGTTACGTCGCTGATGCGCTAGGAATTCCAAGAACAACGGTTCGACGTGTCTACTAACGTTATGTGGAGACAGGAGAGTACACCCAGAGACCAGGATCTGGAAGATCGCGCTGCACATCTGCCCGTGACGATCGTTTCATCGTCTTAAGTGTTTTGCGAGATCATCGCTTGACTGCCACAAATGTCCGCAATGAGCTGGAAAGGTCTCGAGACGTCAGTGTATCGGAGCGAACCGTTAGAAGGAGACTTATGGAAAGTGGCTTACATGCTAGATGTCCAGCAATGGGCCGGAATTTGCTCCGACACCACCGCAATGCTCATCTTGCTTTCGCTCGTGAGCATGTCAATTCGACTCCTCCAAAAGCAATCCTCTCCATAAAAACGCACGGGGCGAATATTTCTCCTGTTCTTCTCCACACTCTTTCCCGTCCATCGGATGTTCGAAGATTAAATCTTGATTCGTCTGTGAACAATACTCGTCCCCACTGGACCATAGTCCAACTGACATGCTCACGAGCGAAAGCAAGAGGAGCATTTCGGTGGTGTGGGAGCAATTCTGGGCCCATTCCGGCCCAGGTTAATTTATGGAGTTGTAGTAATGCTTAGTTAAGATTATAAAATTCTGTTTAATTAAATAAGATAATGTTTAATATAAATTTACTAAAAATTGTGATGTTTTAAATTGTTTAAAATGGGTAGGGTTGGTAATCCTAAATAGGCCCGGAGAGTGGACTATACCTATAACGGTTTTTCAGTCTTGAGGCAGAACGCGTTACGCGTAGTTGGGCAAAATGTAACGTAGAATAAATAAGTTGTGTGTGTCCCTCTCCGACCTAAATATATTTAGTAATATTTCATACTCGCATATCCCCTAATTAACTAAACCAACTTTCGAAATTAATAAAACGTAATAAGTGTTAAATAAGAGTATTATTATACCTTTCCCCCCCTTCGTTTTGTAACGGTCTTTTAGAGTCAGAACTCGGCGTCGCTACCGGAAACTATATAAAGAGCAATAGAGATATAGTAAAGTAGGAAGAAGCGTAAGTAAATAATGAAGATAAAAGATATAAATAAACCGTTCACTACATTCTGGTGGCTAGCGGTGATCTTACATCATATTTTGTGAGGCTTACCCACGTGTTAGTATTTCCATTAAAATTCTTAAAACCCGGTATAATAACAAATAGCGTTAATGAATATTTTATTTCGATTATTAAAATATCTAAATGCAAAGTTTATCCCGCTTGCAGGCAAATTTCAATTTTCATTCCTTAAAATTCATTATAAATGAAAATTCAAAATGGCACGCCCATTGTTTTCCAAATTATTCCGAGTCGCGTCGCTTCAGAAAGTTTCGTTCATTCGGTCGCGGAGAGGGTATAGTTGAAAATTATCGTGCTGCCTGAAGACTCAATTTTCTGTTCTTTTCGTCTCTCCCACTGTATGCCTTTCTTTCAGCTTACCTCTGTTGTTTACTTGTTTGTTTAAAACTTATGGAATTAGTGAAAATTGTAATAATCATAATAATAAGAATAATGATTTGTACGTAAGTATAGTTTGAATACAGTATGATACACAATTCATATGGTCCTTTCAAAGTGTTTCAGCGAAAATTTGTATCGCATTTCTGGGTATATATACATATATAGTACAACATTTCAGGAATATGATAAATTTTCTGGGTTTCATTAGCAGATTTTTGATTATATTTCGATTGCCTGTATATAATAATAGGAGGTTCATGATTGTCAGAGACTGGATGACATGAAGTTTCTGGGGTTCATTTTTGTCTTTTGTATTTGGAGGTATTGAGGTGATTTCTGACGATAGTTTGAACAATAATATTTCTTAAATTATACTAACAGTTACTATGTATGGGAGCTTTTATATTTATACTGTACAATTTTGTTTAGCGTTTTATGACTTTTTTTTTATCTTCTCTGCTGTGACTGCCATAAGTGACCTTATTGGTAACTAGATTTGATTAAATTTTTGCGAAAATTTTTATATTTTTTTCCGTGAATTTGGCCAGAGTAAATGTGTAGTTAGTATTTCGAAGTGAATTGTCGAAAGAATTTGATAAATTAAATATGAAATGATAAGCAGTACAGAAACACGTTTAGAATAAACTTTTTTTTCAAAATTGCAAGGCTCAGCTTGGGTCAACCAAGTTGAATCTGAGTTCCATCAAGTGAGTTTAGTCGACCGGATAGGTGATCGATCACCAATGAGAGAGAGAGAAGAGAAACCAGAATGCGCATGGACTTGGCGCAGGATGGTTTTGGAAGCGAAGAGAAGAGAGGAACCGAATGCGCAGGGACTTGGCGCAGGACAGTTCCGGAAGAGAAGAGAAATTTACGTGTGCAGGGACTTGGCACACGAAAATTTCGATTGAAGATGGTCTACTGGTATTTTTCGGGCAGTAGCTGGTCACGTTGCTCGAATGCTTCGCTAATATTGTGTCAACAAAGCGCGCGGTAAACAAGCCACGAGAGCCTTGAACGGGCGCCTACAACTGTACTGTCCATACAGACATACAGTAGGTTCGTTGGGAAACGGCCTACGGCGGAGTCATCGTTTGATTGTTGCCAGTGGAAGAGTCTTTCAGCTGGACGTAGGAAGAGCAGCGTTCACCGACAAAAGTGGAGATGAGACAAGGCGAGTTTCTTCATCGACTTCTAGAATTGCAAATTCCGTCCAATTCCAGCGCGTGGTCCCGCTTTCAGATATCTCCCCCCCTGATCCTTTTAGAATTGGACGTCTCTTGTTTTTTTTTCGCCATTGGAGAGAGAGCGGAACCATTATAGCGTGCTGCCCTGTTGCATATTGATTGATGCAATCCCTTGCATTCTAGCGAAGTGAGCAGGAGAGCTGCGATTGAAAATTGAAATCCGTTGTCAGCGTGCGGAGTCATCTAAACAACGTCCAGCAAACAAATGTACGGATTATTATCTAATGAAATTATAAGTGAAAAGGGTGCGATTTGCCCAAAATTGTTGTTTTTCGTGAAATAGTATGTGCGCTCTTGGTCAGAATTTTATGTAAACTTTTTCTTATTTTTTTTCTATGTTGCCCTGATAGTAACTGTATAACTATACAAATAATTGTTTCGAATGTAAAGCGATCGTTGATGAGAAATCGCGGGAATAGATTGTGAACTTGGGATTTGTGTAGCCACTGTAAGAAAATTTTCTGTTATTTTTTTTTGGCATGTATAGATTAGTTACAGGTTGTAATTTAATTATTAGAGTGAAATGTTATTTTATGCAAATGTGAAAATTATAAAGTTTCCGGTTTTATAATATGATACAATATATGTATGGGAATTGTCATTCTATTATTTCTTGTCTATTTCTAAACTTTGAATAAGTGTTAAAAAAAAAAAAAAAAAAAAAAAAAAAAAAAATTGCAAAATATATGTGTTGAAGAAATTTATTGACATTGTTAAACGATATTAATAAGTTTTCCTAATGGAAAAACTTATTTTCAAGGGGTGATGCGAGTGTAGTAATGCTTAGTTAAGATTATAAAATTCTGTTTAATTAAATAAGATAATGTTTAATATAAATTTACTAAAAATTGTGATGTTTTAAATTGTTTAAAATGGGTAGGGTTGGTAATCCTAAATAGGCCCGGAGAGTGGACTATACCTATAACGGTTTTTCAGTCTTGAGGCAGAACGCGTTACGCGTAGTTGGGCAAAATGTAACGTAGAATAAATAAGTTGTGTGTGTCCCTCTCCGACCTAAATATATTTAGTAATATTTCATACTCGCATATCCCCTAATTAACTAAACCAACTTTCGAAATTAATAAAACGTAACAAGTGTTAAATAAGAGTATTATTATACCTTTCCCCCCCTTCGTTTTGTAACGGTCTTTTAGAGTCAGAACTCGGCGTCGCTACCGGAAACTATATAAAGAGCAATAGAGATATAGTAAAGTAGGAAGAAGCGTAAGTAAATAATGAACAAAAGAAATAATAAAAAGCGTTCACTACAGAGTTAATTCGATGAGGTTGTGTCTCTACCTATCAAAAATAGTCAGAAAAGTTATCAAAAAGAATTAGACATCTATTCAAAGGAGCCACGAGTCAGTCGCGACACGAACCCTCTTCATTAGGGTCGCCATAATGGTGAAAGATTCCTGGAACTACTGAACAGCTGTTTTGCTGCGCATAGCTTGACATCACCGGGTCTCGATCCCGGGGCCGATGGATTCGTAGTCAGTGATGGTAACCACTACAACACCAAAGAGTATATATATATATATATATATGAGCGGTTTGAGGGTGGTAGAAGAAGACACAGACAAGAGATGGAGTTATATTCCGTTACGTTTTGCACAAAGCCTTGCTCACACAGAATGATACCACAAGTTACACACACAATATTTAAATGCAGACAATCTTTTCCAAACCTACTGGATGAACATTCGTGGCTTCACCTGATTGGCTGGTTACTGTTGATGCTCCTTGGTCCTTTTGTGCCGAAACGTAACGAAATATAACTCCATCTCTTATCTGTGTCTCCTTCTACCACCCTCAAACCGCTCATATATATATATATATATATATATATATATATATATATATTACACACACACACACAGGGTGTCCCATAAGTCCGGCATCATAGGAAAAAATAATAAAAAATCAAAACAAAAGCTTTTATTTACAGAACATGCTCAATATGTCCACCATTGTTTTCAATACACAAATTTAGACGTGATACCCAGTCAGCAAGCACACGGTGAATGATGTCGGGAGTGATGGTGTTACATGCCCCAATAATGCGCTGTCGCAAATGTTCAACACTCCTAATTTTCTCTGCGTATACCAGCGCTTTCAAGTGGCCCCCGAGATAAAAATCTAGTGGCGTGAGATCCGGGCTTCTAGCTGGCCATTCCACAGGCCCTCGACGTCCTATCCAATGACCAGGGAATTGTTGGTACAGGTATTCCCTTACTTGGGTGCTGTAATGTGCAGGAGCGCCGTCTTGCTGGAACCATGTTGGGAAATTTCCTTCAAGACACTGGGAAATGCTTCTTCCTTGAGCATACGTAGGTAGGTGCCTCCAGTGACATGTTCATCGAAAAAGAGGGGGCCTATGATGCGATCCTTCCAAATGCCACACCATACCATCACCTGAGATGCACCTTGTTCCTTTGAAGAGGTATACCAGTGAGGGTTGTTTTGAGACCAGTAGCCCGTGTTCCGTCGATTTACCTCACCATTTCCATAAAAAAGAGCCTCGTCACTGAACAGAATGGTGGACGAGAAATTGGCATCCCGAGCATATTGTTTCGTAGCCCATTCACAAAATTCCATCCGCCAGTCAGGATCATCATCGCTTAATTTCTGTAGGATCTTAAGTTTATATGGATACCATTTGTGAGCCTGAAGAATGCGATGGATGCTACTTTTCGACACTCCTGTCTCGGCGGACAATCGCCCAAGAGCAAAGGTGGGCACCTGGGCCTCAAAAAGGACCAACGGTCCCGGTCCTTGCCTCAAACTGGACCGACGGTTCCGGTCACGGTCCTTTCTGAAGATAGGACCTAGGAACGACTTGGTCCTCGGTCCTTATATATATGTGAAAAATTTGATTAAAATGAAAAATGAAATTAAAGACACCGGAAATCTTTAATTTTATTAACGTAAATTATAATTAATACAATACATAAATGATGAAAAAAGTTATTAAGTTAAATGCTTGAGTTTCCCTTCAAGAAGACTAGCATTTCAAAATGGCTTTCACTGAGCCCTGACCTTTTCGGCTTGAGGATGTCCTTCCCCAAAGAGAAGAGCCTCTCCACGGCATCACTGGATGGGATAGGCGTGTTAAACTTGATGAACAAGTCCTTCAACGCCGGGCTGGGGAACGAGTCCTTGTTGAAGATGAAGGGTTTCACAGGCCTCTCGCTGAGAAATGTCTCCACCAACTTGGTCCCGGTCTCCTTCGTCTTCTCCCCGCCCTCGTAGAACTTCAAATAATCACTAAACACACTAAAATCACTAAAAAAGACCGTCTGGAATTGCTTAAAAATGGACCATCGCTCCTCATTTCGGTCCTCACTAAGAAAAGGAACAACTTTCCCGCTCACGGTCCTTAAAAAGGACCGAGTTCCTGGAGTTCGGTCCTTTTGGAACTCGGTCCTGCCCACCTCTGCCCAAGAGACTTATTGGGACTTCTGTCAAAATGAGCCAGGATAGCAGTTGCTGTATCATCGTCAGTGGAGCAGTCTGTTAAATTCAGCAGCGGCCTCTCTTTGACTCCGATTTCCTATGAGTAGAATTATCTGAATTCGTTCTTCCTTGCTCACAGACATTATGGCCTGTAGAAAGAGAAAAATATGAATTATGGTTTGTAGAAATAGAAAAATATGAATTTCTCCTATGATGCTGGACTTATGGGACACCCTGTGTGTGTATATATATATATATATATATGCATATAACTGCAATGACCGCGCAGTATATAAATGAATAGAAACGACATAAGTGTTAAGGAACGTTTCTGCACACGAGGAGGAGAGATAACGAATAATGAAAAATGAGGCGAACCGCCCAGGAATCGAACCCAGGGCCTTCCAATTGCCGGTCGGACGCTCTACCATTATGCTACGGACCTCACTCAATCACAAATCGAAATTCTCCCACATAGGGCAGAAACCAATGCCCTGAGAGGGCACCCTCGCAAATCGTGAATATGCGCATATAACTGCAATGACCGCGCAGTATATAAATGAATAGAAACGACATAAGTGTTAAGGAACGTTTCTGCACACGAGGAGGAGAGATAACGAATAATGAAAAATGAGGCGAACCGCCCAGGAATCGAACCCAGGGCCTTCCAATTGCCGGTCGGACGCTCTACCATTATGCTACGGACCTCACTCAATCACAAATCGAAATTCTCCCACATAGGGCAGAAACCAATGCCCTGAGAGGGCACCCTCGCAAATCGTGAATATGCGCATTTATATACTGCGCGGTCATTGCAGTTATATGCGCATATTCACGATTTGCGAGGGTGCCCTCTCAGGGCATTGGTTTCTGCCCTATGTGGGAGAATTTCGATTTGTGATTGAGTGAGGTCCGTAGCATAATGGTAGAGCGTCCGACCGGCAATTGGAAGGCCCTGGGTTCGATTCCTGGGCGGTTCGCCTCATTTTTCATTATTCGTTATCTCTCCTCCTCGTGTGCAGAAACGTTCCTTAACACTTATGTCGTTTCTATTCATATATATATATATATGTTAAACACAGACTGTGCATGGCACAAGGAACTCTTCTGGGAAAATTAAATCCACTATAGTCCGAATAAGTAATGATAAATGACAAATACCATAGTTTTTTTCCTTTTTCATGATTTTAGCCCGACGTGGGCAACGGGTCTCTCGCAAAGAGATCCCATAAATATAGCTTCCCTCACCAGCTATCTGCAAAGCAGACAGGATCCAGCTTTGGGACGTGGATCTAGGGTTTAAAGCAAACCTAGATCCCTACACTCAGAACCTCTATATAAGTAAAAGACTCGTTGCATTCACGTCGTGTTGAATAAATCAAAGAAAAAGGGGGTAACTATTGTATTTTTAGCCAAAAAAACCAAAACTTAAACCTCAACCGGGACATTGAGCGTCCACTTTTCAAGGCACGAAACACGTCCGTTTAGTATACACAAACTCAGAATGGTTCCCTGAGAACAATATATGTTAAACACAGACCGTGCATGGCACAAGGAACTCTTCTGGGAAAATTAAATCCACTATAGTCCGAATAAGTAATGATAAATGACAAATACCATAGTTTTTTTCCTTTTTCATGATTTTAGCCCGACGTGGGCAACGGGTCTCTCGCAAAGAGATCCCATAAATATAGCTTCCCTCACCAGCTATCTGCAAAGCAGACAGGATCCAGCTTTGGGACGTGGATCTAGGGTTTAAAGCAAACCTAGATCCCTACACTCAGAACCTCTATATAAGTAAAAGACTCGTTGCATTCACGTCGTGTTGAATAAATCAAAGAAAAAGGGGGTAACTATTGTATTTTTAGCCAAAAAAACCAAAACTTAAACCTTAACCGGGACATTGAGCGTCCACTTTTCAAGGCACGAAACACGTCCGTTTAGTATACACAAACTCAGAATGGTTCCCTGAGAACAATATATGTTAAACACAGACCGTGCATGGCACAAGGAACTCTTCTGGGAAAATTAAATCCACTATAGTCCGAATAAGTAAACGGACGTGTTTCGTGCCTTGAAAAGTGGACGCTCAATGTCCCGGTTGAGGTTTAAGTTTTGGTTTTTTTGGCTAAAAATACAATAGTTACCCCCTTTTTCTTTGATTTATTCAACACGACGTGAATGCAACGAGTCTTTTACTTATATAGAGGTTCTGAGTGTAGGGATCTAGGTTTGCTTTAAACCCTAGATCCACGTCCCAAAGCTGGATCCTGTCTGCTTTGCAGATAGCTGGTGAGGGAAGCTATATTTATGGGATCTCTTTGCGAGAGACCCGTTGCCCACGTCGGGCTAAAATCATGAAAAAGGAAAAAAACTATGGTATTTGTCATTTATCATTACTTATTCGGACTATAGTGGATTTAATTTTCCCAGAAGAGTTCCTTGTGCCATGCACGGTCTGTGTTTAACATATATTGTTCTCAGGGAACCATTCTGAGTTTGTGTATACTAAACGGACGTGTTTCGTGCCTTGAAAAGTGGACGCTCAATGTCCCGGTTGAGGTTTAAGTTTTGGTTTTTTTGGCTAAAAATACAATAGTTACCCCCTTTTTCTTTGATTTATTCAACACGACGTGAATGCAACGAGTCTTTTACTTATATAGAGGTTCTGAGTGTAGGGATCTAGGTTTGCTTTAAACCCTAGATCCACGTCCCAAAGCTGGATCCTGTCTGCTTTGCAGATAGCTGGTGAGGGAAGCTATATTATGGGATCTCTTTGCGAGAGACCCGTTGCCCACGTCGGGCTAAAATCATGAAAAAGGAAAAAAACTATGGTATTTGTCATTTATCATTACTTATTCGGACTATAGTGGATTTAATTTTCCCAGAAGAGTTCCTTGTGCCATGCACGGTCTGTGTTTAACATATATTGTTCTCAGGGAACCATTCTGAGTTTGTGTATATATATATATATATATTAGGGTGATGCACAAATCATGACCATCGTGGATTTTTAGGGATACCCCCTCATTTGTTCCAATTTGTCACAAAAACACCCTGTGAGAAATTTCAGGTCAAACAAATAACATCCAGAGGTCGCACCCGCCAATTGAAAATTTGAAAATTACAAAAAATTAGAGTAAAATCAAATTTTTTGAATTTGTTCTTATTTTTGTTGCAGGTTTGTTGCAGGTTGCAAGTTTTGTGCAGGTTTGCTGCAGGCAGAGTGGTAGGTGATGCGTATATGAGCAAACAGCAAACAGCGTTCAAGGAAATTGGTATCGCAGTGTGCTTGTGGCAGTGTCCGGGAGAGGTGCTATATCAGTGAGTCTCTCTGCCTCAATTTCTCTTCTATTTCCTGTATCTTAATTGTGACGAAAATGAGATCAAGAAGCTCAACAGATATCTGGCTGATCGGTCAACAAATAGATAAATTGAATCAAAGTAAGCTTCCATCAAAGAAAGAAGTAATTTCCTTATTCATGAATTATAAACATGTCAAGAATGAAACCGTCAGAGAAGCATTAACTTCAACCGTTAATGATGTATTGGAAGTGTGGCAGAGAGCAGGAATACCAACAACCCAGAAATGTAATGTTGTGAAGAAATTAAATAAACTGTATGATGAGTGGCATCAATTGGATGGACTCTTTGATATTGTGCATGCAAATGCTAACGAGTTAATAACTATCGAAGAAGATAGAGAGTTTCTACGGCTACAAAGGGAAGGTCGAAAGGGTAAAATGATGGCAGTTGATAAGGATGAAGAAAAACGTCGAAAGGAAGCTGCGAAGAGACATGAAAAAATGGATAAGAAAAGGTTACGTGACTCAAGTGCATTTGATGAAACAGTTGTTCTTGCAAGCAGCAGTAGTTCCTGCAGTGATTCACCTGCATCTACGGAAGAAGTAGATCTGGAACAGCCCTCAACATCCAAAAGAGGCCTTCCAAGAAAAAAATTCAAGATTATGAATGAAAATCTGCTTTCCTCATTGGATGTTGCTAAGATCAGCGACCGATCAGCCTCTTTAATAATTATTCCAACAATCGCAAATGTTGGAAAAAATCCAGAGAATTACAATGTTAGCTACTCATCGATTCGCAGGGCAAGACAGAAATCAAGAAAGAAGTTCAGTGAAAACTTGAAAGAAGAATTTCAAGCTGACAAGCCCTTGATTGTTCATTGGGATGGCAAACTCCTCGAAGACATTACTGGGAATGAGGTTGTTGATCGGTTGCCAGTCCTAATCTCTGGCAGTGGAGAAGATCAACTGCTTGGAGTGCCAAAAATAGATCATGGCACAGGAAAGGATACTGCAAATGCAGTACATCAGGCGATCATTGATTGGAATCTAATAGATAAGGTAAAAGGCATGTGTTTCGATACAACTGCATCGAACACAGGTCGTAAAAATGGAGCTTGTGTCCTAATTGAACAGAAAATGGAGAAAGATTTGTTGTGGTGTCCTTGTCGACACCATATCCTTCAAAATCATGTTGGAAGCAGTGGGTATCCCCTGCATTACAGGCTTCATCAGGCCCTGACATTCAGTTATTCAAAAGATTCAAAACAAACTGGAATAAGATTAATCTAACTTCATACGATAAATTAGAAAATTATCCACAAAAGGAAAAAGAGGAAATCATCAACTTTGCAGCAAGAAAAATCAATGAAGATCAACCTCGCGACGATTACAGAGAGTTATTGGAACTGACAATCATCTTGCTTGGCGGTACTCCAACGACTGGAATAAAATTCAGGAAGCCTGGGGCTTATCATAGAGCCCGTTGGATGGCGAAAGTCATTTATTCGATGAAAATCTTTATGTTCAAAAGTCAGTTCAAAATAACAGCAATAGAAGAAAGAAATCTAAAAGAAATTTGTTGGTTTTCTGTTTCAATTTATATTAAGCATTGGTTTTCAGCACCCTGCGCAGCAAGTGCTCCACGAAATGATCTGAGTCTTCTTAAGAATTTTCACAGCTACAAAAGCACAAATGAACAACTAGCAAATGCTGCTTTAGAAAAATTCAAGAATCATTCGTGGTATCTCTCAGAAGAGTTGATCGCATTGGCTTTGATGATAAAATCAGCTTTGACACCAAAAGAAAAATGAAGGAGGCTCTTACAAAATCTTCGGAACCAGATCCTCCAAAGAAGACACACATAGACATCAAAACTATTGACAATAAGCAGCTTGAAGATTTTGTAACTGCTAACACAAAGTCCTTCTTCAGTATACTCGGATTGTCTTCAACGTTCTTGAGCAAACCAGTAGAAGATTGGCTTCTCGATGAGAGTTATTGGGTTGCAAAGAACGTAGTGAATCACATGAAAGTTGTTAATGATATTGCTGAAAGAGGAGTGAAATTGATTGAAGATTATAACAAATTGATTACCAATGATGAACAACAGAAGCAATATCTACTGCAAGTTGTATCAAATTATCGGAAGAAGCTTCTGGACAAAACTAAGAAAACTCTCGTATCTTTGACGCAACAATAAAATTTACGAGTATATCCATTCTATGTATCTATTGTAAATATCTATTGTATTGTATCTGTTTTATGAACAAATGGAAAAGAGGAAGGTGGTATGATGGGCCTCCTGGGGAACTTCCACTAAAAAAAAAAGTAACGTGACGCTTGCTGTACCTCCTGGGTGTCATGGAAATCAGCAAATTTTCAAATGGCGGGCGCGACCTCCAAATATTCGAATTTTGACCCGAAATTTCCCCAGGATCATTTTTCCACCAAATCAAACCAAATGAGAGGGTATCTCAAAAATTTGAAACAAAAAATTTTACTCCCCCACTTTTGTATCACCCTAATATATATATATATATATATATATATATATATATATATATATATATATATATATATATATATATATATATATATGGTGAATTTCACAATTAAACATGTGAAATGAATGAATGATGCAAACCCACAAGAAAAAAGAAAAATGATTCCAAGGCCTTTCGTGTATTCAGAAGTACATTCATCATTCCCTGATAAGGTGTACTTCTGAATACACGAAAGGCCTTGGAATAATTTTTATTTTTCCTTGTGGGTTTGCATAATATATATATATATATATATATATATATATATATATATATATATATATATATTATATATATATATATTATATATATATATTATATATATATATATATTATATTATATATATTATATATATATATATTATATATATATATATATATATATATATATATATATATATATATATATACCTTCAACTGCAAAGAACACGCAGTATAAATAACGTAAAGAAACGACGCTTGTATAGGAGATATTCCGCGCAAGACGAGAGAGAGAGAACGGAACAAATGAAAAAATGAGGTTACCTCATTTTTTCATTTGTTCCGTTCTCTCTCTCTCGTCTTGCGCGGAATATCTCCTATACAAGCGTCGTTTCTTTACGATATATATATATATATATATATATATATATATATATTTTTTTTTTTTAGTTCAGGAAGAACCGATTCGCCTCTATTTAAAGGGCATATCTCAGCGGAAAAACAAAGAAAAAGTGAGAGGAAAGACAGAGGAAAAAGAAAGGGTGGAGGGGACAGTCGAAGTGGAAAAAGACCAAGGATGACAAGGACTGCAGGGCCGAGCCCCATCATCCTTGGGTGCTAGGGCCGGGAGGGCGCACGTGAAACCTCCAGGAACAAGCACGTACAAACGAGCACAAAGAGCACTCAAGAGCACGAGCTTAGAACCCCCTTGCGGGGATATATATATATATATATATATATATATATATATATATATACACACACACACCTGTGTTGTGTGTGTGTATAGAGGCCAATCAGAGAAATTTCTTTCCTCACTGTTCGCAAACATCTGGGAATTATTAGAGACTGAAAAAAACACACAGTTTTCAAGGAAAGAAACAAAAGGATGTTTGTTTTTTTCCAAAAAGGCCTGCGAAAAGTTAGCGTCTTCCACGCCTATATAAGCCAGAGTTCACTAAACTCACTCTCACTCTGCTCGTTACTACTCCTCGTGAATCTCCCCTTTCACGTAGTGCCGCTTTGACCTCAGCTGGCCTCAGTCTTTCAAGCAATACCTCAACCATACACAAAGCGAATCAACACTTGAGGCGATCTACAATTTCATCCCGTTGGAAGCAAACACCACTCTACCGGTGTCATAAGAACATAATAAATTTTTATAGTGGACACACTAGGGGCCACTTCGGCCCATCGAGGTGGCTCCACTATGTAAAAACTGCCTGTACATTGGCAATAACCAATTTTTACAAAACTAATTAAATATCAATTTAAAACTAAAGATAGAATCTCTGGATCCAGAGGATCAAAGTCATAATAGGCTACCAACCACAAATATGTTACACACTATATTTATAACTGACATGCAAATATATATCATCCAAAGACTGTACAGTAATGTAGAAATGTGTGTGCACCCATTTTGGGTCTCCCATTTAAAGGTGTTTGTGGGGAAAGTGAAGATCATGAGTTTTTCAATACCTCACAGTACTATGGGGGGCACCGCTCGGCAGAGGAATCTCTTTAAATAGGGTGTGTAAGGACAGAGAGTATCCCCTAACCCAAGATGCTGCCTCCCTATATCCCACAACACCTGTGTTGAGCTGTGGGATCTATCACCCAAATGCACATAATATATATGAAATAAACTAGTACCATTCATGCAATAAAAATGGGCTTAAACACCATCACCAGATGTCCCTTGCAGACATCAAACTATCCAACCTTCTTTTGAAAGAATCAAGTGTATCTGAAGTCACCACTTCTTCTGTCAGACTGTTCCAAAACTTAATTACTCTGTTTGTAAAACTATGTTTTCTTAAATTTGTTCTACATCTTGGCTTAAATAATTTCATACTATGACCTCTAGTCTGATTATTGTGATCTTTAATGAAAAGAGACTCAAAATCTATCTTATCCAACCCTTTTATCATTTTATACACCTCTATCATATCACCCCTTAACCTCCTCCTTTTTAATGAGAACATGCTTAGATATGCCAGTCTTTCCTTATATGTCAATTGTCTTAGAGATTGGATCATTCTTGTTGCTCATTTCTGTACTTTTTCCAGTTTTTCAATATCTTGTATCAAATAGGGACTATTAAATTGAATGCAGTATTCGAGGAGGGGTTTCACATATGAAATGTATAGTTGCTTTTTAATATTGAGTGATTTGTATTCAACGTGTCTCTGCATGAGATTGAGTCTAGCATTTGCTTTATTTCTGATAACCACACAGTGATTTGAGGGTTTAAGTTCATTTGTCACAGTGACACCCAAGTCTCTCTCTTTATCATCATTTTTAATCCAAATTCCATTCATATTGTATTCAAATTCTGGATTTTTTGGCCCAATATGCATAACCTTGCACTTATCAACATTAAATTTCATCTCCCACTTATCTGCCCAGGCTGTTTCTCTGTCTAAGTCTGGTACTGACTTCACTCATCCTTCACCACAATTTGATCGGCGCCCATTCAACAAGTCCATCAACGGACCTTCAGCAGTTTGTATGGCGAAACGCAATATGGTCAACCTTCACGTAGGCCCTCGTCAGTCTTCATAGCTATCTACGGCGAAACGCAGGACGGTAAGACTCTTGTCGGCCCTCACTCGGCCTACAGTGTTTTGTTATGTCATGCTAGACTATCTAGGATTCAAAGCTGAGAAGTCCACAAACTCAGCCTGATCGCATAGGCTCTAAAAGTGTCTTTAATACCATTCAAACTAACTCTTCCGTTAAGACCGCAGTAGGCCTATTCAAGTGCTGTACCAATACCATAGTCTTGTATCACCTTGTTATTGTGTTCATTCATATAACTTACTTATTTTGCATCCGATTGTTTGTGCTCTTTTATGCATTTCATTTTTACCGACCTAATCCATCTACTGTGCCATACCATACTTTCATTATTTCATTTATTATTGGCTCAATTATTCTGTGTTCACCTCTGCATATCTCATTAGCCTACCTAAATTAGTGTATTTACTTAACAATTAGACTGTATAACCATTTCTTATTGCTATTAATCAGTCATCTTTAACATAGCATAAATACCATTATAGAATTGTTAATCACTGTGAATAAATAGTTGATTTTTTCTAATTAAACACAAAACAACAAAGTAATTTCTCTCTCCTTATTAATATTGTTTGTTTGGGTTGTAGGCCCAAGCTGGTGACCTCTACTTATTCATTTCAATTTAATTCATACATTATAGCAAACCTACTTTCTTGGCCACATCAAATACATGATCGTCGGCCACTATATATGTATATAGAGAACAATAATAAAACTTCTCATAGATGATGATGGATGTACAGTTGCACTCATTATATTATATTATATTATATTATATTATGTCCCGCTTTGTATTCAAAATGTCCCACAAAAAATATTTTTTAAGCAAATTTTTTTGGGATGAATTGATTTAGAATTTTCTAGAATTATGTAGGATCCTGTAGAATTCTGTAGAGTAATGTTGAATGTTCTAGAAATCCTAGAAATTACATAATGCTTATAAAATGTGTTTGGCCATGAGTTGGCAGTTTTTCAGCTGCAGTTATATTGTAAGCTTTGAATTAGTGTGAATCCTGCAATTCACAACTTGAGATTGTGTAATTAAAAAAATAAAATCTATATGTATGTCTACTTCTCATAAGAAATCGTTCAGGTGTAAATTGCTGCATTTGAGTGAAAGTTTTTGTGTGAAAGAGGAACACACACACACGCGATTTTATTTATAAGATTTAGAATATTTTTTTTGAATTAAATATTTACAATCATGTTTTTTTACTTATAATAATAATAATATTTACAATTTTTCTCCTAGCAAATGGCTAGTTCAGAGACTCCTCCTAAAAAACAAAAACACCTAGTGACTTCCAACAAGGATTGGACAAAACCTTTCGATTGGATTCAGCCTGGTAGAGATCAGTTCACTGCAAGATGCAAGATATACAACAATCACCCGTTTACAATAAGTCATGGTGGTGAAAATATAATGCTACATGCGAAGTCCAAAGCACACATTGAAAATGTGAAGGCATTGGCAAGCTCACAAACACTAACTGATTTTTTAGTGAAAAAGGATTCCCATGATGAAAATTAAGTGGCTCTCGCTGAAGCATCTTACAGCTATCACGCCGTTTATCATTCACATAGTTACAACTCAGCTGAATGTGGGAGCAGTTTGTTTAAAGGTATGTTTAGAGATTCCCAAATTGCTGTCAAATTTTCTTGTGGATGGACAAAGTTGTCATCAATCATCACAAACATTTTGGCTCCACACTCTAAGGAGCTAGTACTTAAATCCTTGAGTGGTAATCATGCATTTTCTCTTTGTACTGATGCTTCCAACAAAGGGAAAACAAAATCCTTCCCGTTAGTTCTACAATATTTTGATACTTCACAAGGAATCAGGACGTCTTTATCATCGTTCTTTTCTTTGGATCCCAAGGACTCAGCCACAATATTTGCAGTAGTTCAGCAAAGGTTAGAAACAAGCATTGCAGAGCCATAATCAACACCTCGTCAAAGCTGGTTGTAACTTGCACAAAATACACAATGCTATTAAAAGAGCGTGTAACTGTCTAAAGTATGATATAGAGGCAATCATCAAAAATTTACGAGTTCAGCTCTTCCATTAAAAAACCGCTGAACTAAAGGAATTTTTCAACTGGTTGGAGACCAATTGGTCTGAATTGTTGCGTCATGTGCCCACGTGATGGCTCTCTTTATTGCCAGCAATAGAAAGATTGTTGTCTTCTTTTGAGCCTGTTAAAGCTTATTTTTTAAGCCGACAGCGTGTGCCACCCACTTTAAAAATGTTTTTTGATGATGAGCTTGGAGAAGCCTATCTAGGATTTGTAAGGAACATTTGCACTGATATTCTGCTAGCATTGAAAAAACTTGAAATAAATGAAGTGATAATTGTCGAATTATACACAATCATGAGTAATATTCTACAAATGTTACGTGAGAAAAAGGCTGAAAAATTTTATCAATTCTTGGCTCAGCAATTGATACAGAAATGAGATAATGAATCAGCAGTTAAATGATTCGAGATTGATTGTCAAAATTTCCTCGATGCAGCGATCAATTATTTTGAGAAATGGTTCAACTTCGGGGATAGAAAACTTCAAGCCATAAAGTTGCTTAGATTTGAAGAAAGTTCCAAAATTTGAAGAAATTGTGGAACTCGTTCAACTCTTCCAAATTGAAGTGAATGGTGATCTACTTTTCAATGAATTCATCTTTTTAAAAAGATTCTTTGTAGAATTGAACAATGGGTGCTTTTCTTCAAGACCTTTCCATCTCCAAACCTTGAGGCATTCCATGTCAAGTGTACACACCTTATGTCAGGTCGTCTCACTGATTTTAATGATTTTTGGTTTGGTAGTTGGGTATGATGAGTAATGAAGCGTGACCAAATTTTAGCCACTCGGGCTGATGTATTTAGGCATTATTTATTGGTAAGAATACAAGAACTGATTTCAAAAGGTTCTAGAACAGCAAAAGAATGTTACAGAATTGTCACTAAAGATGTGGAAGCCATTTGGGAGAAGTTTTCCTTTCCACATATAGGATTTGAAGGAATAGCTATAAAAGTTGAATGATTGATAGAATCTACAGCAAAGCTAAATAAAGTACCATTAAAACAAAGAAACAACAGTTTTCAGCAGAAGGTGGAGACATTCGATGAAATGTTTGATATTTGCACTTGTACGTGTACGATAAAAAAATCAGTCGAACGGATTGCAGATGTGATATTAGAGTTCCAATGATTGAGTGGGAGTCTTTTGTAGGACAGAAATAAAGAAAAAAACCAACTAGGACCAATCGACAGAGTAACGACTTCCGCAAGAAAAAGGACTCACAATAGAGTTAAAGGATTAGAAAGAAGAGCCAAGATAAGCCTAGATATGAATGTCGCCTCAACCAGCAAACTGGACCCTTTACATATTATGGAAGATGAGAGCATAGAAATTGATGATGACAGCAACAATATTGACTTTGTTCCAGATTTTGAGCCGAGAGAAAACCATCAGAACAGAATTACTTATGATAACTTAACAATAACAGCAGATAGATACCGTGTAAGTTACAGAGCTACTGCAGCTTTGAAGGATATGGGAATATTAGACGAAACCAATGTGTTGGATAGGAAAAAAGTGGAAAGAGAAAGAATACGTGTGGGTGAAAAGAACATAATCAAAGTGAAATCAGAGAACACACAGATTGAAGGCATCAGATTTGATGGTAGAAAAGATCAAACTAAGACAAAGAAGGGAATGGAGTACGAAGAACATTATGTAATAGTCAAAGAACCTGGTGATGTTTACATGGATCATATAGCTCCAGATAACAGAACTGCTTGTTGTATTGCAGATGAAATAATAACTTTTATAGTTGATTCTAATAGCAAAGAATCCCTCAAAGCTTTGCTATGCGATGACATCCCAGTGAACACTGGCAGGATTGGCAGAGTGCTAAAATTGATTGAATTATATCTGGACAGGCCGGTACAATGGCTGATTTGCTTTTTGCATGCAAATGAACTGCCCTTCAGGCACGTATTTGAAGCAATTGATGGAAAAATTTCGGGACCAAACACCTTCAAAGGTTCTCTTGTAAATAAACTCCGAGAGGATTTGACCAAACTGGATATAGTTGATTATACCCCTGTAGAGGGCAACATTAAAGAAGTTTCAGCCAATATTGTTAAAAGTTTCAGCAGTGACCAAAAATATATGTATGAAATGTGCATTGGCATAAAATCTGGATGCATCTCACAAGCATTAGCCACCAGATCTCCAGGTGCCCTCCATCATGCAAGATGGCTAACACGAGCAAACAGGATCCTGCGCTTGTGTGTCTACGCGGAATCCAGACAAAAACATCCAAGACCTAGTAATAATTATAATGTTGGTTTATGCTCCAGGCTGGTTTTGGATAGTCTCATCCAAAGGCAAATGAGGGAGCATCTAATTTTTGGTATATCATGCACTTGCTTAAAGGCTTAGATAAAAAGCATTGGATGAATATGGAGCGTGTCCTCAGAAATAACGCCTATTTTGCCCACCCAGAAAATATCTTACTCTCAAGGATAACACACACAAGAAGAGAGGTCAGACAGCTGGCTCTTCAGCACGTCATTCGAGCAAGAACTAGGAGCACAAATGTGAGAAATTTTGAGCTGCCAAAAACACTGAACTTTGAAGCAGACAATTATCCTAACATGACCGACTGGGACAACGAAACCATCACCCCTCCACCTATTTTACAGAATTTGACAAATGATGATGATCTTAAAGTTCAAAATGAACCACTTCAGCTTATTCCTTTTCCCTGTCACAGCCAGGGAGTAGAACATGCTGTAAATGTGGTAACAGAAGCATCACAAGATGGAATTGGTTACGAAAACAGACATAAATTTATTTTGAATGTACTGGAATCGAGAAAAAAGCTACCTGTGTTCCAATGGAAAGGCCAGTGGTGTCAGTAATTTATGATTTTAAATTTCTTAAGGTGAATATTTTGATTTTAGTATGCTTCAATTGATTCTTTAAGTAATATATGGAGAAAGATTTCTTATTATATATATATTAGGTCATCCCATAAGTAATGCTGCATTTTTTAATTTTTTTTTTTTTCATTTTTATCATTATTTTACGGATAGAAATCAAACAACTCTTTGAAGTTATTTATATTTAAATAAATATTTATTTAAATATAAATAACTTCAAAGAGTTGTTTGATTTCTATCCGTAAAATAATGATAATTATGAAAAAAAAAAAAATTTAAAAATGCCGCATTACTTATGGGATGACCTAATATATAACCTACTTTAACTTTACTTATATCACTATTTACTTTAATCTTTGTCATTTATCAGGTTTTTATTCAAAGAATTGGTTTCAATTTAATTTCAATTTAAAAAAAGGGGGCGCATGGTGGTGTAATTACAGTTTGTTGTTTAGGGGCCCAAAGGAAACTCCGAGCAGTGTGTAAAATAAGAATACAAAATTCCAACCCCCACTAATTTGTATGTATATAAATATATGTATATATGTATAAATAAAGCTACATTCATGGTTTGATAAATAAATTGTATGTATTAAGATTTTTGCAAATATTAAGGTATTTGCTGCTCTAAAAGAACAATAATTTTCATCACAGTACCTATATAATTTGTATATTTAATCATGTTAAATTTGTGTGTGTTCAGGTTTTGACTATATGCTGATAAAATGTCATCAAAATATTGTTGTGATCCATTCAATTCCCACAATAAATTAAAATCTGATCTTCACCCTGCTTCACAATCACCGATAGAAAAATTTCCAAATCATTTGAAGCCAGGCCAAAAGTTATCTTCATCATGCAGAAAAAAATTTTCCTTACCTATTTTACAAGTTCAAAATATAGCAGAACCAGAAATATTATCATCAAGCTCGTCTGATACTACTATGGAAACTGTGTCATCAGATCTACAGAAGCTAAGGCTAACAAAGACCCTAAGATCCACTCTAAGGTTAGCCTGAGAGAAAGGAAAGAGTAGGGGGTTAAGAGAAGAGAATAAGGGGTTAAGTAAAGAGCAACACCTATCATTTGTGGGTTAACATTCATTCAGAAAAAGAAAAAACACTCGCCATCATCATCCGCCAGCCACTGCTGACAAGTCAGAAAAATAGTCGGAGAGAATAGGAGAGGGATGAAAGATTAAAAGAAGTGAAATAAGAACGCTTACAAACCATGCAAACACAGTCTTAACTCACAGTCATACCATGCAAGAAAAGAGTTACAGACATGCAAAGTAAAAAAGTAGGTAAAGTTAAACAAAAAGTGGGTTAGTTTACGCTACGAGCTACATCTACGTTCGTGTTACTCTATTTTTTTTTTTTTTTAATAATTTTATTGCTGGCATCACACGCTGGCATGTCACAAGCTGGCATTCATCGTCAACAGACTCATCCTCGAGCACCACCACCAGAGCTCCTGTTGCTAACTTTGTTTTTTTATATTAAACAACATTAATACCTTTAAAATGTCTGTCAAGACGGTTCTTAAACATATTAACGCTGGTAGAATGAACGACTGATCCGGGAAGAGTATTCCATTTATCAATTACTTTAAACATAAAGAAGTTTTTAGCGATATTAGTAATGAAACGTCTACCACGCAACTTAAATCAGTTATTGCGAGTATTACTATTATTGAAAGTGAACAATATATCAAAATTTACGTTATCGATGTTATTAACGATTTTGAAAACTTCAATAAGCTCCCCCCTTAATCTTCTAGTTTCGAGTGAATACAGGTCTAACCAGAGATGGGAAATCGGATCGGATTCGAATCGATAATCGGAATTAATCGATATTTTTTGAGAAATCTGAATCGAACAAAAATTCGAATCGAAAAACAGGCGCGGATCTGAATCGAAATTTTGATCCGAATCGAAAAGAAACGATGAATCTGAATTCGAATTCAAATCGATAAAAAATATGGATCCAGATTTTAAAAATTTGGTTATAACTTATAAATAACTTATAAGGCTTATTAACGTTTCCGGTTTCACCACAGGTAAAGACTGACCTTTCCGAGAATCTGTTTGCTCGGACAAAAATCATACTAATCCTATACTCCATCCATTAAGGTGCTAATCCTAATCCTTAAATTTTGGTATTGTCCGAGTGACAATTTCACACACTCCTCAAAGAAATAACCTTTTGCCTTCGAACATTGAAAATATCTTAGTTGTCAGGGCTAATTTTAATTTGTAAATTTGTATCTATACAGTGGATATATTTCTTAAAGTATTATTATCATATTTTAATTTTTATGTATGCTATAATTAATATTTCTTGTATATATGAGCCTTAATTGTTTAATAAATTAGCTTATATGAATGATTTTTTTTTGCACCTTATTAAGAGTAAATCTAAAGTTATTACTTAGATCATTAATAGACTGAGAATTATCTGTATTATTTATTAAAAATGAAACTTATTAATAATAGCCACCCCTTGACTAAAACAACGATGATAGGTATAATTTTATTAAATGAACTCATAAAAATCAAGAAAAATTATGCCTGGATCCGAATCGGATCGGATCGAAATCGAAAAAGAAATAATCTGAATCGGAAAAAAATTTGAATCGATAAAAACCGAAAAATTTGAATCCAAATTCAATCTATATTTCTAATTGCGTGAAAATTGGATTCGAATTTGAATCGAAAAAGATTTTGATTTCCCATCGCTGGGTCTAGGTAACTCTTTAATCCTATCTGTCAAGACGGTTCTTAAACATATTAACGCTGGTAGAATGAACGACTGATGCGGGAAGATTATTCCATTTATCAATTACTTTAAACGTAAAGAAGTTTTTAGCGATATTAGTAATAAAACGCCTGCCACGCATATTATCAAAAGTGAACAATTTGTCAAAATTTACGTTATCGATGTTATTAACGATTTTGAAAACTTCAATAAGCTCCCCCCTTAATCTCCTAGTTTCGAGTGAATACAGGTCTAGCTTTTTAATCCTATCTTCATAAGGCTTATTGCGCAATGACGGAATAAGTTTCATGGCACGATGCTGGACCCTTTCTAACCTATCAATATCCTCATGCAAGTACGGGCACCAAAACTGAACGGCATATTCTAAATGAGGCCTGACTAGGGACTTGTAAAGGGGCAATATAATATCCTTTGATTTAAATTCGAAATTACGCGCTATGAAGCCTAACATCCTATTAGCTTTTGCGCAAGACTCCAGGCACTGGTTCCTAACCTTTAAATCCTTAGATACGCATACGCCTAAATCTACTTCCTCGTCAACGCTCGCTAACTCCCTATCATCCATCGTGTATGTGTAATTATTGTTGCGAGAACCTATATGCAAAACTTTACATTTGTATATGTTAAATTGCATCTGCCACTTATCTGTCCACTCCATAATCCTATTTATATCGTCCTCGTTAACAACCTTACCGCCTATTTTAGTATCGTCCGCGAATTTTGACACGTTACTAGTCAATCCTACATCTATGTCGTTAATGTAAATTACGAATAGCAATGGGCCTAACACTGAACCCTGTGGGACACCGCTACCTACATCTAACCACCCCGATTCACTACCATTAACTACGACCCTCTGTCTCCTAGAACGAAGCCATTCCTCTAACCAGTTACCTACCTGACTGCGTATACCGTGCACTTTGACCTTCGCAATTAGTCTCCTATGTGGAGCTGTATCGAACGCCTTTTTAAAATCTAAATAAATAACATCAGCTGCTCTATGCCTATCGTATTCGCGCACTATTTCGTTATAAAATTCTAAAAAATTAGTTAAACAAGACCTATGGCGTCGAAACCCATGCTGACTACTATTAATCAAATCTCTACTTTCTAAGTGATCGATGATACGATCCCTAACTACGGATTCCAAAAGTTTACCGACAATTGACGTTAAGCTAATGGGCCTATAATTGCTAGGTACTGCGCGGTCGCCTTTTTTAAAAATAGGCGTGACGTTAGCTAATTTGAAGTCTTCAGGAATAATCCCCGTTTCGAGTGACTGATTAAAAATCATCGTTAAGGGGCCTACGATAACGTCTTTCAAATCTTTCAAATGTCTGGGATAAAAAGTGTCAGGGCCTGGAGCCTTGCTAACTTTTAGCCTATCGATATAATGCACAATCTCAGCCTCATAAACAGTTATTTCATCCAAAATAGTCTCGCTTCTAAATGGAATGATATCATCCACGTCGGGGACATTATTTACGTCTTCTACAGTAAAAACTGACGCCAAAAAGTTATTGAAAATACCCGCCATCGCCTGAGGGTCAGAAGCCAAAGCGCCATTAACATCCACTAGAGGGCCTATGTTATCTTTTACCGGCTTACGATTATTGACGTATTCATAAAACTTTTTTGGATTATGTTTACTATCCGCAGCTATAAGTATCTCTAAATTACGCTTGGCATTCCTAACTGATCTTTTAACCTGACGTCTAAGCTCGATATATCTATTAAAGTTAGCTGCCGTGCCATTGAGCTTACTAAGTCTATACACTCTATTACGCTCGTTTATGAACTCGCCTATTTCCCTAGTCCACCACTTCGGCCTACCACAATTTCTAACGCACTTGGGCCTATGAGGAATAAACTCCCTTTCAATATTCCTAAAACTTTCTTTAAACGCCACCCAACGCAAATTTGTGTCATTACCCATAAATAAGTTATCCCAGTCCACTACTCTCATCCTATCTGGAAAACTATCAAAATTAAGCCCTACGAAAATCAGGGACTTCTATTACGTTACTATCCTGAGTGTTTTCTATCGATAACTTAAACCTAAGAATTTGATGATCAGTACATCCTAAACTCTCGCCTACTTCTAAACCTTCGACTATATTCTTGCCGTTCGTCATCACCAAATCTAAAATATTATCACCGCGCATTGGTTCGGTAACTATGTCGTAAAAAGCTATCGTCCATAAACTCAACCAATCTCAAACCCTCCTCATTACCAGTAAAATTCTCATAATTAACATTAGGGCAGTTAAAGTCTCCGACAATTATACTATTCCGATTGTCAATAAAATTACCAAGAAGTGAGTAAAATCTAGCATCTGTATCGAGGGGTTGAACGGGAGGTCTATAAACAACAACAAAATTAAAACTGATACTACGCGCTCTAATTTCAACACATATCGCATTAATTGCTGCTGGAAAATCTAACTTAACCTCGATAGCCCTAAGGGAATTACGAATATACAGCAAAACGCCTCCACCAAACCTATGTAACCTATCATTAGTAAAGAGTTTAGAACCCGGTATATCAAGTTCCCCCAACAAGTCCCGAGTCACGGTATTTAACCAAGTTTCAGTGACAGCAACTATATCATAGTTGCCAGAATAAATTATCGCCTTAAATTCATTTAATTTATTTCTAATACTACGCGCGTTACAATAAAAGACGTTTAAGTTATTTTTTACCACGGGCCCGCGTTCCCCGGACCCACAACGTTTAAAGAAGGCTTTGACCTATACAGCTTTCGCACATTTTTGTCTATTAACCTACCTAGCCTAGCATTACCTATTTCATTAAAATGCACCCCCATCTTTTATAAAAAGGCTAGGATCACTGAATTCGGACCACAGCTTTACGAACGGTACATTTTCCTCAGCACAAATCTCTTCTAATTTGTTATTCAAAAATATTGTTTTTGACGTAATTCTAAGACCCAACCCGTGCCTAGGGTTAATACCTAGAACTAAAGACCTATCTGACCTCGCCTTCAGGGACCTAATTAACCCCTTATATCTGTCCAAAAGGTCAGGCACTCTCGTATCGGGCCTATACGAGTCGTTGCCTCCTACAATTGTCACCAACATTGCGTGACAGGAGGCAACGTCAATCCTATCCACTTCGTCTCTAACTCTGTCAACCCTGGCCCCTGGGAGACAGACCCTCCTCCTCTTGGTTGGATGCCATTCAACGAACTCTTGGCCATGTGGCGCACTAAAGAGTCCCCGATTAAAATAGTTTCTCCCTCATTCACGTCCCTTTCCAAATGGGCGAAAGGGTTCGAAACCTCGATAGGGGGGGAATTCCTATCACCTAACGTACGCGGCCTAGCTCCACCCTTAACCTCTCTAAATCCCTCACTATCTACTACTCTCGGACTAACCTTAACCTCTTCCTCAACTCTATCTAACCTTCCCGACAAGCTACCTAAACTAGGTTACGCACCTCACCCTTCAAATTACTAACGTCTTCAACGTTAGTATTGGTTCGGCTTCCGTCAACCGTAGCCCTACCCCTGCCCTCATCAAGCATTGCAAGTCTTTCCACTACCTCACGTACACTGCGTTTTATGTCAACTAATTCCTCCATGAACTTGCAAAAGAAACAAACTGATCTATCGGTAATCGCCATTGGACCGCCGTTATAATCCTTAAATTCCGAATACCACCGGTTTACCCTACACTAGGGTGTACCATTTTTGGGTCATTTTCAAAAAGTCAAGGTCCAGTTGTCTAATGTTGTGCCAAATGATGTCCTAAACACGAATTTTACAGGCATTTTCTAATCCGACAAATTTTGAATCCCCCCCACCCCCCCTTGAAATTTTGCGCATCCCCTTTTCCTAAAAACCCCATATATCTCAAACACTATCAACTTTATCGAAAAATGTTATAGAATAAAAATGATTTAGAATCAAAAGTTCTATTAGAAAAGTTCATCAAAATAGAAATTTGCTTAATTTTGAAAATTTTCATTTATTTTTTAAAAATTTAAATTAAAAATTTTTTTTGCTTGCAGTGCCTTCTTCTTAAATAAGGTGTTACTGCCACCTTTGAAGCATCACCCCAATGCAGCTTCGTGGCGATGGGCTTTGTATTTGCTAGTTATATTGCAAATCATAATTAGTTTTTATTATAACTAGCCTATACAAAGTGAGGACAACCTCAAAACTATATATATATAAAATAAAGCTAAAAATTAACACTTTATCTATAGTTGTGAGGTCCCATCATTTTTTTTTTCCTTTATTCAACACTTTCCTCAAAAGAATAAAAAGAAACAAGTTTCCTAATTAGAAATCATTGATATATGAGCTTTTTAAACATAAAAATAAGAAAAGACAATTTATGGTATATTTAATAACAAAAAAAAACAGCCTCTTCTAAATTAAAACAATCTCTGCAAATAAAAATACCTAATCTATCTGTTAATGAACTATTCTTTACTGAGTTTCATTCTTTTAAGAGTCTCTTTACTAGGATCAGGAATTAGTCTTCTATTCTCTTCCACAATTTGCAAAAGACCTTGAAATTCTTCTTCATTTTGACATTTGTCATGAATGTCTTGAACCAGCTTGATTCCTCTTTCAGCGGTATCATTGACTACTCTAATAGATGAAAGAATGTTTTTTAGTTTGTTGTAGTCATCGACCTCTTCCCATGTTGATGCTGGTTTCTTTATCCATGAGTCTGGTTTTGACCCACAGCATTGAAATAAATGCCATGAAATTGGACCTACTAGCTGATGAAGCTTTGTGTCTTCCTTTAAAATGGGGAAAACAGGTTGCCCACATACATAATTTTCTGGAACTGGATATTTGTTTAAGGATTTTGTGATCTTATCTTTTTCATCATTACTTAGCGATCCAAAGAAACTCAAAGGGACCACTTCCTCCATCAAATACCAGTAATGATTGGCAAAAGATTTCAAAGCAGCATTTGCAACTTCCCTATCTTCCTTCTTGTAATTCACCAAATCATGATAAAACTTCAGATCATTAGCTGGACTATCTAGTGAATTAGAACATAAAAGCCAGTATTTTCCATAAATTAATGCATTAAATAGACACATTCTCTTTAATTTCTTAATCAATGATTCATCATATGATGCTTGGTGGGCAAAAGCATACATTTTATTTGTATACAAAATCATTGCCATCCACCTGGCACGGTGCATTGCACCAGGTTTCCGCCAATGACTGTTTTCTCTGGAAACCTCTCCTAAAAGCATTAAAGTTGTTTCAGCAACTTCCTTATAGTCATCACGTGGAAAGCAGTCAGATTTTCTTAAACATTGGGTCATAAATTCTACACATTCTTCCTTTAGGCCTCTTTGATACCGTGATTTAACATCAAGAACATTGTATGTAGATTTCGTATTAATTTTCTTCCATTTAGACTCGCGAAATTCTTTGAATAACTCAAACTCAGGAGATTTACTTGGGCCAAAAATGGTTTCATACACAGCACACAAAACTCTTTCAGCCACATGATGGCGGCATGCTAACCAAATCAATTTCTTTTGCAAAAGTTTTTCAAGTAACTTACAGGAACCTTTCATCCATCCTGAATTGGATGCAGTGGTATCAAATGATACTCCAAAGACATTTTGCTTCAAGTTCCATTTTTCAATACTTTGAAATACAGAAGTGGCTTGAGACAATCCAGTGGAATCATCTATTATAGAAACTGATAAAAGTTTTTCTACATTTGGGTATCCAGTAACAAGTATTGCAAGGCAGTCTTCTTGTTCTGAACATGATTTAGTAAGCAGCTTGCTATCCCAATGTACTAGGCAGTGATCAGGAGTAAAATCCTTGATGCAAGTTTCATATTTTCGTTTTCTTGTCTTTCGAGCGGCTCTTGCAGATGTGGTCCTGGAGAGAGACAGTTTTTCAATATCCTTGCCACACCTAATGGCTACTGCAGCAGCAAAAACAGTCCGTTGTCCAATAGAGAGATTAAGTCTGTCTGCAGTGGAGGAAACCAATGGCGAGGCAAGAATATTTTTGGGGCTGGAAGCATTTGAAGGTCCTGCTGTAGGTTCTGTCGGAAACTCTTCATAGCTGTCTGTCTCAGAACTGGTCGTGCTAGAAAGAAGGGTCTCTGATGTTCTGGCTGTAGCACTCACTTGCTTCACTGATTTATGTTTCTCTTTGCGTTTCTTCTCTTTCTCTAATCTAATGTACTTGCGCTGTACTTTTGATGCATAATCTGCATCTAGCAAACCTAAACATGTTTCTCGTTTTGTTCTTTGATCTTCTAAGAATGAAATATCATATGCTTTCTGAGGCTCAGTTCTCATGCGGTCTTTTTGGATTAATTCAACGGCATTTTGAGAAGAGATGTCAAAAAGGGAATCCATAATTTTCATGAAATTAGAGAGTTCATTTTCAAAGCTTGCTCTTTTTTTGTGCTTGATTAAATTATTATGCATTTCTTCTAGATTTAACAGCATCTTCCTGCCTTTAGGGTTTTTACTAATATCTATAGTAGGAATGCATGCTTTTTGCCATATTATTAGTAGCTTCTGTAGAACTTCATTAACAGTAGAATCTTTTGTAACTTTTGGACCCTTATACTGCATTCTCCGTAAATAAATAAAATGCTTAGAACATCTTTATTGGATGGTAAAACAATTTTAGATGAACTCATAATATCAGCCTGCAAGCGACCAAGAATAAAGTCATGCTGTTTTGTAGCTGTTTGACTCATTTTTTATTTATTTTTCAAATAAAGCAGTCTGAAAAGAAACAATAAGAGTAAAAACAATGCTTGTTTATTAAAATTCAATGTAAAAAAGGATTTTTAAATTTGGATTATACTCACAATATACTCATAAATAATGTAACTTAAGCACCTTATTTTATATTAATACAATAAGGTGCTCTTGGACAAAAGAAAATGAAAATTTTCAAAATTACGTAAATTTCTATCTTAATGAACTTTTCTAATAGAACGTTTGATTCTAAATCATTTTTATTCTATAACATTTTTCGATAAAGTTGATAGTTTTTTAGATATATGGGGTTTTTAGGAAAAGGGGATGGGCAAAATTTCAAGGGGGGTTGGGGGGGGGGGGATTCAAAATTTGTTGGATTAGAAAATGCTTGTTAAATTCGTGTTTAGGACATCAGGGTCATTCTCTGTCAGATCAACCAAAAAAAATTGAAATTAACACCCTCATCTCTCATATTTTGCTGAAATTTGGTTTATAGGGAGTTTGTGAGCCCTGAATCCATTTCTGAAATTATAAGGTCAATCCAACCAACGGTTCAAGAGATATGACCTCGGGCAATTTGAGGTCACTCACATTTGGCGAGGCATAACGTGGGTAATAATTGACATAATTATATAAAAGTATATATATTTAGAATCAGAAAACGACAAGGAATCCAAATATGCAAGTTTTAGAACTCTAGGTTGAAAAATAAAAAAGTTACACTGTAACCAAAATTTGAGGTCACGATTTGACCTCTGGGGTATCAAATGAGAATTTTTTTTTTAAATGTAAAAAATGAAGGCATAGGCATTGGCTATTAGAATCAGCAAAAAAAAGTTTGTTTATGTTAGTATTTTTCATGTAACTAACATATAAGTGAACACCATATTCATAAGTTGTGCGTCAATTCTACCTATTTTTTCACACTTAAGCTCATAATTTGACCTATAGAAATTAAAATTACATTTTTTATAGATATAAAAAACAAAGTCAGAGTTCTTGACTAATAGAAACAATCATAAAAAGTTTGTTTATGTTGGTACTTTTCATGTAACTTACTTATAAGTGAACACCATATTTATAAATTGCTTGTCATTTCAAGGAATTTTTATATCTTAGCTATCAATTTGACCTCAAGCTCCAAGAATTTAATAAAAATTGTATTTCACTGCTAATCTACACTGGCAATAATAGTTATAATAGTGAAAGGGGAAGACTAAGCTCACATGTAGCCTAAACAAACCTGTTGAAACATGTTGCTACTTGTCTAAGTGCAGAATCAACACAGATAGTTGCAAAATTCCTTGTCTACAGGTTAGTACAGTTCCAGCCAGCACTGTGGGTGGCTGGTGGGTATGGTGTTTTAATGAGCCTCAGAGACTATCAAGGCCTAAAATATTAAGTGTGTATAGCTATATATTTTCTAAAAATATATATTACCTAATTGTAAATCCTATATCTTTACAGATCAAAATACAATGGTTCGGCACTTGAAATACTGCCAGGACCCTATTCAAAAACACAAGAAACGCATAACAATCAATCTTAGAAAAGTGACTGATGTACTTGTTGAAAAATGTGCTGGAAGAGTGAAAAAAGACTCATTGTTGTGTGTGAACTGCTGGACACTGATAATGAAAAACCCCACTATACTTAGTACCACTGAAAACAACGAGTCTGAGCAGGATTCAAATGAATCATCTACTATCAGTGGCTTGAGTAACATCTCTTCAATTCAAGATCTGGACAATGACAGTGATTGCTTGATAAAGGAAAATCCTTCAACTTCAGTTGAACCAGTTCTAGCATTTCTGGACCAAACACCAGTTAAAAAAAGTAAGTAATAAATTAATATAATAACTTATACTTTACTACAAGGTCTGTTTGATCTACTATATAGCCAATTATATAGCATTTAAGGTACTATAATTAATATTTAATTACTAATATTCAGGTGTGTGAAACCTTTTTTTCTGTTTTCAGAAGGGCTGTCATTAAGCCAGAAAAAGCGCAAGGCTCGTGGTAAGCTATCATCTGCTCAGAAACACCTGAAGGAGAGGCTAGAACTCAGTTATGGTGTTCAAATTACCGAGGAGGTAAGTGATACTTCAAAACCTGAAACTAAATCTGAAAAACATCTAGACAAATTAATGAATGAATTGAAACAGTCATTCCTGGAGAGCAAATGTCACCATCACAAACTACAAATATTGACACTCACCATACACAATTGAAAAAACAGCTAGTTTCTTTCAAACTACAACATACATGGTGAAAAGAAGCCGTTCACTTAAATCAGAACATGGAATCCTTCCGAAGATTCCACTAATGAGCAAAGGAAAAGTGATATCTGAAGAACACAAAGATATAGTTAGAAGATTCTATGAGTCAGAAGAGGTTAGTCGTATGTGTCCTGGCCAAAAGGATTGCGTGAAAGTTATCAGTGCTGAAGGTGCAATGAAGGTGCAAAAACGATTGGTCCTCGGGAATTTAAGAGAGATGTTTGAACTATATAAAAATGATGAAAAGAATCCCAAAATAGGATTTTCCACATTTACAAAATTACGGCCATCATATTGTGTGCTTGCCGGTAGTGGTGGGACTCATTCTGTCTGTGTCTGCACATACCATCAAAATCCAAAATTGCAGCTGGCTGCATTGGGAGAAAGAGGTCTTTCATACAAGGATCTTATGGATTACAGTGTCTGCAGTACAGAAAGAGAGACTTGCATGATGCAACTTTGCAATGATTGCCCAAGAGAAGAGGGTGTCCTGGATTTTCTTGAGTTACTTGACAGTGTGAAATCAGCTCCAAATGAAATATCTTACAAGCAATGGGTGACTGTTGACCGTTGTACAATGGTTGATAAGGTGGAGCCACTTCATGAATACTTATCATCCCTAAGCATGAAAATATCCTGCATGGTTCGTCATCACTTTGTTGCTCAGCAACAATCACAGTACTTCAAGCAGTTGAAAGAAACACTACCACCTCAGAGCGAGGTAGTTATAGTAGGTGATTTCTCTGAGAATTATTCTTTCATTGTCCAGGATGCTGCCCAAGGGTTTCACTAGGACAATTCACAGTGTACAGTTCACCCTTTTGTCATCTATTATAGATCATCTGCAGACCAGGAACTTAGCCATTTTAGTGTCTGTTTCTTATCTGCATCACTAAAACACAACACTATAATGGTTTACTCATTCATATTGAAGCTTATGACATATGTTAAATTCAGATGCCCACAATTGAAGAAGGTGCACTATTTCTCAGATGGATGTGCTGGCCAATATAAGAACAGATACAACTTCACAAATCTCTGTTACCATGAAGAGGATTTTGGTCTGTCTTGTGAATGGCACTTCTTTGCTACATCCCATGGCAAAAATGCATGTGATGGGATTGGAGGAACAGTGAAAAGAGCTACTGCTCGTGCCAGTTTGCAGAGAACTACAGAGAGGCAAATTCTTACACCAGAACACATGTTTCAGTTTTGTGAAGAAAACTTGAGCAAGAAGATAAATTTTTTCTTTGTAACTACAGCTGATTTGAAAGATGCAGAAGAACGGTTGGAACATCGATTCAAGGATAGTAGGGCTATTCCTGGAACTCAGAAATATCATAGATTTGTTCCCCTAAACAAGGAAGAACTGATGGTGTATCCCATTTCAAGTGGCATTGGAGAAAAGAAAAGAATAAGGAAAAGTCATTTTACTAATGAACCTGCAATGCTTGGTAACCTAAAATGTGTCAAACCAGAAGAGTATGTTGGCTGCATTTATGACATGCAAGTTTGGTATGGAATTGTGGAGGAATATTGTGAAGAGTTTGATGATTTCACTGTGAACTTTCTACATCCCTCTGGGTCATCAGGATCAAGTGCATATTATTATCCATCAAACAAGGATTCATGTGCAGTGCCAGGACATCATATATTAACTGTAATGAGTTGTCCTACCCTAAGAGGAGGCAGCAGAATTCAATACATTTTTCCACAAAAAGAAATTGATGAGAGCATCGAGCATGCAAAAATTGTATTAGGCTAGCACATGAATCCTCTAAGTAGGTCTTCCCCTTTCACTATTATAACTATTATTGCCAGTGTAGATTAGCAGTGAAATACAATTTTACATTTTTTGCCTTTGTTTTTATATCTATAAAAAAATGTAATTTTAATTTCTATAGGTCAAATTATGAGCTTAAGTGTGAAAAAATAGGTAGAATTGACGCACAACTTATGAATATGGTGTTCACTTATATGTTAGTTACATGAAAAATACTAACATAAACAAACTTTTTTTTGCTGATTCTAATAGCCAATGCCTATGCCTTCATTTTTTACATTTAAAAAAAAAATTCTCATTTGATACCCCAGAGGTCAAATCGTGACCTCAAATTTTGGTTACAGTGTAACTTTTTTATTTTTCAACCTAGAGTTCTAAAACTTGCATATTTGGATTCCTTGTCGTTTTCTGATTCTAAATATATATATACTTTTATATAATTGTGACCATTATTACCCAAGTTATGGGTCGCCAAATGTTAGTGACCTCGCAAGTGACCTCAAATTTCCCGAGGTCATATCTCTTGAACCGTTGGTCGGATTGACCTTATAATTTCAGAAATGGATTCAGGGCCACAAACTCCCTATAAACCAAATTTCAGCAAAATCTGAGAGATGAGGGTGTTAGGCACTGGTTGATCTGACAGAGAATGACCCATCATTTGGCACAACATTAGACTCCTGGACCTTGACTTTTTGAAAATGACCCAAAAATGGTACACCCTAACCCTACACCTAACACACGACGCTTTCTGTGACGGCATCGCGCAGTTAAAAATTAGTTTAAACCATCACAGGTATTAGTTTAAACCATCACAGGTATAAGTTAAATTAAGCCAGCACGCTATGAAAACTTCTAAATCGCTAAAAACCACTAATATTCAATTACTCAACTATAACAATGTAAATTTAAACTCAAGTATATAAAATTCAAAACTATCCAAAAGGCTAGGGGGTGATCTAATCCAGGTTTTCAAAATTATATCTCAATATAATAGGACTAGAAATAACGGGTGTAAGTTGACAAGTAGAAGGTTCAAGACAGCAGTTGCCAAAACCTTTTTTATGCATAGAATAGTAAATAGCTGGAGTAGTTTGCCGGTAGAAGTAATTAGACGCATATGTTGATAGATTGGGTATAGTTTAAGGTGGTAAAATTAAGGGTTGGATAAGATAGATTTTGATTCTCTTTTCATTAAAGATCACAATAATCAGACTAGAGGTCATAGTGTGAAATTATTTAAGCCAAGATGTAGAACAAATTTAAGAAAACATAGTTTTACAAACAGAGTAATTGAGTTTTGGAACAGTCTGACAGAAGAAGTGGTGACTTCAGATACAATTGATTCTTTCAAAAGGAGGTTGGATAGTTTGATGTCTGCAAGGGACATCTGGTGATAGTGTTTAAGCCCATTTTTATTGCATGAATGGTACTAGTTTATTTCATATATATTATGTACATTTGGATGACAGATCCCACAGCTCAACACAAGTGTTGTGGGATATAGGGACGCAGCATCTTGGGTTAGGGGATACTCTCTGTCCTTACACACCCCATTTAAAGTGATTCCTCTGCCGAGCAGTGGCCCCCATAGTACTGTGAGGTATTGAAAAACTCATGATCTTCACTTGCCCCCACAAACACCATTAAATGGGAGACCCAAAATGGGTCCACACACATTTCTACATTACTGTACAGTCTTTACAGCCACACCTACACTTTTCCTCCTAAGTATATATATTGTAATGTATATGGTTGTAAATTGTGACTTGGTCCGCAATTGATTTGGACTGAGACTTATTTTTGGTTGGCAAGGTACTGGTATTGATGGATACCATAATGAAATTAACTGGATTCTTTGGATCTGATATATTTGCATGTCGGTTATAAATAGATATAGAGTGTAACATGACTTGATCCTCTGGATCCAGAGATTCTATCTTTAGTTTGAAATTGATAATTATTTAGTTTTGTTAAAATTGGTTGTTGCCAATATGCAGGCAGTTTTTACATAGTGGAGCCACCTCAATGGGCTGAAGTGGCCCCTAGTGTGCCCACTATAAAAATTTCTTATGTTCTTGTGGTTTGGAACCCACGTAAAATTGTAGGTCCCCTCCGCCACCACGGAGGACATGCACAATACACAATTATGAACACAGTTAGGTAGACCAGCCATGAGTGGATCCTAGGGTCTTTGTTGGTCTGAAACATAACATTGTTTTTTCATTCATAAACCACCTATATATGTATTTATAGATATATATATATACACACACACACACATCAGGTTGTTTGCTCTTTGTTATAACAAAATAATGTCAATCTATGTTCAATAATTAATCAATATTAAATATAAATAAATAAATAAATGAATCAATTTGAAATTTGCTCAGGGCACAATAATAGCTACCAATGGCTCTGTTTTTTATACATTGAAACTTCAGTTCAGGATGACAGGCTTGCTAAAACCATGAACACTGTCATCACGTCCAAAGGTTTTTTTTTAGTTTTTACAAGACCACTTTTTATTCACTTTATTGCTAATATATATCCCATTCTTGAATTTATATTTAATTATTCATTTATGTTTCCTTAGTAAACCATGTATTCATTCATAAAATGCAGGGCTGTGGAGTCGGTGATAAAATTTGCCGACTCCAACTCCAAAGATTTTAACATTCCGACTCCAGAAATCTGACTTGTATAATTACGACTCCGACTGAAATCTTCTTTCAGTGATGCTTATCAAAATTATCAAATTGAAATCTAAAAATCTGAAAAAGATTTAGGGTTGCTAGTACAAAATTTTTAAATTTCCTTATTATTAATTATAATCCTTATTAATTATAAGCAACTATATTTATATATTATTTATATTTATATGTTATATATTATTTATATATTATATATTAAAACATTAAGTTAAATCTATTTTATTCATAAAATTGAGCTAGGCCTAGGCCTAGGCTGCTATGGTTATAATTGAAGGATTTGCACCGACTCCGACTCCATCCAACTATGCACTTCTGACTCCGACTCCACTCAAAATTGACCGACTCCACAGTAGGGCGGAGTGAAAAACTCATTTTTCGAATTTTCAAATTGGCTAGTGTGGAAAATGTGTGGAGTAGTGAGGAAATAAGCTGGTATAAATTTAAAATCATAACATTAATATCTTCAGGTGCCACAATGACCTTCAATATTGAAAAAAATTGAAAAAAGCAGATTTTAACCAATAATTACAGAAGAGTCCACGATGCACAATAGACAAGAATTTATTCACACTTGTATAAAAATAGCTCAGTCAACCTTTAAAAAAAGTTTCTATTCTCTAAAAACAGTTTTCTATAGTCAGCTCACTCAGCTGTCACGTGAGTACCTCGGTTCAGTGTAGCTGTCGCTCTCGTAGCAGGTGGGTGTTCTGTTGTTGGCGTTACTCAGATAGTCTAAACTATATTTCTTATATATTTTGCATTTCTGTATTGTGTTGCCCTAAGTTTGCCATGTACTATTAACTGAAATTAACGTATAATTGATATTAGCTCTTTCTTTTTCAGATTTGTATACTTTCAAAATGTCTCGAGTTTGTGCAAAATCAACCAGGGCCTCAACTGAGTGCCCCATGTTTGGTATGGGGGAAGATTTGTGGCACAGGAATCTTCCTACATACGAAGGAGTTTTTAAATATTACTTGTTTGTAAGAAACGATTTGAAACAGAATACTAATAAAGATCCTTCAATATCTCAAATATTAGAACAAGTTGTTGATAAATTGAAAACAATTTGGGAGAGTGCTTCCGTCCCAATTCTGTCAGACAGGCGAATTGAAACAATGTTCAGAAGCTACCACGAAAAGTATCGTGTCATTATGAAGCCATACCAAAGCAGAAAAAATTCTGAAGCTTACAAAGCAAAGATTGATATGTTCAAAAAAGAAGCACACACGAAACTTTTTGACATTGCAGCATGCAAGTGCAAAATACTAACACAATGTTCTTGTCCCAAAGAAAAAACGGTTCCAAAGGAAGAAGTGACGTTCCTCTTAGATCAAAGGAGTGAAAGAAAACTGTTTATTGAGAGAGTAGATATTACACTCTCAAAGAAAAAAGCATCTACGTTGCTAAGAAAGCAAAAAGAAGCTGTGAGGCTCACCAAAGAATCTTCACAGGAGAAATTGCAGGATACAAATGTTGAATTATCATCATCGACATCAAATAGTGAAAGTGAATCTGGCGAAATATCAGACGATACATTTCCAGAGCCAGTTAGCCCGAAGAGAAAGTTCGAACAACCTGAAGAACAATTATTCAAGAAAAGGAAAACTACAAATCTACCTTCAGTGGCTACTGCTTGTGACAGGACTGCAGTTTCAGATCGAGCTGCAGCATTCATTGTTAGTGCAGTATTGCAAGATATTGGAGAAGTTTCTATTGACAATACATCTGAAGTAGTGGATAGGAGTAAAATCAGAAGAGAAAGACAAAAGAAGAGATCAGAAATTATGAAAGATCAAAATCAGGTCCCAATCAGAGGAATCTATTTTGATGGTCGAAAAGATTCTACACTCTTCCAAGAAAAAAAAGAGTCCAAAGTATATCAGAAGAAGGTAACAGAAGAACATATCACTTTAGTGAGAGAACCTGGTTCAGATTATTTGGGCCATTATTCTGTGGATTCTGGATCAGCTGAAGAAATATGTAAAGGAATGTTTGAGTATATTGGAAATAATGACATGAACCTGGAAAACCTTGTTGCCATTGGATGCGATGGTGCAGCAGTCAACACTGGAGAAAAGGGAGGCGTTATAAGGCTTATAGAATTGAAGCTGAAGAAGCCAGTTCAACATTTAGTGTGCCAGCTCCATGCCAATGAATTGCCATTACGCCATTTAGTTGCAACGCTGGATGGAAAAACATCTGGCCCCCGCGGATTCACCAGTCCTATTTGCAGGGAATTAGAGAACTGTGAGAGTCTTCCTATTGTCGAGTTTGAAAGGATTGATGCTGAGGAACCAACTGTAGACTGTGAAGATCTTAGCACTGACCAAAAATATCTAATTGATATTCATCAGGCCATAACAAAGGGATATTGCTCTCCAGATCTTGCTCATCGTAGTCCAGGCAAAATGGCACATTCACGATGGCTGACTACAGCAAATCGTTTGCTTCGTCTATACGTTTCAACTGTAAGTCCATCTGAGAACCTCATGAACATTGCTTCTTTTATAATGAAGGTCTACATCCCAATGTGGTTTTCTATTAAGCAAAGTACGTCTTTTGTCAATGGCTCAAAACATGTTTTCAAAACTATTGAACTAACAAGAACACTGAATGACGAAGTAAAGGATATTGTAAACCCTGTCATACAAAGAAATGCACTTTTTGCAAATCTAGAAAATATTCTAGCATCAATGATTCATGATGACCGCAGCGCCATAAGAGAATTAGCGTGGAGGTGAATAAAGAAAGCAAGGCAAACAAACAAGGAAAAAGTTGTGAGGCGTTTCACAGTACCTGTTATTCAATTTGAAGCTAGTGATTATACTGATTTAATTAATTGGCAAAAATGCATTGTCACTGAACCACCTGTGACAAGACACCTGACAGAAAATGAGATTGAAGAATTCATAGAAAACAAGAGTACCCCTCCATTCGAGAAATTCCCTTGTCATACACAAGTAGTAGAAAGAATGGTAAAATTAGTGACTGAAGCATCATCAAAAGTATTTGGATTGAACGCGCGAGATGGCTTCATAAGATCAACACTTCAGTCACATAAAAAAATGCCATCATTCGAAAGTAAAGCTGAATATAAAGTTTAAATAAAACGTTAATAGAAAAAAACATGCGCAAGGATGGGTGGTTGGGAGGGCATGGGTGGAGCTCGACACGCAGCCACCTCCTCGTGGTGAGTTCTGGATTATTTAGATCATTAATCAAAAGAACATTGATCTAAATAAACTAAGAGCTGCGTAATTCAGTAACTATTTTGGTAATTGGAACACTTAATATATAATAATAACAAGTAAGTTTCAGTTATTATACTAATGCAGAATATAAGAAAATCATTATATTTCACTTTTTTCGACGGCTTTGTGGCACCTGAAGATATAATTTCGCAGGACTAATATTTATGCACAGTCATTATCTATAGCACCCACATATTTTCCGCACTAGCCATATTTGAATTTCGAAAAAAAGTTTAAAAACCTCATTTTCGATCCACCCTACTCCACAGCCCTGATAAAATGTTACAACTGTTTGTAGTACACACAACAAATATATGCCAGGTGTCACTATCTATTCTCAAGATTGTCCTACAAATTGTGAGCGCAACTGTACAAGAGCGTGTGATGACAGTAACACTACATATCCAAGGGAAGTGCAAAGAAATTTAAAAAAAAATGCGAAAAATTATTTCACAAACCAGGACCTACAGACAAAGCAATTCGCAAGCTGGTCAATAAATTTGAAAGAACAGAATCTGTTCGTGAGGCAAGATCTGGACATTCAGATTAGAGTTTCTTTCCCGGGATCCCGGCTGTTTTTATTGGATTTGAAAATCCTGGGAATTGGACAAATATCCCGGGAAATCTGGAATTTTAAAATGACTTAATTTATTTTTTATTGATTTATTTGTTTTTTCTTTTGTTATTAGAAGGCTCTTGGGTAGAATTAAAGAAAACTGCATAATATTTACCACATTTTATTCTACTTTTCTGCTTTCTTAAATGAACACCTACTAGTATTAGCAACTTAGAGCAATCTGAAAGTGGGCCAGTATGCCAAAAACTGGCAGAGGGAATGTCACTAGCACTGCGTATAATACAAGGAACCGAGTCTCAGTATATTATCTAGCAATCGCAGGCAACTCATCTCACTCAGAGTTTAAGCAAGCATTTGAAGCAAGAACTGCAGTTATTCGAGACAATAGGGAACAGAACTTCAAACATCATGAATTTATTTGATGCACTGAAAACCATTCTGCCAACCTCTGTTGAATCAGAAAGAGCCTTTTCTGCAGCAGGTTTATTTATCACCAAGTTGAGAACTCATCTTAGTGATAGAAGTATCAATTGTTTATGTTTTTTAAGAAGCTATTTTAAAAATGTTGATTGACTCTTTAAATATTTTAAGATAAAAGGATGAAATTATTTTTTTCTAATGAAGTTTATTTTATTTTAGCCTTTTATTTGTCCCCTGCAGATGAATAGCATGATAAATATTATGTTTAATAAATAATAAATAGCTACCACTGATTGGTAAACTCAATTCAAGTATTACAATGCAAAAGTGGTCATCTAGGCATAAGTAATTGGTTATCCCAATTCTAAAGGGTATTTTATCACTGAACAATAAAAAAAATTTACCACTCTCTTAAATATACAACCATTTCCTGGGATGTGATCCCAGGAATTGGCTTCATTTTTCCGGGAATTCCCGGGATTTCCCAGGATGAAGAAAGCTGCATATAAGGAGAAGCCCTAGTCCAGATACCTCTAAGAAAATGTCGAATTGGTAAGAGATGCCTTTGAAACAAATCCTAGAATATTAACTTGCACAGCATCATGTAGACTGAGCATACCAAAAATGACTGTTCTAAGGATTTTAAAATCAACATTAAAAAAGAAAAGTTACCATATTCAAATGTTATACGAGTTACATGAGGAGTATTATTAAAGATGAGCTGCCATATGCACAGAATTGATTAAAAAAATTCATACCGAAAACTTAAACCACATTCTCTTCAGTGATAGGCAACATTCCACACATGCAGAAAGGTTAATCGACATAATTGTCGTATCTAAACTAGTGAAAAACCAACAGAGTTCATGAATGGGAGAGAGATTCTCCTAAAGTTCATATTTGATTGGGTATGACAAGAGCAAAGATTTATGGACCTTTTTTCTTTGCAGAAGCTACGGTAACAGGGCCAATTTATCTTGACATGCTTCAGCAGTTTCTTGAACCCCCGTTTCATTCAGATGGCATTCTCAACACTGTTGTCTTTTAACAAGATGGAGCTCCATGTCACTAAGCAAACATCATTCAGGTGGAAACAGGATCTGGGCAGCACAATCTCCAGATTTAACACCATTAGACTTCTTTGCATGGGCTTTGTAAAGTTTGATATTTACAAAACACGAGTTACAGACCTGCAGGATCTGCAAACCCACATTGTCGTGGCAGGCGCTAACATAACCCTAAAGATGCTTGAGAACGTGTTCTGCAATGCAATGGACAGATGTGAGATTTGCAGAGACACTGATGGTGCTCACGTTGAATCTTAGACCTAAGCTTGATAAAAAAATATACATCTAATTATGTTACTACATTTTCATCCTAAAATACTATTATTTCAACAAAATAGATAGGGTTTTTTGGACCACCCTGTACTTAATTATACACAAAAAATTATAATAAGTTACTAAAAGTTTTTCTATATTTTATTCAAATAAATAAATATGTATGTACAAGTATTTCCACAGTTCACATACAACTCAAGTTGGTTGGTTGGTTGTCTTTCTTTTGAGTGTCTCATATGGTAAATAGTGTATACAGTATTTAACATAGATGTTCACTAATTTAGGATAGAAATGGGGAATCCCATAACAATACTACTAAAATTATTCACCTCAACTGCTCTCACTTTTGACAATGAACTATTGTGCCAAGCAAATGTCACGTCTAAATAGCGTGTTCATACCAATAGACTTTCATGTAAATATCTTGTTTCATCTACAAACATTTTCTTCTTACAAGTGCTTTGACTCATTGTCCTGCTTCACTCTGCTTTCCATTTCCAATGTACTCTTATCTATTTTGTCAATCAAACAACGCACATATTTAAATTCTTTCATCAGACCATTCAACTATTTCTCCAACCTCACCTTCTGCGTGTCAAGACAAACTAAGCAAAAACGCTGTTTATAGTAAAGATAGCAAATCACAAAGACTTAAACAAGGGCAAGCCATTTCTCAAAAAGCACTTTGAAGAATTAAGGATACCTTGACTACTGTTTGAGTTCTAAAGTTTATTGCTTACCTTTGGCGAATGCTGAGTTTCCCCTCAAAGAAGTATTCCTCTGAGTGAAGAATTTGAAGGTTGAGTAGAAGATCAGAGGGTCTTCCGTCGCCATTGCAACTTCAAGGAACTTCCTAGCAGAAATGGATTCTGATTGGCCGATGCTCTTGGCATATCTGATGATGAAACACTGATTTATTTCTCAATTATAACCTTCAACAATACAATAAGTAATTCACACAAAATATTCAACATTTTTAAATAATAATAAAAAAACAAACTTTTTATTTATATAGTTTAAAACCATTTCTTAAATAAAAGGACCACTGAAAAACATTCCTCTTCAGCAAAGATTCCAACTGATGTCTGAATCCATTACTAACAAAAACACTAAATGATTTAACTTAACTTATCTTAACCAAATTTCTCTCTTCTTACCTGAGGGCTTGTACAACTAATTTGTGGGAGAGAAGCACTTCCGTGATTTCATCGTGGGCTGTGTTCAAACGACTCAACATGTCCAGACTAAGCTGCTCTCCAGCGCCATAAACTCCTACGAGAGATAGCAGAAGACAAGCCTGCATCCATTCCCAGATTTCATGGAAAAATGGAATGAATGAGAACAATTTGTACTTTTATTGCTATGAAGTTTAGATTTTTTGGACTCCTGCAAGGTACATCACTTGGCTTTTACAAAATTTAATATTAACATTTGAAGTTAAACTCTTCTATTACACAATTATACATACTTTATAACACTGATTCCATGCAGGTAAATTATAATACAAGATTCAAGAATTTTCAACATAGCTACTGAAATTTTTTTTTAGAAAATTAGTTTGGAAAATGGGGGAAATATACATGCTTAAAGTGTCAGTCTAACATGAAATAGAGATATAGGGCCCACCTAAACTTTGAAAAGTATTAAACAAATAATTTCCCTCAGTAAGCAATTTCAAGCAAATAAAATTGGTTGGGAAGTGAAATTTAAATATTTCAATCTTAACCTATGTACAATCAGCCAACCAGTGATGTACAACTCGAGACCAGTCTCGAGACATTTTTTTTTGGTCTCAATCTTGGGTGCTTAGTAGGGCGGGTCAAAACAAGTTTTTTGGCTTTTTTAAAAACAACACTATGTGAGGGTTTCCATTTGGGTTAACAAATAACATATCAAAAGTTGAGCTATGCGCGAACCACTGTACCCCTCGCATATGGTCCCCCCTTTTTCCCCACTCTTCTAGCTGAGATTTCGCAATAAGCTTTGAACTTATTCTGATCATCGATTTAAGATATGTTAAAAATAAGTTACGAGACCTTATTTGCCCTTATTTAAATCAAATGGGTATCTTCTCTATTTATGGATACTTTTTTTTTTGTTTTATGCAGGGTTCCCAGATTGGCCACTTTGTGGGCAAATTTCACAAATGTGCAAAAAAGTCTGCCAACCCTAATTTTTGGAGTACTTTTTGCAAAAAAAAATTATTTTATTTTTGTTTCAGATTATTGATTAAGTGAAATTATTATTGATTATTGGTTATTGATTCAAACTATTGGTTTTTAAGTTAAATTATTGGTTATTAAGTCAAATTAATCATGACAACAAAAAAGTCATCAAATGCAGTCTTTGGACATCCTTCCGAGTTTCTAGCAGCTATGACACCAACAAAAGCAAATGTTGTGAGGAACTACAACTTTGTGTGATGACGAGAAGAGGCTGAATCAAATAAATTGATTACTTTTAATGAATGTTGTAACATAGTTGCAATAGATGTTGAAACCATATGGAGAAGGTTCTCTTTCCCTACAATAAGTACAGTACTTGTGGAATCTTTCAGAAAGTTGTTAGAGTGATACAGCCTCAAAGTTTAACAAGGTTCCTATAAACCGAAGAGATGAGAGATTTCAACAAAAAGTTTCCGAGTATGATGATATGTTTGATGTATGTACCTGTGATTATTACGATAAAGGGATTGATAGAAATGCCTGCCAGTGCAAGGATAAAATAACAATTGCTGAGTGGGATTCTTCTGTAGGACAAAAGCAAAGATTAAACTAACTGGGGCCAATTGATAGAAAAGCTGCTTTGATGAGGAAAAGGTCTATTGATAGAGCTCAAAAAGAACATGAATGCCGAATGAGATCACAAGCAGAATTGACTGAAACTATCAGAGTTGTCCCTTCAACATCAGGGGAATCACAGGATGCAGCCAGTGCTGAGAGCATGGAGGTAGAGACTGACCAAGAGGATGAAGACTTTGTGCCTGATATAGAGTTAATAGAGAATGAGCAGAACAGAAATATCTATGAAGAGTTGGGCAGTGACCACAGATTGTTACAGAGTGAGTTGCAGGGCAGCAGCAGCAATTGTTAATGTTGCTTTAAAAGATATGAGAATCCTAGATCAGGGAAACATGACTGATAGAAAGAAGCTGGAGAGGGAAAGAGCATGAGTAGGTAAAAAATTGAGTACCAGGGTTAAATCGGAGAATACAGGAATAGAATGCATTATTGGCTTTGATGGGAGAAGAGATGACACATTAACCAGGGCAGGCAAGATCAAAGATGAGCACTATGTCATTGTTAAAGAACCTGAAAATATCTATATACAGTAGATCATGTAACATGTGATCAAGGAAATGCTCATTATGTAGCAGAAGAGCTGATTACTGTAGTAGTGGACTCAAAGTTCAGACACTCTAAAAGCTTTACTATGTGATGGCACTGCTGTGAACACTGGAAGAATCAGTGGAGTAATAAAGCTTGTTGAAATCTATCTGAATAGGTCTGTTCAGTGGCTGGTATGCCTTCTTCATATGAACAAACTACAATTCAGGCACGTTTATGATGCAATAGATGGAAAAACAACAGGCCCAAGTACTTTCAAGGGTTCAATTGGAAATAAATTGAAAACTGATCTAACAAAACTGGAAGTGGTTGCTTTTTCTCCTGTTAAAGGAAACATTCATGAAATTCCATTTGTTGTTGTTAATGCTTTAAGCAGTGATCAAAAGTATCTCTACAATATGTGCCTAGTTGTTCAATCTGGAAATGTCTCCAAAGATCTCGCAGAAAGATCTCCTGGTACAATTCATCATGCTCGTTGGCTAACTGGAGCAAATAGAATTCTTAGACTCTATGTGTCAACACCAAATCCAACCCAAGATCTCAAAGCTCTAGTAGAAATTATTATGCTATCTTATGCTCCAGGATGGTTTTGGGTTAAATCACATCTACTGGCATCTGACGGATCATCTAACTTTTGGTACTTAGTGTTTCAGAATAACTCGTACTTTGCGAACCCCGAAAATATTTTACTATCGATGATAACAGACCCAAGAAGAGAAGTTAGAGAGGTTGCAATCCAGAGAATCATTCTCTCAAGAACTACATTTTCTGGATCAAGAAACTTTGACCTACCTCAAACTCTTAATTTTGATTCTTCAAACTACACCAGGGTTGCCACTCTAAAATTTTGAAATAAAGCCCTAGTTTCATTCAATATATACCTTTATTAAAACATGTATAAATGCAAAAGTAATACATTGCATCATTTTTTTATATTTTTTATAAACCCCTACCAACAGGCCGGATGAAACTTAAGCTAACTTATTCCTTATACTCTTTAGATAAAATTTTATATTATTTTAAAATTAATTATAAATGCAATATTTCACATTGTCATCTTATAACTTTAATTTCAAAATTTTGAATCTAGAGACAACATGACAATATTATTATTGATCATAGGCCTATTGTAACCACAACTTATTTCTCATACTAAACAATGTAGATAGAATAATAAAATGCATAGTATTTCCAAATTTATTGTTAAACACTTAACAGTAAAATCTCAATAAAGCCCTTTTAAAGTTCACATGACCAATTAAAGCCCTTTTAAAGCCTTTTTTTTAAATCTGAAATTTAAAACTTTTTAAAGCTTTTAAAGCCCTAGTGGCAACCCTGGACTACACTGAAATGATTGATTGGCAGAAAGACATAATTTATCCGCCTCCGCTTCTGAGAAACTTTAGCAATAAGGAACTTTTGCTAGCAAGAAAAGAGCCACTCAAAATACCAGCCTTTCCTTGTCACTGCCAAGGAGTAGAAAGCGCCATGAATCTAGTCATGAATGCGTATGATGTACAAATTCGCTACAAAAATTGCCAAAAATATATTCTTAACCTACTGGAATCACGGCAAAGATTGCCTAAATTTGAATGGAAAGGACAGTGGAATAAATAAACATGCAGTGTTACTTTCAAAATAGCTTAAGTTTATGCATTGTGCACAATGTACATTTTGGCAAATTGAAACTAAAAACCGAAAATTTGTGCCGGGGGAAGAAGACTTAGGATATGTGAAATATTTTACTGGGTGACTACTGTGACCCATATGAAACCCCCAAAATATGTCACTTTTGAATATAAAATATCAACCCGCCCTAGACTGCTTAGGTCTCAGTCTCAACTTCATCACTGCTGAATATGTTGATGTTCCTCAAGTGCAACAAACACTTATCTTGTTTTAAGTAATCGGTTAACTGCTGAAAAATCACAAGCTATGAATTTGTGAATAAATTATGAGTAAATTTTGCAATTGTCACTCGATAACCTCTTTAGAATCTTTATTCCTGAATGTGAAATACAGAGCTTAGGAATAAGGCATTATACAATATTGAATAAATGCAAAAAGTGCGTATGGTCTTGGTCTCTGTCGTCTCGACTACATCACTGCGCGCGCGCGTGCGCACACACACATTTTTTTATGTATATAAATAAATAAATATAATTCCTTAAAAAAAACATGGCGTAGATTAGATTAAGTAGTTTAATGTTTCATGATATCCTTTATTTTCCACTATCCTCTAATGTGCAATTGGGTGCAGGAGATAAGTGTCCGCACAGTGTGAATGAACTCTGAAGGTATTCTTTTCATTATATCTTTTCCCTACTTTCCTATTAGTCTTCTTTCACAAGAACTTTGTCAGTAGTGGCTAGCAAAGGAGGAAGAGGCTTGTCTGTTTTATATTTTATTGCTACTACTACTCCTGCATGAAAGCCAACATGCTTTAGCAACAGAAAGCTTTAAACAGCACCTTTGTTATCCAAATACGACAACAAGGTTACTATCTCATGCTTATTTCCATTATCATTAAGTGCAATATTTAAAGAGCTAAAACTACAAAAGCTCAAAGATGTAATGAAACTGGTACATTTTATTTTATTTAAAAGTGTAAGAACAAAGTCATTAACTTACAGTGGATGAATAAGTATTCTGCAACTCATCAAGAAATTTATTCATATCAGACCAGAAATAGATCAAAGCATGTTATTCCTAAATTTAGATGGTCTTCATCTTAAAAATTACCCATTTTCATTGAACTGAAATTATGGAATGTTTTAAATGCTGATATAAAAAGTTGAAACCTCGATTAATATTGGAATACTATTGAAAATCTATGATTAACTGTACATTATTACTTGTTAATTTCTCGTGTCTAATGTAGGATTAAACTTAACATTATTTATTAATTTCTCGTGCCGAGTGCAAAAATAGGTTTTTTTTTTTTATGTAGGAAGGAGGTGCCAAGGGCGAACCCCCGCAAAAAATGTCCCCCACCCTCACAACATTAGGAAAGAGCCAAAATCAAGGTTTCTGAGGCTCAGTGTAATTTTTTTTTTAATAAATTTTGAAAAGATTCTGTAGTGAAGAGTAGAGGGAGAAATGTGTTTGAAAGCATGCTGGACTGCTCACAGGGTAGATGAGACACAAAAGGATCAACTAAGGAAGACAGTGACAGGAAAAATGGGAGTTCCAGCACTCCCTGTCTTCTGGTTAATGTCTCCCCCATGAGTACTTCCCTGGTCGATTGGTATTTACAATCTCTTCCATTTATTTATTATTAATAATTAATTAATACTATATAGTAAAATTTTGATAAGAACAACACAAGATAAAAATAGGCCATCATTTGTTGATGAATATTAATGTAGCCTCACACAGGTCGATTATCTCATGCAATAGCATACAAGTTTATAACCTAAAATTTGGGCCAAACTGCGTATGCGCCATTGTCACATCAGCGCACAGCTTTGTTTCAACTAATGGCACTTCTTGATTCTAGTACTATTAGATTGGACCTTTATTTTGTTCCAATCACACACTTGTGAAGACCTAACCACCAAAAATAATCACAGAAATTCATTGTCATAAATTATAGTAATTTTAACTTTTCAGTGTGTGTGTGTGTGTGTGTGTGTGTGTGTGTGTGTGTGTGTGTGTGTGTGTGTGAGAGAGTTACAAGGACAAGAAGTACCTCAAAAGGCCTTACGGCCCATACTGGGGAGGTACCAATGGAATGGGTGCCAGGAAAAATTCCTACACATTCTCACAGCTAGCTTCTCGAACTGCCACCCCTAGAAGACAGTAAAACACATCCTCAAATAGTGTGCAAGATTCGGTCTAACCTTTTCTTGAACTGATCCACAGAGGAACTGTTCACAACTTCTGAAGGTAGCCTGTTTCACTTGTCACAGATCTTATACGTAAAGTAATTCCCACACACACTAGTGCTAAACTGTTTCAAATCCAACTTCCAACCATTGTTGAGAGTTGAGTTATCCTTTGAACTAAACATTCTTCAAAATTAGACATCGTCAAACCCGTGTAAGAGCTTGAAAACTTTGATGAGTTGACCACGCAGCCTCCGAGTTTCCAGCAAAAACAAATTCAGGGCTGGTAAGTATCAATTGTAGCCCACATGCTGAACAGAAGGGATTAACTTTGTGGCCCTCGCCTGCATTCGCTCCAGCCTCTCAATATCTTTCCTGAGGGTGGGCAACCAGAACTGCACAGCATACTCCAGGTGTGGCCGAAGCAAGGAATTGTAGAGAGAGCACAATCTCTTTGTTCCGAAACTGAAATTGCCTCCTGATATAACCCAACAGCTTCTGGGCTTTCTTTTCCACCTCTACGCACTGTTCTGTAAACTTATGGTTGCTGCTAATAAGCACACCCAAGTTCTTTTCCAAATCAGTCGCCTCGATATTACTCCCCAACATCGAGTAGTCCAACTTGGGATTGGCGTAGCCAATGTGCATCACCTTGCATTTACCCAAGTTAAACGTCATTTGCCATTTTTCAGACCACTCTCCTATCCTACCTAGGTCCACCCACAGTTGCTCGATCGCTTCGGGCGTCCCAACAGTGGCCCCAGGCTTGGTGTCATCAGCGAATCTGGCGATCCGACTGACGATGCCACCGTCGATATCATTTATGTAAATGATAAACAGCGGCGGCCCCAAAATGGAACCCTGAAGAACTCCACTAGTGACTAAGGCCCAACCCGAATTACAACCCTCTGCCGCCTATTCTTCAGCCAGTTTTCAATCCACCTACCTACTTCCCCACCGATACCCAGCGCGCGCACTTTCGCCATTAGCCGGCAGTGAGGTACCTTATCAAAGGCTTTCTGAAAATCGAGATAAAGTATATCAATCGTCTTACTCCTCTCGTACTCACTCCACATTACGTGGAAAAACTCGAGCAGGTTGGTGAGACACGACCTATGCCGTCTATACTCATGTTGGGAGTCCCCAAGCAGCTTGTAGGAATCCAAATGGTCAACGATCCTGTACGCTATTATCCCCTCTACTAATAACACTGGTCGAGAAAATCGAACTTTTTTCTCTCATGAAAGATGTATACACACTTCTCTAAACCAGTTGTGTACACTGATTCCAAATCTGTTTTCGGTTTTCCTCTATCACATCGTTATCGAAATATAACTGGTGTTATTTTCAGCACAATTTATTGTAAAAGTACAACTTTATTCATAAAAAGAAATCTACAGAAGATCTACAGAAGCTAAGGCTAACAAAGACCCTAAGATCCACCTTAAGGTTAGCTCGAGAGAAAGAAAGGAAAGAGTAGGGGGGTTAAGAGAAGAGAATAAGGGGTTAAGTAAGGAGGAACACCTATCACTTGTGGGTTAACATTCAATCAGAAAAAGAGAAGAGAGACTCACCATCATCATCTGCCGGCCACTGCCGACAAGTCAGAAAAATAGTCAGAGAGAATAGGAGAGGGGTGAAAGATGAAAAGAAGTAAAATAAGAATGCTTACAAACCATGCAAACACAATCTTAACTACAAACATGCAAAGTAAGGAGAGGATAAGAAAAAAATAAAAAGTAGGTAAAGTTAAACAAAAAGTGGGTTAGTTTACGCTACGAGCTACATCTACGTTTGTGTTAGTCTAATTTTTTTTTTTTTTTTTTTTGTAATAATTTTATTGCTGGCATCACACGCTGGCATGTCACAAGCTGGCATTAATCGTCAACAGACTCATCCTCGACCACCACCCCTAGAGCTCCTGTTGCTAATTGTTTTTTTTTATTTTAAACAACTTTAATATTTTTAAAATGTCTGTCAAGACGGTTCTTAAACACATTAACATTGGTAGAGTTCACGACAGGCGCGGGAAGATTATTCCATTTATCAATTACTTTAAACATAAAGAGGTTTTTAGCGATATTAGTAATGAAACATCTGCCACGCAACTTAAATCCGTTATTACGAGTATTACTATTATCGAAAGTGAAAAATGTCAAAATTTACGTTATCGATGTTATTAACGATTTTGAAAACTTCAATAAGCTACCCCCTTAATCTCCTAGTTTCGAGTGAATACAGGTCTAACTCTTTAATCCTATCTTCATAAGGCTTGTTGCGCAATGACGGAATTAGTTTCGTGGCACGATGCTAAACCCTTTCTAACCTATCAATATCCTCACGCAAGTACGGGCACCAAAACTGAACGGCATATTCTAAATGAGGCCTGACTAGGGACTTGTAAAGGGGCAATATAATATCCTTCGATTTAAATTCGAAATTACACGCTATGAAGCCTAACATCCTATTAGCTTTTGCGCAAGACTCCAGGCACTGGTTCCTAACCTTTAAATCCTTAGATACGCGTACGCCTAAATCTACTTCCTCGTCAACGCTCGCCATCTGCCTATCATCCATCGTGTACGTGTAATTATTGTTACGAGAACCTATATGCAAAACTTTACATTTGTCTACGTTAAATTGCATCTGCACTCATCTGTCCACTCCATAATCCTATTTACATCGTCTTGGAGCCTATTTCTATCGTCCTCGTTAACAACCTTACCGCCTATTTTAGTATCGTCCGCGAATTTTGACACGTTACTAGTCAATCCTACATCTATGTCGTTAATGTAAATTATGAATAGCAATGGGCCTAACACTGAACCCTGTGGGACACCGCTACCTACATCTAACCACCCCGATTCACTACCATTAACTACGACCCTCTGCCTCCTAGCACGAAGCCATTCTTCTAACCAGTTAGCTACCTGACCGCGTATACCATGCGCTTTGACCTTCGCAATTTGTCTCCTATGCGGAACTGTATCGAACGCCTTTTTAAAATCTAAATAAATAACGTCAGCTGCTCTATGCCTATCGTATTCGCGCACTATTTCGTTATAAAATTCTAACAAATTAGTTAAACAAGACCTATGGCGTCGAAACCCATGCTCACTACTATTAATCAAATCTCTACTTTCTAAGTGATCGATGATACGATCCCTAACTACGGATTCCAGAAGTTTACCGACAATTGACGTTAAGCTAATGGGCCTATAATTGCTAGGTACTGCGCGGTCGCCTTTTTTAAAAATGGGCGTGACGGTGGCTAATTTGAAGTCTTCAGGAATAATCCCCGTTTCGAGTGACTGATTAAAAATCTTCGTTAAGGGGCCTACGATAACGTCTTTCAAATCTTTCAAATGTCTGGGATAAAAAGCGTCAGGGCCTGGAGCCTTGCTAACTTTTAGCCTATCGATATAATGCGCAGTTATTTCATCCAAAATAGTCTTGCTACTAAATGGAACGATATCGTCCACGTCGGGGACATTATTTACATCTTCTACAGTAAAAACTGTCGCAAAAAAATTATTGAAAATACCCGCCATCGCCTGAGCGTCACAAGCCAAAGCGCCATTAACATCCACTAGAGGGCCTATGTTATCTTTTATCGGCTTACGATTATTAACGTATTCAAAAAACTTTTTTGGATTATGTTTACTATCCGCAGCTATAAGTATATCTAAATTACGCTTGGCATTCCTAACTTATCTTTTAACATGACGTCTAAGCTCGATATATCTATTAAAGTTAGCTGCAGTGCCATTGCGCTTATTAAGTCTATACGCTCTATTACGCTCGTTTATGAACTCGCCTATTTCCCTAGTCCACCACTTCGGCCTACCACGATTTCTAGCGCGCTTGGGCCTACGAGGAATAAACTCCCTTTCAATATTCCTAAAACTTTCTTTAAACGCTACCCAATGCAAATTTGTGTCTATACCCATAAATAAGTTATCCCAGTCCACTACTCTCATCCTATCTGCAAAACTATCAAAATTAGCCCTACGAAAATCAGGGACTTCTATTACGTTACCATCCTTAGTGTTTTCTATCAATAACTTGAACCTAAGAATTTGATGATCACTACATCCTGAACTCTCGCCTACTTTTAAGCCTTCGACTACATTCTCGCTGTTGTTCGTCACCAAATCTAAAATATTATCACCGCGCGTTGGTTCGGTAACCATCTGTCGTAAAAAGTTATCTTCCATAAACTCGATCAATCTCAAACCCTCCTCATTACCAGTAAAAGTCTCATAATTAACATTAGGGCAGTTAAAGTCTCCGACAATTATACTATTTCGATTGTCAATAAAATTACCATGAAGTGAGTAAAATCTAGTATCTGTATCGAGGGGTTGAACGGGAGGTCTATAAACAACAAAATTAAAACTAATACTACGCGCCCTAACTTCAACACATATCGCATTAATTGCTGCTGGAAAATCAAGCTTACCCTCGATAGCCTTAAGGGAATTACGAATATACAGCAAAACGCCGCCACCAAACCTATGTAACCTATCATTAGTAGAGAGTTTAAAACCCGGTATATCAAGTTCCCCCAACAAGTCCCGAGTCACGGTATTTAACCAAGTTTCAGTGATAGCAACTATATCGTAGTTGCCGGAATAAATTATCGCCTTAAATTAATTTAATTTATTTCTAATACTACGCGCGTTACAATAAAAGACGTTTGTTATTTTTTACCACGGGGCCGCGTTTTAAGCTATTTTTCACGTCGGGCCCACGTTCCCCGGACCACAACGTTTAAAGAAGGCTTCGACCTATACAGCTTTCGCACGTTTTCGTCTATTAACCTACCTAGCCTAGCATTACCTATTTCATTAAAATGCACCCCCACCCCATCTTTTATAAAAAGGCTAGGATCACTGAATTCGGACCACAGCTTTACGAAGGGTACATTTTCCTCAGCATAAATCTCTTCTAATTTATTATTAAAAAATATTGTTTTTGACGTAATCCTAAGACCCAACCAATGCCTAGGGGTAATACCTAGAACTAAAGACCTATCTGACCTCGCCTTCAGGGACCTAATTAACCCCCTATATCTCTCCAAAAGGTCAGGCACTCTCGTATCGGGCCTATACGAGTCGTTGTCTCCTACTATCGTCACCAACATCGAGTGACAGGAGGCAACGTCAATCCTATCCACTTCGTCTCTAACTCTGTCAACCCTGGCCCCTGGGAGACAGACCCTCCTCCTCTTGGTTGGATGCCGTTCAACGAACTCTTTGTCCAAGTGGCGCACTAAAGAGTCCCCAATTAAAATAGTCTCCCCCTCATTCACGTCCCTTTCCAAATGGGCGAAAGGGTTCGAAACCTCGATAAGGGGGAGGATACCTATCACCTAATGTACGCGGCCTAGCTCCACCCTTAACTTCTCTAAACCCCTCCCCATCTACTACTCTCGGACTAACCTTAACCCCTTCCTGAAAACGTTGCGAGTACGATATGACTGGTTAATTTCAGCACACTATCATAAAAGTACAACTTAATTCATAAAAAGAAATGTACACCATTCGAGTGACACACTCGGACGTTCTTCTCGTGTTTCTGCTTGAGTCTCGAGGAGAGAAGTTCTGATTTCTCTTTGGCTAGGTCTCTAATGAGGTCATTCAACTCGTTTTGGGTAAGCCTCCCCGGCTCCGATTGCTCTTCGTCAGGTGTGTAGTCAAGATCGGCCGAAGGTCCAGCATCTCCGCCAATCGCACCTTCGTCGGATTCGCTTTCGTCTTCTAAAGAATCGAGTCCATACTGTGGAGGTACCGGAATCAATCAGCATGGTGTCATTGTGAGGGATCGGTCTGATTGCGAAGTCAACATTCGGATAAATGATGTTATGCTTGTTCTTCACGGAGAATCCAGTTATGTTAACTTTGCAAAAGTAACAATCGCCATGATGGTCTCTCGGCTCCCTCCATATCATGGGTATAGCGAATGGCATCGACTTTTTCCTTTGGTTCAACCAGTCACGTAATCCATTCGAACAAGCGGAACAGTAACATGTGGTGCCCACGCCTTATGTTGGTCACCTAGTGGCCAGCCGAAGTATAACTGGCAAATTTTCCGAAGATCCATCGTGATTGTACGCTGTTGTGATTTAGTCACGAACGAGCCGCACACGTAACAGAAAGTGTCGGGGTGATTTTTACACTTTCGAGGCATGATGATCGATGAGTGGGTTGATGTAAATCACCTAAAAAATAAAAAGTGTAAGTGGGCGACACAAAACAAAACACACAACTAGACATGCGACTGTTACGCCAAAGAATAAACGGGTGTACATTTGCAACATCTGCAAATTTGTGGCCAGCAACTCCTCTCGCCCAAAATACCACAAGACAACCTGCGGAAAGCCTAAGGTGAAACGACAAAATGCCATACATGAGGGTACAGAAACGGTAAAGCAAAAACCTACACCTAAGCTGCAATGACAAAATACTCCGCTACATGTATAAAGGACCCATATTATATACAGTATATTATTATACAGGGTGTCCCGTAAATCTGGAACCATAGGGCAAAATAGGTAATTCATGTTTTTCCATTTATGCAAGTGCCCATGATGTCTTTGAGTAAGGAAGAACGCATCCAGGTAATTCGGCTCGTAGGAAATCGGAGTCAGAGGGAGGTCGCTGAGGAATTTAACAGATTGCATCCGGACCGCGCACCGATAACACAGCTGTGTCGGCAAACTTGTAGCAAAGTTGAGGGAAACGGGATCTATAGGAGATAAACCACTCAGTGGACCTCCGAGGGTATCCACCGACGATCACAGCCGCTACCATCCTCGCTCATTTCACAGTCCCCAAAAGTCTCTTCGGCGCTTTTATTGCCATTTTTATCATTTTGCCCTATGGTTCCAGACTTACGGGACACCCGGTATTATATAAAGGATGCATATTATATATATTATATAAAGGACGCATATTATACAGGGTGTCCCATAAGTTCGGCATCATAGGAGAAATTCATATTTTTCTCTTTCTACAGGCCATAATGTCTGTGAGCAAGGAAGAACGAATCCAGATAATTCTACTCATAGGAAATCAGAGTCAGAGAGAGGCCGCTGCTGAATTTAACAGACTGCATCCAGACCGCGAGCCAATAACACAGAGTTGTGTTAGCAGACTTGTTGCAAAGTTTAAGGAAACAGGATCCATAGAAGATAAACCACGCAGTGGACCTTCAAGGAGGTCCACTGACGATGATACAGCAACTGCTATCCTGGCTCATTTTAACAGAAGTCCCAATAAGTGTCTTCGGCGATTGTCCGCCGAGACAGGAGTGTCGAAAAGTAGCATCCATCAGGCTCACAAATGGCATCCATATAAACTTCAGATCCTACAGAAATTAAGCGAAGATGATCCCGACCGGCAGATGGAATTTTGTGAATGGGCTACGGAACAATATGCTCGGGATGCCAATTTCTCGTCCACCATTCTGCTCAGTGATGAGGCTGTTTTTTATGGAAATGGTGAGGTAAATCGACAGAACACCCGCTACTCGTCTCAAAACAACCCTTATTAGTATACCTCTTCAAAGGAACAAGGTGCATCTCGGGTGATGGTATGGTGTGGCATTTGGAAGGATCGCATCATAGGCTCCCTCTTTTTCGTATGCTCAAGGAAGAAGCATTTCCCAGTGTCTTGAACAAAGAAGGAAATTTCCCAACATGGTTCCAGCAAGACAGCGATCCTGCACATTACAGCACCCAAGTAAGGGAATACCTGTACCAACAATTCCCTGGTCATTGGATAGGACGTCGAGGGCCTGTGGAATGGGCAGCTAGAAGCCCGGATCTCATGCCACTAATTTTTTATCTCTGGGGCCACTTGAAAGCGCTGGTATACGCAGAGAAAATTAGGTGTGTTGAACATTTGCGGCAGCGCATTATTGAGGCATGTAACACCATTACTCCTGACATCATTCACCGTGTGCCTGCTGACTGGGTATCACGTCTGAATTTGTGTATTGAAAACAATGGTGGGCATATTGAACACGTTCTGTAAATAAAAGCTTTTGTTTTGCCTTTTTTTATTATTTTTCCTATGATGCCGGACTTATGGGACACCCTGTATACAGTATTGTGTATATATAGTATTATATATATTATATTATATATAGTTATATGCATGCTATATATATTATATATAGACTATAGTATTATATTATATATATATATATATTATATACAGGATGTCCCGAAAAAAACCGCTTTGAGATTTGAACATCAATAACTTCAAAAATATGCAGTTCACACTTCCAAAATTTACACAACTTTTACCTCAATCTGTTGATAAGCCATCATAAAAATTTCAGACCTCTACATAAAATACTTTTTCCACAGATGAGGGAATAATGAGGTATGGTGAAAAAAAACGAATATCCTAAATCCTAAATGTGTATAGCTGTACCTGGCAACTATTCTAAGACTTGTAGTAGTTTCCTTAGCCTATGAATAATCTGATAGTCTCTGTAAAACGTCAGATGATATAGGCTACGCCTATCTTGAATACTTGTTTTTTAAACTTGCCCTTCAAATTATGGTTCTAACTAACGTTGAAAAAGCGATGATTGAAAAGTGTTTCTTGGAAAAAAGATGGACTGGGGCAAGAATTTTGAGGGAATTTCCAGGAATAACTTGTAATGGTACGTCTGTGAATAGAATAATTAAAAAACTTAAAACAACCGGTTCGACGGCACGGTAGCATGGAAGTGGTCGGCCTAAAACAGTTTACCCTCAAGACAATATGGCAATGATCGAAATGATGAGCCTATCTCAAGAGGATCGACCTGGGTCACACGGCTCTCAGAGGAAAATTGCAAGAAATTTAGGTAAATTAGTCGAAGTTCCATACAAAGAAAGCAGAAAATGGTAGGACTTAAAGCATTTAAAAGGATCCGTGTTTCAAGACGTGACAGCAATTTAAGAGCTAAAAGGAAAATTCATTGTAGAAAATTGTTTGATAGATTTTCGTCCAATGTTGTTAAAAAAATAGTTTTTATAGATGAAAAAGATTTCACCATTGAGATTGCTCGAAACTCCCGGAACGATGTTGTTTATGGTCGGCATAAGAAAGACATTCTTCCATCAAGACTTTACCACCAGACAAGTCGGTTTTCAAAAAAAATCATGGTATTAGCAGGTGTATTGTGGAATGGAAAGACGAAAATTCATTTCATTTCAGAAAATAAAAAAATTAATTCAGAAACGTATATAAATCTCTTAGAGGAGAATCTTTTGCCTGGTTGTCAGCATCTGTATTATGGAAACGATTTAATACTCCAACAAAATGGTGCTACAGCTCATACTAGCAAGTTCACACAGGATTATCTACAACAGAATGAAGTCAACTTCATTGAAAAAAAGACTGGCCCCGCAATCCCATGGATTATTGCATATGGAACACTCTAGCAGAGAAGATTTATGAAGGCCAAACAGAAAAGTTTATAGAAATGCAATTAAAGAAAAAAATACTTGAATGTTGGGATAAAATAACATTAGCAGAAATCAGAAACTGTATCACGTTGTGGAAGAAAAGGTTAAAATTAGTTTGTAAGCAGGACGGCGGACATATTGATCATATTTGTTGATAAGATGTGAATAATAAAATTTTTTCAGTTTATGATACTCTTTTTTTTTTTCACCATACCTCATTGGTTCCTCAGCTGTGGAAAACGTATTTTATGTAGAGGTCTGAAATTTTTATGATGGCTTACCAATAGATTGAGGTAAAAGTTATGTAAATTTTGGAAGTGTGAACTGCATATTTTTGAAGTTATTGATGTTCAAATCTCAAGGCATTTTTTTATGGGCCACCCGATATATTATATTTATTATGATCTGTCTCATCTCGAAAACTAGACGTGCTTGAGGAAAACCAAAAAGAGATTTGGATTTGGAATCAGTGTCCCAACTATCTAGCCCACCCATAATTATATCTGATGAAAAATACTTGTTGCCCAGTGCAATTTACCCACAACCGAAGTGAGACTAATGGGACGATAGTTCCCTGGACTTTCATGATCCGCTTTCTTAAAGATAGGGGTCACGTTAACTTCCCTCCAGTCACCAGGGACTCGGCCTGTCTCCAACGATTTGCTGAGGACTGTAGCCAGGTGGGGAGCCACCTGGTCATGCACTTCCCACAAGACTCTGGTGAGGAACTGGTCTGGCCCAGGAGCCTTGAACGCACTGTTTGTCTATTCTATCAGCAACGACTGTCGCGGTACACCGAACACTATCCAGGCCAGCACCTTCGTGCCTGACACCTGGCTCTGGGATGATGCGGGTGTCCTCCCTGGTGAACACTCCCCCGCAGAGAGAGAGAGAGAGAGAGAGTTACAAGGAGTTACAAGGAAAAGAAGTACCTCAAAAGGCCTTGCGGCCCATACCGAGGAGGTACCAATGGCAACGGGTGCCAGGGAAAATTTTGTAAAAGTTTATTTTTCTTTCAACTATCCTAGCAGTAGTAGAAAACTGGATAGAAAAGTAGAAGGCTCTCTCCCCACCCTCCGCTCCCTCCCTGCCAGAGGCAGGTACGGAAAAAGGTTGAAGAAAATACCTTGGCCCTGGAAAAGTAGCCAAGGAAATTTTACAGGAAAGTGGAGAATATATAAATAGCTCTATATTTAGCTTGCTCACAGAGACACCGTGCAAGCGATCTCCTGCAGAGTTTTCTTATGTTTTAGTCCTAAACTATGAGAGTATTCAGTACTTTGTCTAGCCTATTTTTAAACATATTTACACTTTGACTGGAAACAACCTCTGAGGGAAGTTGGTTCCAGATATTAACTATTTTATAGGAAAAGAAATTTCCGCAGACTGAGGTCCTAAATGTCTTTACACACTCAAATAGTGTGCAAGATTTCGTCTACCCTTTTCTTGAACTGATCCACAGAGCAACTGTTCACAACTTCCGAAGGTAGCCTGTTCCATGTGTCACAGATCTTATACGTAAAGTAATTCCCACACACACTAGTCCTAAACCATTTCAAATCCAACTTCCAACCATTGTTGCGAGTTGGGTTATCATTTAAGCTAAACATACTTCTAAAATCGACATCGTTGAACCCGCGTAAGAGCTTGAAAACCTCGATCAGTTGACCGCGCAGCCTCCGAGTTTCAAGCGAAAACAAGTTCAGGGAGCGTAACCGTCGATTGTAGCCCATATGCCTAACGGAAGGGATTAACTTTGTGGCCCTCGCCTGCACTCGCTCCAGCCTCTCAATATCTTTCCTGAGGGTGGGCGACCAGAACTGCACAGCATACTCCAGGTGCGGCCGAACAAGGGAATTGTACAGTGAGAGCACAATCTCCTTGTTCCGAAACTGAAATTGCCTCCTGATATAACCCAATAGTTTCTGGGCTTTCTTTTCCACCTCTACACACTGTCGTAAACTTAAGATCGCTGCTAATTAGCACACCCAAGTCCTTTTCTAAATCAGTCACCTCGATATTACTACCCAACATCGAGTAGTCCGACTTGGGATTGGCGTAGCCAATGTGCATCACTTTGCATTTACCCAAGTTAAACGGCATTTGCCATTTTTTGGACCACTCTCCTATCCTACCTAGGTCCGCACGCAGTTCCTCGATCGCTTCGGGCGTCCCAACATTGGCCCCAAGCTAGGTGTCATCAGCGAATTTGGCGATCCGACTGACGATGCCACCGTCGATATCATTTATGTAAATGATAAACAACAGCGGCCCCAAAACGGATCCCTGAGAACCCCACTAGTGACCGAGGCCCAACCCGAACTAGCCCCTTTAATTACCACCCTCTGCCACCTATTCCTCAGCCAGTTTTCAATCCACCTACCTATTTCCCCACCGATACCCAGTAGGGTGTACCATTTTTGGGTCATTTTCAAAAAGTCAAGGTCCAGGAGTCTAATGTTGTGCCAAATGATGTCCTAAACACGAATTTAACAAGCATTTTCTAATCCAACAAATTTTGAATCCCCCCACCCCCTTGAAATTTTGCCCATCCCCTTTTCCTAAAAACCCCATATATCTAAAAGACTATCAACTTTATCGAAAAGTGTTATAGAATAAAAATGATTTAGAATCAAACGTTCTATTAGAAAAGTTCATTAAGATAGAAATTTACGTAATTTTGAAAATTTTCATTTTCTTTTGTCCAAGAGCACCTTATTGTATTAATATAAAATAAGGTGCTTAAGTTACATTATTTATGAGTATATTGTGAGTATAATCCAAATTTAAAAATCCTTTTTTACATTGAATTTTAATAAACAAGCATTGTTTTTACTCTTATTGTTTCTTTTCAGACTGCTTTATTTGAAAAATAAATAAAAAATGAGTCAAACAGCTACAAAACAGCATGACTTTATTCTTGGTCGCTTGCAGGCTGATATTATGAGTTCATCTAAAATTGTTTTACTATCCAATAAAGATGTTCTAAGCCATTTTATTTATTTACGGAGAATGCAGTATAAGGATCCAAAAGTTACAAAAGATTCTACTGTTAATGAAGTTCTACAGAAGCTACTAATAATATGGCAAAAAGCATGCATTCCTACTATAGATATTAGTAAAAACCCTAAAGGCAGGAAGATGCTGTTAAATCTAGAAGAAATGCATAATAATTTAATCAAGCACAAAAAAAGAGCAAGCTTTGAAAATGAACTCTCTAATTTCATGAAAATTATGGATTCCCTTTTTGACATCTCTTCTCAAAATGCCGTTGAATTAATCCAAAAAGACCGCATGAGAACTGAGCCTCAGAAAGCATATAATATTTCATTCTTAGAAGATCAAAGAACAAAACGAGAAACATGTTTAGGTTTGCTAGATGCAGATTATGCATCAAAAGTACAGCGCAAGTACATTAGATTAGAAAAAGAGAAGAAACGCAAAGAGAAACATAAATCAGTGAAGCAAGTGAGTGCTACAGCCAGAACATCAGAGACCCTTCTTTCTAGCACGACCAGTTCTGAGACAGACAGCTATGAAGAGTTTCCGACAGAACCTACAGCAGGACCTTCAAATGCTTCCAGCCCCAAAAATATTCTTGCCTCGCCATTGGTTTCCTCCACTGCAGACAGACTTAATCTCTCTATTGGACAACGGACTGTTTTTGCTGCTGCAGTAGCCATTAGGTGTGGCAAGGATATTGAAAAACTGTCTCTCTCCAGGACCACATCTGCAAGAGCCGCTCGAAAGACAAGAAAACGAAAATATGAAACTTGCATCAAGGATTTTACTCCTCCTGATCACTGCCTAGTACATTGGGATAGCAAGCTGCTTACTAAATCATGTTCAGAACAAGAAGACCGCCTTGCAATACTTGTTACTGGATACCCAAATGTAGAAAAACTTTTATCAGTTTCTATAATAGATGATTCCACTGGATTGTCTCAAGCCACTTCTGTATTTCAAAGTATTGAAAAATGGAACTTGAAGCAAAATGTCTTTGGAGTATCATTTGATACCACTGCATCCAATTCAGGATGGATGAAAGGTTCCTGTAAGTTACTTGAAGAACTTTTGCAAAAGAAATTGATTTGGTTAGCATGCCGCCATCATGTGGCTGAAAGAGTTTTGTGTGCTGTGTATGAAACCATTTTTGGCCCAAGTAAATCTCCTGAGTTTGAGTTATTCAAAGAATTTCGCGAGTCTAAATGGAAGAAAATTAATACGAAATCTACATACAATGTTCTTGATGTTAAATCAAGGTATCAAAGAGGCCTAAAGGAAGAATGTGTAGAATTTATGACCCAATGTTTAAGAAAATCTGACTGCTTTCCACGTGATGACAATAAGGAAGTTGCTGAAACAACTTTAATGCTTTTAGGAGAGGTTTCCAGAGAAAACAGTCATTGGCGGAAACCTGGTGCAATGCACCGTGCCAGGTGGATGGCAATGATTTTGTATACAAATAAAATGTATGCTTTTGCCCACCAAGCATCATATGATGAATCATTGATTAAGAAATTAAAGAGAATGTGTCTATTTAATGCATTAATTTATGGAAAATACTGGCTTTTATGTTCTAATTCACTAGATAGTCCAGCTAATGATCTGAAGTTTTATCATGATTTGGTGAATTACAAGAAGGAAGATAGGGAAGTTGCAAATGCTGCTTTGAAATCTTTTGCCAATCATTACTGGTATTTGACGGAGGAAGTGGTCCCTTTGAGTTTCTTTGGATCGCTAAGTAATGATGAAAAAGATAAGATCACAAAATCCTTAAACAAATATCCAGTTCCAGAAAATTATGTATGTGGGCAACCTGTTTTCCCCATTTTAAAGGAAGACACAAAGCTTCATCAGCTAGTAGGTCCAATTTCATGGCATTTATTTCAATGCTGTGGGTCAAAACCAGACTCATGGATAAAGAAACCAGCATCAACATGGGAAGAGGTCGATGACTACAACAAACTAAAAAACATTCTTTCATCTATTAGAGTAGTCAATGATACTGCTGAAAGAGGAATCAAGCTGGTTCAAGACTTTCATGACAAATGCCAAAATGAAGAAGAATTTCAAGGTCTTTTGCAAATTGTGGAAGAGAATAGAAGACTAATTCCTGATCCTAGTAAAGAGACTCTTAAAAGAATGAAACTCAGTAAAGAATAGTTCATTAACAGATAGATTAGGTATTTTTATTTGCAGAGATTGTTTTAATTTAGAAGAGGCTGATTTTTTTTTGAGGAAAGTGTTGAATAAAGGAAAAAAAAAATGATGGGACCTCACAACTATAGATAAAGTGTTAATTTTTAGCTTTATTTTATATATATATAGTTTTGAGGTTGTCCTCACTTTGTATAGGCTAGTTATAATAAAAACTAATTATGATTTGCATTATAACTAGCAAATACAAAGCCCATCGCCGCGAAGCTGCATTGGGGTGATGCTTCAAAGGTGGCGGTAACACCTTATTTAAGAAGAAGGCACTGCAAGCAAAAAAAAATTTTAATTTAAATTTTTAAAAAATAAATGAAAATTTTCAAAATTAAGTAAATTTCTATTTTGATGAACTTTTCTAATAGAACTTTTGATTCTATAACATTTTTCGCTAAAGTTGATAGTGTTTGAGATATATGGGGTTTTTAGGAAAAGGGGATGTGCAAAATTTCAAGGGGGGGTGGGGGGGATTCAAAATTTGTCGGATTAGAAAATGCCTGTAAAATTCATGTTTAGGACATCATTTGGCACATTAGACTCCTGGACCTTGACTTTTTGAAAATGACCCAAAAATGGTACACCCTAATACCCAGCGCGCGCACTTTCGCCATTAGCCGGCGGTGAGGAACCTTATCAAAGGCTTTCTGAAAGTCGAGATAAAGTATATCAATCGCCCTACTCTTATCGTACTCACTCAACATGACGTGGAAAAACTCGAGCAAGTTGGTGAGACACGACCTATGCCGTCTAAACCCATGTTGGGAGTCCCCAAACAGCTTGTAGGAATCCAAATGGTCAACGATCCTATCAGCTATTATCCCCTCTAATAATTTACCTACAACTGAAGTGAGACTAATGGGACGATAGTTCCCTGGACTTTCGTGATCCCCTTTCTTAAAGATAGGGGTCACGTTGGCTTCCCTCCAGTCACCAGGCACCTGGCCCATCTCCAACGATTTGTTGAAGACTGTAGCCAGGTGGGGAGCCACCTGGTCACGCACTTCTCGCAACACTCTGGGGAGAAACTGGTCTGGCCCAGGAGCCTTAAACGCGCTCAGTTTGTCTATTCTAGCGGCAACGACTGTCGCGGTACATCTAACACTATCCAGGCTAGCACCTTCGTGCCTCACGCCTGGCTCGGGGATGACGCGAGTATCCTCCCTGGTGAACACTCCTGCAAAGTACTCATTAAGCACATTCGCGATGTACGCGTCGGAGGTCCGCAGAACACCGCTTCCATCCTTTACTATTAACATAACTGAAGAATTCCTTAGGGTTCCCCTTGCAGAGGCTTGCCACCCGTAGTTCTTCGTTATGTTTCGCTAGCCTAACCTTCGCCTTCACTTCCCTACACAGTCGGACAGACAGACAGACAGACAGACAGACAGACAGACAGACAGACAGACAGACAGACAGACAGACAGAGAAATTGTTACTTAAGTTAAAGTACAAGTAATCTTTAAAAAATGAACTCAAGTTAAAAGTACATATTATCAAAAGTACTTAAGTTGAAGTACAAAAGTAAGTGTTTTATAATGTACTTAAGTACTGAAAAAAAAAAAATGCTACAAATATATAATAATATAAAATAAACATCATTATGGCAAACAGACATTAGAAATGCAAAAAAACTTCTTTTTTCTATGTGAAGGTCAAAATATGATAATAAAAACCCACTCTAATAGACAGAGTTTATTTCCACAACAGTTTCGATGCCCACTGGCATTCTCTTCTGTATCCACCCAAAGAGGATGCCAGTGGGCATCAAAACTGTTGTGGAAATAAACTCTGTCTATTAGAGTAGGTTTTTATTATCAGACTTCATTAGGATTATTATAAGTAGGAATTATTATATTAAGAACTATAATTTATTATCTAATAATTTATTATAATAAGTATGCATTATATACAAATTTTTTATTGAGTTTCAACAGCAGCTGATTTTCAAGTTTTTGCAATCTATCCTGGCTCTTTTTGGACTAAAAATTAGTCCAGTAACACTGAAGAGTCATTCACAGGTGCAGATGCAGGAAGTGGCATATTTAGCCATATGGATATGTCCATAAGTGATAGAAATGACTTCAACATATCCATATGGCTGTTAATTGTACTTGCCAAATATAGCTAACTACTCAAGTACACTGACTTCCAATTTCTAAGTCTACAGTATGAGCAGACATGGAGAGGAGCGTGCATGCGTGAAACAAGTGACATCATCAGCTATCGAAAAAGCCAATTGGCTACTTTAAACTACTGTACTGAATGACTCTTCTGATTGGTTACCCAAATGTTTTGGCAAACAAAATCTGGAATAATCCAGTTTTGGTGTCTTCCCCCTCTCAATACCTGACATTGAGAGGTGGCAGATTGAAAGTGGGTTTTTCCAGAAATTGTCAAGCATACAGCTGTTTTGTTACTTCATACTTTTCAGATTTTCACAACATTGTGCTTAAGTTAAAGTACAACATTTTTCCCAAGATTGTACTTAAATTAAAGTAAAAATATTACAAAAAAAAAATGTACTTTCTAGAAAGTACATTCTCAAAAAGCTACTTAAGTATATCTACTTCACGACTACCCACCTCTGTATATATACACAATCACAACGAAATGTCAACCTCAGGAGCTTATAGCCAAGGTCACTCCTAGTCAAAAAACATCATATGAACATAGACTGAATTCTTAATGGGTATTGAGCTATGGATATTTGAATGTTTAAAAATAAAAATAAGTAAACAAATAGCTGCTAAGTTTTTATTCATGAATTTACAATAACTGTTCAAAATGACTACCCTTGGCCTCAGTACACGTCGCGGTTCATCTGTGAATCACGCGTGTGGCTCACATTAGTTCATTACAATTGTCCTTTATGAGAGCTGAGCATCCAAAATGTGATGGAGCAATGTATCTCGTGTTTCCATTTTTCTCTGGTACACCAGCTCTTTCATGCGCCCACACAGATAAAAATCTAGAGGGGTTAGGTCCAGAGACCTGGATGGCCAATTTTGTGCACCACCATGACCAATCCATCAACCGGGGAAGCGATCATCGAGAGGCATTCTCACTGCATGGTTAGAATGGGGAGGAGCTCTGTCTTGTTGGAAGTATGTATACAATCATGTTGTCAAAGGTACATCTTCAAACAGTGGCGGCAGTTCGTCTTACAGAAATCGTAGATAAATGTCACCTGTAAGACCACCTTTGAAGATAAATGGACCAATCAGCTGACCATAGACAATACCACACCACACCACATACTGAACGAATGTTGAAAATTACTTCCACAATGGCATAAGGATTCATTTCTGACCACACATGTGGAGTGCAAGTGTTGTTGAAACTGTCGCGGGTAAATTGAGATTGAGCCTCATCACAGAACAAGATGAAATGATGCAATTGTTAATCAGCATTGAGCCAATTACAAAATTCCAGCCATTGGGCACAATCCCCAGGTTGTAGGTGCTGAAGGTGCTGTACATGGTATGGATACATGCCTTCTTTGTGTAACGTTCTACATACTCTCGTTTGAGGAACTCTAAGATGTGTGGAAATCCTTTGCATACTAACATGAAGACTCCACTGTACCATCTGAATAATTTTTTCTTGTTCAGCCACATGTTGTTGTACCAGATGCCCAGATAAAACAGTAATGCTAGGAAATGAACCACTCTCTCGCAATCTCAGGAAAACATTGCTAAACACTCATTGAACCAGAATTCTTTGATTTGGAAAATGTTGCTGGTATTCAGCAACAGCAGCAGTAGTATTTCCATCGCAAAATCCGTAAACATACACCATATCAGCATATTTGGCATTTGAAAATGTAAAAGGCATACTGAATGCCAAAATATCAACTGCACGCTGTAAAACACAACACTCTCCTGCGTAGTTAGTTCAGTTTGGTAAGTAATTGTCAATTCAGTTCAAGGTCACGCATGTGCATACTTGAAATTCAAACATCCATAGCTCCATAACCATCAAGAATCAGACCTATGTTCATATGGAGTTTTTGACTGGGAATGACCTCGGCTATAAGCTCCTGAAGTTATGACATTTTGTTGTCTCACCCTGTATATACAGGGTGTTTCAGGAGGAAAGGTCAATACTTTGGGAGGTAATAGTATCAGTCATTGTGAGAAAAAAAGTTCATATGAACATGTGTCTAATTCTGAATGGTTACAGAGATAGAGCTGTTTGAATCTGATGCATGCGCAGCTCTTCCTCCCCCCGCGGTGGTCCCATTCAATGGCCACCAAGGTCTCCAGACCTCTCTCCGTTAGATTATTGTTTGTGGGGGTGGATGAAAAGTCAAGTTTACAAAAGGAAGGTGGATACAAGAGACGAATTGCTCACACGCATTTTGGATGCTGCTGCCCACATAAAGGAACGTCAAGATCAACTCAGATGAATAACACACGATCTTCGCACACGAGTTGCAAAGTGCATTGAGGTTGACAGTGGGATTTTTGAAAATGTATTGTAAACTGTAACAAATTTGTCACTTCTGTATCTGATACCATTCAAAATAACCAATGTTTAAACATTAAGTGTTAGAAACAGTAATTGGTTTCTCTTTCTTGATTACCATTAACAATGCTTTTGTATTTGTAGATTCAAACAGCTCTATCTCCGTAACCATTCAGAATTAGACATGTTCATATGAACTTTTTTTCTCACAATGACCGATACTATCACCTCCCGAAGTATTGACCTTTCCTCCTAAAACACCGTGTATATATATATATATATATATATATAATATATATATATATATATATATATATATATTAGGGTGTGACCGTTGCCCTCCAAAAATCAAAAAATGGTCCTACAATGCTGTTCAAAGTTTTAGTGTTGTGTATTTATCTAGGAAACACCCCTGTAAATTTTCTGGGAGATCGGTGCATGTTTGAGCTAGCACCATCGTACCAGCAAGTATTGCTATTTCAGCTTATGAACTTCATAAATAAGTGTGAAAATAGCACATTTTATCAGATTTTCATTTCCGGGTCTGGAACGCTGACCCACAAATTTTCCACGTATTATTTTATTGCATTTAATTTTAATGATGCTCTTTTCTTTTCCCTTGACAGTGATTTGATGTGAATTGAGAATTTAATCATGGATACACGGCAAGATGATGAGTATGTCAGAATGTTATTGGGCACCGTACCCCGAGAAGAAGAAAAGGAAATAAAGGGCTGCAAACTGCCAACTAATAGGCAGGTCTTACTATGTCTGTTAGCAAACCTTCGGGATATGCATTGGGACCAGGCTTTATCTGCCACCATTGACAATGTGCTTTTGCATTACCAGAAGGCGAATGTCCCGACCATTACAGGCAGGAACAATATTGGCCGAGTGATTAAAACTTACTATGACAAAGACTACATGATGCTTATGAAAAAGAATGAGGGTAGAAGACGGGCTGATGATCCTGGAATTATGAAGTTTAAATCAGAATTGAGCCTGACGATGAAATTTTATAAGAACAGTGTTGAAAGACATGGCGGCTGCGAAAAAGGGGAAAACTCAGGCCGAACAAGATGCCATCGATACTGACATACTCTTTATGAAAAGCGTGCTAAGTGACAGAGTAGCTACCTACTCTGGGGTAAACAAAGTACTCACATAAAAGGTTCAGAAGCGACAGAAAAGGCAGATGCGAGAAGAGAAGCGACAAGAGAGAGAGCAATGTGATCATGCTGAGAATGTACAGGCTGATATTGATTCACCTATTAGCTCTGATGAGGACCAAAGAGACCAAAGAGAAAACATCGGAGAACAGTGAAAGAGGGAGTTTCAATTTTTGTGCCCCATGATATTCTGAAGTTGGCAGAACTTGTTTCATGCAGTGCTCGAAACGACATCTCGCCGACCCAGCTGAGTGCAATTGTGTACTCCCTTGTATCTGCATGTGGTGGAGATACATCAAAGCTGAGTCTAAATGCAAGGACGGCCCACCGATACCGAGCTTCCATCGTGTCAGAAATAAGTTTAAAAATCATGGATGAATGGCAACCATTAGACAAAGTACTGGTGCACTGGGATGGTAAACTTATGGACACGCTGGATTCCAAAGGCACTGATGACCGCCTGCCCATTCTTGTGTCTGGTGTCAATGGCACAAAGGTTCTTGGAGTCCCACCTCTTCCGCGTTTGACTCAAAAAGCTGGCCTGGTTCAAGGAGACTTGATATCAACAGCAACCAAACAACTTCTGGTCGATTGGGTGTGTGAACAGAATGTCGTTGGTATGGTTTTCGACACAACTTCATCCAATACAGGTAAACCTATTTCAAACATCAGCGTGAATTTATCACGACATTAATACCAAAATACAGTGAATGATTTGACAGAAATCTGCAAAAAGCACGTGCCTGAAATGGTGGCCTTAAACTACAATTACATTTTTTTTTCAGGACAAAAAACAGCTGCTTGCGTCTCCCTCCAAAAGGAATTAGAGCGTGCCGTATTCTGGTGCGCCTGTCACAGGCATGTGGGCGAAGTCATCCTAGGTGTTTGCTGGGATTGCTTGAAAGTGGAGGGCTCTTCAAGTCCAAACATAATGGTTTTCCAGAGGTGAGTCATAAGCTTTACAAAATAACAAGGAATATTATTATCTAATGAACAAATTTAGTGGAATTTCTTTTATTAGACTTATAAGATATACTAACACCAAGCAAATGATTGATCATATCAATCTTAATACCCCTAAAACAATATTATAGATTAGTACGAAATACAATAATCCCAATAATTGCATTTCTAGGTTCAAGAACCATTTCTCTCAACTGGTGTACAATGAAAAAAAGAAATACTACTACCCCGCAATGCCTGGAGTGTTTGAGGAGCACCAGCAGGAGATGGCTGACTTTTTCCGTGAATCTCTAGCCCAACCATTTACACGTGGCGACTACAAGGAGCTGGTAGAGCTTTGTCTGCTGCTTGTAACTAAAGGATCCGAGCCAGTGAACTTCACAATGGTCTACCCCGGCGCACTTCACAAAGCAAGGTGGATGGCTAAACTGCTCTATACCCTCAAGATTGTTCTTTTGTCAGGCCAGATCAAAGAGCAGTTTCCCAAAGCCGAGGTTGTGACAAAGTCAAATCAGCAAGTTAGAACGGTTTGCTGTGTTCACAGTCGCTGTTTATGTCCCATGGTGGATTGTTTGCCCCGTTCCAGCAAGTGCGCCACTGAATGACTTGAATTTGGTCGAAACCTTGGCTGAATTTGCCCCATATGATGCCACAATAGTTGACAAAGCACGTGTGGCACTCAGTAGACACACTTGGTACCTAACTGAGGAGTTGGCCCCACTGGCTTTGTTCTCGTCCCAAGTACAAGAAAGGACAAAAGAGGAGATGAGGAAGGCCCTCCTTTGCCATGAAGGCACTGAAGTTACTAAGAGAGTGGGGCTCAATCATGGGGGCTATGGAAAGCCATATCTTCCCCCTGTCCCAGAAAGTGGCACTGCCCTGGTGGACCTAATTGGGCCTGACTCAAGCCAGTTCTTCACCATTTTAGGCATGCCCTATCAGTTTCTCCACAGTCCAGCCAGTGAATGGGCGGATCATGACGACTACCTGAACATGAAACGGGTTGTGGACAAGCTTCAGGTCGTCAATGAGGCTGCAGAGCGTGGTGTAAAACTTTGCCATGACTTTCTTAATGTTGCCAGGGATGAGGAGCGCTTTCAAGAAGTCCTTCAAGTAGTTGAAAATGACAGACTCCGCGTTCCTAATCAGCGCAAACGATCATCTGTTTCCGAACAGAAATCATGGTTTCTTGCTCTAGAGAAATAATACCTTGTGAATATATGATAAAACCCCTTAATGTACCATGAGAGAATAAGAATGATTAACTTTTTTGTGTTAGTGATAACAGCTTTTAATTAAGACAGGCAAATGATTTGTGTTAATATCCCTTATGATGGTTGTCTAATCTCATATATAGGCGCATATGCCGTATAAGCAAAATCACTAATTTTCAAATTGCTGGTGCTCACTCGAATATGCATGAATCTTCAGAAAATTGCACGTGGGTATTTTTTATGTCAATATGCAACACCAAAATTTTGAACAGCATTGTAGGACAAAGTTGGGGCAACTGTCACACCCTAATATATATATATATATATATATATATATATATATATATATATATATATATGCAAAGAAATCAGAAAGCAACACAATCTTTTTAATAAGCAAAAAACCACAAGGAAAAGGAAACACGAAGTCCAAGCACTTTCGTGATATATTCACATCTTCAGGGACAAGAAAGAAATTTATTTCTTTCTTGTCCCTGAAGATGTGAATATATCACAAAAGTGCTCGCACTTTGCGTTTCCTTTTCCCTGTGGTTCTTTGCTAGCCTTTCACCAGAGAACTTTCAAATGATGGGACAAATTATGAAGATGTAGAGGAATTTTTCTCAAATGAAAAATTTCACAAAAATAAATTTTTTTTTTCTAATTTTTGTTCTCTCATTTAGAAAATGTAATACTCCTAAAATAACTGAAATTAAAGGAATGCTTACCAAAGGTTTTGAATCAGAGAGCACATGATATTGTAGCAATTGATGCAACTGGTAGAACTGTGCAGTCTTCACAAGGCCATTAATCACAAGTTCATTAATAAAGTGCTGGACTGTGATACCAGCTCCACTCAGAGATCGAATGTAGTCTAGCACAACTCCCACCATCAAATGAGAACACATCTCTGAAATAGTAGAAAATAGAAGCTGATGTGATATTATCTTGTAGCTTATTTTTAAGTTACAATTTAAATGAATTTACAAACTATGATATACATTATATAATACATTCCAAGTCTTACTATTATTCAAGTTCATAATATTGTTTGGTAGCAGGGATGGCAAACTGGTATTGGTTTGGAAATAAATGAACATGCATGGAAATCAGAGTAACCATTAGTAGGTACACAAACATCCTTTTTGGGAAAAGAAAAACTACTAAAAAATAGGGCTGTTCTTCCAGCTTTCATTTTAGTTTGCAAAGCATGAAGTAATTAGATAATGAGAATGATGGAAATAGAACTTTTTATATTACAAATACTTTTTTCAACTGATATAGGAATAAAAGTTAAAGAAAATATAGGTATAGAAAGGAACAATCAGTTGGTTTATGGTACTAGTAGAGAAAGATGAGAGAGAGCAGCAATTTACCAAATTTATTACCAGAGGTGCAAGTACTCATGTATCCTAGTAACATTGTTATAAGAAAGAAATTTAGTTGGCAGAAAGAAACTTGGACAAAGGATTAAAAGAAAGAAAAGGACACAAAAATGGACTAAAAACATATTTATATAAAAAAAAAAATCTTACTTAAAATTAAGGGTATAGGGTGATGGGTAAGTGAAATTAAAAAATGTAATAAGTTTTGCCTTTAAGGGGGGAGTATTCTGGCAGAAAGAATTTCCTACTTTCTTCAGGTTACAAGAAAAAAATTATTTACACATGTTTATTACTTTGAGAAATGCCTAAAATTCTGAGGGAATTTATATTATAATACTTCAAAGCAGTCCTTGTGTCATTTTCACACCTTTTGTTTAAGAGTTCTAAACAACAGAATAATCCTTTTTTCTTTTAATAGGTATTATGTGAATAAAAATAAAATTACAAGAGTGCATCCCAAAGCATTTTAGGAAGAGCTTTGCATATACTGTAAATATACACAGTTGCTATCAAAATTATGAAGAAATAATAAAAAAATCATGGTGGGGTATGAAAGGCAACAACTGTTTTTTGCCATTTAATAATAATGGCAAATAGGATAATTGAATCATATGCATATGAGCATTCCAGGAAAAAAAAAATAAAAAAATAAAAAAATTACACCATGCCATCTTGGATTTGCCTTTAATTTGGTATATTGTGGGGCAGATAAGTGAATATATTCAGGGGACTCCTTCAAATAGTGATACAAGCACCAAAATTGGCATGGATACCCCTCTGGGACTACTTTTTTGAAAAGGCCCATTAGCCACCTAAAATTCAAAATGGCTACCATTGAAATACTTATCCCACTATAAAATTTGACAGAGTAGTCTGATTTGAATGATCTTGGCACCAAATCATATGTTTTTGACTATGGAGAAGCTGAATTTACAACCCTAAAACTTCTCAGAAGCTTCTTTCTACCATTTGTACCACATTGACTGAAATCGGACTGAAAAGGATACTCAATGTGATACATATGATTGGAAAATAACCCGGCTGGCTATCTCGAACAATATTGCCAAGTATTGCGGCATATTCCTTAAATATCTCCTTTCTTCAAATGAAGTTTTTAGTAATTTAAATTTACAAGTACAATCATCGAAATAGATGAATTCCTGTATAAACTAATGGAGACTAATAATCCAGGAATGTTAACAATTGTTTCTAAATAAACTAAGTAATTCTTTGGATCAGGTCAGGGTTCATAGCTAATCTTGCCAAGTGATTTCCCTGACTTTCCCTGACAATTTTGCAAACATTTCCCTGACTAAATTTCATTTTTTGTTTATTTTAAACGTCCCTCCTCTTCCATCCCCTTAAACACACAAAACTTGTTCTCATTTTATTATTAAGTGCCATTTCTTTACACACTGTTGATGATGATTCTACAGACTTCTATCATAAAACTTGCACTTCAGAATCTTTGGTGAAAAAATTATCTAAACAATCTGCCATAGCCTATCATTCTTTACAGTCGTGTTAATTCCCTGACCACCATCCAATTTTTTTCTGTTTTCCCTGAAATTTCACAAGCTTTGATTTTCCCTGACTTTCCCTGACCACTTTTCAATTCCCTGACTTTCCAGGTCGCTATGAACCCTGCAGGTATACCCTCTAAATAAACTAAGTAATTCTCTGGATCAGGTACAGGAGGTCCTCATTATCTGAGGATAATGGGGACCAAGAAATCACCACTTTAAGTAAATCCACTTAAAGTAGGGACCTAAAACCCATAAGAAATAATGAGAATAAGGTTTAATTGGGACCTTAACACAATAAATGACACTCAAAATTATGGTAAAACATTTGTAAAATACACTTTTTAAACCCTAAAATATACTTTTAACCCTTAACCGCCGTGGTGCCCATATTTGGACACCTTCAAAATAATCGAAATATATTGAATAATTATTGTAATATCGTCTGCTATGCCGAGGTGGCCTTTCTTGAACACCTAACTGTAGATGCCAGATACCTCTTTCGGCAATATCTCGTTTTTTTTTGTTGTTTTTTTTATGGCATTTTCAAACGACGTTTGCCTTGAGAGAAAAGTTTGTTCAAAACCAAAAATATTTTGAAGAATGGAATCATTTACAGGTAAGATACAATGTTCTAATAATTTTTAGGGCAAAAACATATATCCTGGATTGTAAATAAGATTGCTTTTATTTAAAAAATATATTAGCATAACTATTAGATGTCATTAGAGTATAGTGCTCAAAAATGAGCAGCTAGGCATGGCAAAGTCCTCCTGGGCAAACGTTTTCTTTCATAGATTGAAAATTTTTGGGAAACTATTTTATTTTTTTAGAATAGTATTGATAGATATTTGTAGACTAAAATTTATATATATATATATATGTGTATATATATAGTTATTATATATATATATATATATATAATATATATATATATATATTATATATATATATATATATATGAAAATTATTTCACGAAGGTAACACGTGAAAAATATTTATGATGAATAAAACCACGAAGGAAAGGAAACACAAAATGGTGCTCAAGCGCTTTCGTCTAATGACATCCTCAGGAACACTGAAGTACATAAAAAGGTTAAGCCTATATATAGGTTACAGAAAGAAAAAAAGAAAAAAATAAATAACATACATACACACACACACACATATATATATATATATATATATATATATACATACATATCTATATATACAAATACATACATACATACATATATATACAATAAACAGAGAAGTAAAAATAATAAAAAATTAAAAATTAAAACCTTAAAGGATTACCAGTGAGGCGTACAGATTTGTAAGGAAAAATATCGATTTTTAGCACAAGATCAAATGGATTATAAAATTACAAATTTATACTGGAACTCTGCCGGGTTTTAACACAATGCTGCCTATGGTCAGGTTTCGATATATATAAAAAAAATAAAATGCAAATTAAAAGTTAATCGATTTTTAGCACAAGATCAAATGGATTATAAAAATACAAATTTATACTGGAACTCTGTCCGGGTTTTAACACATTGCTGCCTATGGTCAGGTTTCGATATATATAAAAAAATAAAATGCAAATTAAAAGTTAATAAAGTAGAAGACAAGTTTACCAAAGATTTAATGTTTTACACTTCTTATCTAAATCTGTTTTAAAGGAATTCAACATAACAGGATCGAGTTGAAAAAGACCTTTGCTTATGTTGAAGTTATTTGAAAGTTGGATAATGGCAGACTCAAGAATATTTCTATTAACAATGTTGCTTGAATGGAATAAAACTGAAGCATTATTCCAATCAATACAGTGGGCTAACTCTGACAAATGGACAAAAAGGGCACTGGACAACTGTCCTGTTCTAACGGAATATTGATGCTGTTTTATATGTGTGTGCAAATCCTTTCCCGTCTGACCTATGTAAAAGGAATCACATTGTTTACAACCAATTTTATAGATAATGCCTGAATTATTGGTAGGGCTATTTTTTACTATGATATTTTTCACAATATTGTTATATGAAAATACTACATTAATATCCAAAAGTTTAAGTACATTAGCAATGCCTAAAAAGCCCGGGAAAAATGGAAGTACTAAAATATTTTTTGACAAAGTACGTGTGTTAATATTGACACGATAGAAAGTTCGTTTTGCCTTGTTGAGACAAGATTCCATAAACGCAGATGGATAACACAAATCACTTCCAATACCGTTGATTTTTTCCAATTCGGCATCGATGTATTCCGGACTGGCGATCCTAAGGGCGCGGAGAAACATTGATGAAAATATGGCCTTCTTAGTGGGGGTATCATGTCCCGAGTAAAAGTGTATGTAGGACAAATTGTTTGTCGTTTTCCAATAGATACTAAACTTAAAACCTGGGGTTTCCCTATGGATGTGCGTGTACATAGGGAAAGCCCAGGTTTTAAGTTTAGTATCTATCGGAAAACGACAAACAATTTGTCCTACGTACACTTTTACTCGGGACATGATACCCCCACTAAGAAGGCCATATTTTCATCAATGTTTCTCCGCGCCCTTAGGATCGCCAGTCCGGAATACATCGATGCCGAATTGGAAAAAATCAATGGTATTGGAAGTGATTTGTGTTATCCATCTGCGTTTATGGAATCTTGTCTCAACAAGGCAAAACGAACTTTCTATCGTGTCAATATTAACACTCGTACTTTGGCAAAAAATATTTTAGTACTTCCATTTTTCCTGGGCTTTTTAGGCATTGCTAATGTACTTAAACTTTTGGATATTAATGTAGTATTTTCATATAACAATATTGTGAAAAATATCATAGTAAAAAATAGCCCTACCAATAATTCAGGCATTATCTATAAAATTGGTTGTAAACAATGTGATTCCTTTTACATAGGTCAGACGGGAAAGGATTTGCACACACGTATAAAACAGCATCAATATTCCGTTAGAACAGGACAGTTGTCCAGTGCCCTTTTTGTCCATTTGTCAGAGTTAGCCACTGTATTGATTGGAATAATGCTTCAGTTTTATTCCATTCAAGCAACATTGTTAATAGAAATATTCTTGAGTCTGCCATTATCCAACTTTCAAATAACTTCAACATAAGCAAAGGTCTTTTTCAACTCGATCCTGTTATGTTGAATTCCTTTAAAACAGATTTAGATAAGAAGTGTAAAACATTAAATCTTTGGTAAACTTGTCTTCTACTTTATTAACTTTTAATTTGCATTTTATTTTTTTTATATATATCGAAACCTGACCATAGGCAGCAATGTGTTAAAACCCGGACAGAGTTCCAGTATAAATTTGTATTTTTATAATCCATTTGATCTTGTGCTAAAAATCGATTAACTTTTAATTTGCATTTTATTTTTTTTATATATATCGAAACCTGACCATAGGCAGCATTGTGTTAAAACCCGGCAGAGTTCCAGTATAAATTTGTATTTTTATAATCCATTTGATCTTGTGCTAAAAATCGATATTTTTCCTTACAAATCTGTACGCCTCACTGGTAATCCTTTAAGGTTTTAATTTTTAATTTTTTATTATTTTTACTTCTCTGTTTATTGTATATATATGTATGTATGTATGTATGTATGTATTTGTATATATAGATATATATAGATGTTCCGTTTTCTCTCTCTCGTCTTGCGCGGAATATCTCCTATACAAGCGTCGTTCTTTACGTTATTTATACTGCGTGTTCTTTGCAGTTGAATGTATATAATGTTACGGCATGCGGGAGGTGCCCCCTTGGGGCATTGGTTTCTGCGAGTATGTAGAAGAATTACGGCATTTGGAAGAGTGAAGTCCATGGTGTAATGGTATCGCGTCTGACCAGCAATCGGAAGATCCCGGGTTCGATTCCCAGGTGGTTACTTCATTTTTTCATTTGTTCCGTTTTCTCTCTCTCGTCTTGCGCGGAATATCTCCTATACAAGCGTCGTTCTTTACGTTATGTATGTATATATATATATATATATATATATATATATATATATATATATATATGTGTGTGTGTGTGTGTATGTATGTTATTTATTTTTTTCTTTTTTTCTTTCTGTAACCTATATATAGGCTTAACCTTTTTATGTACTTCAGTGTTCCTGAGGATGTCATTAGACGAAAGCGCTTGAGCACCATTTTGTGTTTCCTTTCCTTCGTGGTTTTATTCATCATATATATAAATATATATTTTTTTTTTAATATATATACTCAAACACTCTTTCCAGGAACTAGTGGATTATCCGAGAGGCCAGTCATTTCAATTGCAATAGGAAGCTTTTATGCTGGAAATCGCACTCGCAAGTCTCTATTTCTTGCAATTGCTGAAACAAGCGACGAAGAGAATGGATCAGGAGACGAAGAAACAAACATTTTGGAAGAAAGAGAACAGTCACAACAGTCGAGTTCAGAATCAGAAGAGGAACAGGACCTTTCATCTTCTAGCACTGTTGTTTTATGTGTTGATAACAGTTCACCCTTGCCTTCATCACATGTAAATGGTCGGAAGAAAACCCTTCAAGAGAGAAATCCCATTTGGGAAAAGATTGAAGCACGGGATCCTATTCCACAACATCCAGATTTTGAGGATAATATCTTGGTATCGGAAAATCCTGAAGATTGCTTGGTTAGTCCTTTTCAATTCTTTATGAAATTTATTGATAAAGATTTTCTAAATTTAATCGTTAGTCAAAGTAACTTATATTCAGTGCAGAAAAATGTAAATCGCCCACTAAAATTGACAAGGGAGGAGTTTGAGCAATGGCTTGGTTTGTCTATCTGGTTTAGCCTTCACAAAGTAAGTGACACTCAACTTCACTGGGGTGATATGAAAGATGAACATTTTGCAGGCTTGATGACTCATGACAGGTGGGAGGAAATTAAATCTAATATACATTTTGTAGATAATTCTCAACTTGGGGAGAGGGGAGATAAGATTGTGAAAGTTAGACCTTTTGTAGAACATCTAAGGGCCAAATTTAGGAAAATTCCAATGATTAGAGATTTATGTATTGATGAAAGTATCATCCCTTTCAAAGGCAATTCTTCACTGAAACAATACCTTCCCAAAAAGCCACACAAATGGGGTTTTAAAATATTTGTATTAGCTGATAAGGGTGGTATGGTTTATGATTTTATTCCATATACTGGCAAAATTGAGCCAGTTGATGATCCTACTGTTCCTGACCTTGGGGCTAGTTCTAATATAGTTTTGCATTTGACACAAAATATTCCACATGACAAAGGGTATAGATTGTTTTATGATAATTGGTTTACTTCTTTGCCATTGCAAGTATTCTTAGCTAAAAGAAAAATATGGTCTTGTGGCACTGTTCAATCAAGAAGGCTACCTGGTCTATCATTCACCCAGGATAAAGAAATGAAGGCTAAGGGTAGAGGTACATTTGAAGAGTGGGATGCAAATGTAGATGGAATAAGAGTAACAGCAGTAAAATGGTTTGATAGTAGAGCTGTTACAACTTTGTCAACCTTTGCAACAGCAGAGCCTGTTGTTCAGAAAGAGAGGTTTGACCATCACCAAAAGGGAAAGATATCCATTATTTGCCCCAGTATTGTACACGAGTATAACAAAGCAATGGGTGGTGAAGACCTGCATGACCAATTGGTATCCTTGCATAGGTTTTCTTTTAAGTCTAAAAAGTATTATCATAGGATTGTTTGGCACCTGTTTGACATGGCACTGGTCAATGCTTGGCTACTGTACAGGCGATCATGTGATGATATGAGTATTCCCCGTAAAAACCAAAATATTTTGGCACAATTCAAGGCTAGGGTAGCTAAATCTTTGATGTTTTCTGGTAAAGTAACTAAAAAATGTAAAAGGGGGAGACCATCTATAGAAGCCACAGAAGAACCGAAAAGAAAAATTGTTAACCAAGGTTTACCTATACCTGAAAATTATATAAGATTTGACAATCTTGGCCATTTACCTAATGTTGGTTCAGTTAGACACACGTGTAAGATGATTGGTTGCAAAAGCAGAGTTATGACACACTGCCAGAAATGTAATGTATATTTGTGTATTACACAAAAAAAGAATTGTTTTGCAGACTTTCATACAAAAAATTAGTAAAGTAATATTCAAATTTCATTATTATATTTGCAGAAAAATGTTTGAATAGTAATAAAAATGTCTTAGCTGTTCATTATCCATAAAAATGTTTTGTATTAGTTTTATATTTTAATATCAGTAAAAATTGTTCCAAATTTTGTGTTTTATTCTCCGTAGATTTTCACATTAAATTTGTCTCGTGTGCCGAGGTGCCCAAAATAATCCACCTTCATTAATTCATTAAAAAAACAAAAATAAATTAATGTAAATACATACATGCCTTATTGACTCCTGTTAGATCACAATTTTCAACAATTAAATTTTTTTCAGAGCTAAATAAAAATTTAGGCGGTTAAGGGTTAAACCACTAGTAGTACACTTTGAAGTCATGGCTGCAACAACAGCACAAAAAATCAACAAAATCAGAATGAAAACACCAGAAAACTGCAGATGGGTTCAACACCCACAAGAATAACTACAGAAACACTGGAATAGATAGATATATAAATTTTTTTTTTTTGGCATGTGATACTGTACTTCAACTATAATAATCCTGAGATAATTAAGTACATTCCATATCATACAAGAAATTGCCATTTATTTGTCTTCAAAATAATGGGGAAGTTGCCCAAAAAACTTGCATGTCAACCAAAGTTCCATGACAGCATCTTTAAATGCACACCAAATATCATTTGCTGCTGCTATTCACTAACATTAAATAACACTGCCCAACACCAATTTTGCTGATTTAATTCTAACACCTGTTTTTAAGTAACTTTGGTGTGCTGATTTCAAAAATCACCTTAGTTTTTCCCTATCATGTCAGTTTTTCGAGCAATCAAATACGGATATTTTGGAGATATCGCATTTTGGCAGGGTTATGCCCAATTTTTTTCTTTTCAAAAATAAGTTTTTACATACTCAGAATCAGCATGGAAAAGTAAACAATTGTGCAGGGAGTGAACTTTAATATACAATGGTAATATTGACACATAAAGTGATTAAAAGTGTTTAAATAAGCAAAAAATGAATCCATATTAAAGCAAGCATGGGACCAGTTTTCTTAACATTGTCTTTTTCTTGTTTTCTTACTTTTCAGTGCTGATAAATTTTCTCTTATAGGACTTCCTATAATGAGAGATGTCAAGACAATCTCTTTGTAGGCTCCACCAGTAGTCAGCCATCATATGGGTATCCCATCTTCCTTGGTATTGTTCTTCCATCATTTTGATATCTTGGTGGAACCTTTCACCTTGCTCTTCACTAACATCACCAAGATTTTCTGGAAATTTATCCAGATGACTGTTGAGATAGTGAACTTCAATGCTCATGTTGCAACCCATTGCTGAAAGTTTACAAGTAATGTCACTAGCAGAACCGGCTGCTCTCACTCCGCCAATGGTAAATCTCTCTCAGATCATGATGTCACGCTCACACCTGGGGAAATCACAGATACCCAAGATTTTAAGATGTTGTACATGACCTTTAGATTTAATGCACAGATTTGCGTATTCCACAGATAAAATTTTAACAGCAAAACAGCTGTTAACAGGTCTCAAAAATCATCAATTTTGATAAGTGCCCTTCATGGATCACCCAAAATAGGCATATTGCATTGCACGAAAACCTGATGTGATGGACAAAATCTAAGGTGATTTTTGAAATCAGCACATCAATATTATCCAGAAACAGGTCTTAGAATTAAATCAGCAGCAAAAACTTTTTTTTTGTTGGGCAGTGTAATTTAAGCTTTTTGTAAGGCTAATGAAATGAGCCCTGCAAAAGTCCAGTTGCTGAGAGTATTTTAATAGTTTAGATACAGGAGTCTTAACATTATATACAGGGTGTCCCATAAGTCTGGCATCATAAGAGAAATTCATATTTTTCTATTTCTACAAACCATAATTCATATTTTTCTATTTCTACAAACCATAATTCACATTTTTCTCTTTCTACAGGCCATAATGTCTGTGAGCAAGGAAGAACAAATCCAGATAATTCTACTCATAGGAAATCGGAGTCAAAGAGAGAGCGCTGCTGAATTTAACAGACTGCATCCAGACCGCGAACCAATAACACAGAGTTGTGTTAGCAGACTTGTTGCAAAGTTTAAGAAAACAGGATCCATAGAAGATAAACCATGTAGTGAACCTTCAAGGAGATCCACTGACAATGATACAGTGACTGCTATCCTGGCTCATTTTAACAGAAGTCCCAATAAGTCTCTTCGGCGATCATCCGCCGAGACAGGAGTGTCGAAAAGTAGCATCCATCGCAATCTTCAGGCTCACAAATGGCATCCATATAAACTTCAGATCCTACAGAAATTAAATGAAGATGATCCTGACCGGCGGATAGAATTTTGTGAATGGGCTATGGAACAATATGCTCAGGATGCCAATTTCCCATCCACCATTCTGTTCAGTGACGAGGCTGTTTTTTAATGGAAATGGTGAGGTAAATCGACAGAACACCCGCTACTGGTCTCAAAACAACCCTCAATGGTATACCTCTTCAAAGGAACAAGGTGCATCTCGGGTGATGGTATGGTGTGGCATTTGGAAGGATCGCATCATAGGCCCCCTCTTTTTTGATGAACATGTCACTGGAGGCACCTACCTATGTATGCTCAAGGAAGAAGCATTTCCCAGTGTCTTGAACGAAGAAGGAAATTTCCCAACATGGTTCCAGCAAGACGGTGCTCCTGCACATTACAACACCCAAGTAAGGGAATACCTGTACCAACAATTCCCTGGTCATTGGATAGGACGTCGAGGGCCCGTGGAATGGCCAGCTAGAAGCCCGGATCTCACGCCACTAGATTTTTATCTCTGGGGCCACTTGAAAGCACTGGTATATGCAGAGAAAATTTTGAGTGTTGAACATTTGCAGCAGCGCATTATTGGGGCATGTAACACCATTACTCCTGACATCATTCACTGTGTGCTTGCTGATTGGGTATCACATCTGAATTTGTGTATTGAAAACAATGGTAGACATATTGAGCACATTCTGTAAATAAAAGCTTTTGTTTTGCCTTTTTTTATTACTTTTCCTATGATGCCAGACTTATGGGACACTACATATATTATATATATATATATATATATATATACAGGGCATCCCAAAAAAATGTATACACACTTTAAATACTTATAAAGGCAGTGTTTATTAAAATACATTTCATTTTCAAAATGTAATAGAATCTACAGACATTATTTAATTGTTTTGTCAACGCCTGTTTTCAAACTGACGTCCATTCTGGTCCAGGCACTGCTGATAACGCGAAGCAATGGAATCACAAACATCACGAAACATTTCGTTTGGTATTTGTGTGCATTCTCATTCAATGGCTGCTCTCAATTCAGCGACTGTTGCAGGTTTTATAGCGTAGACTTTGTCTTTTAAGTATCCCCATAAAAAGAGTCTAGTGGTGTGAGGTCTGGTGAATGCGGAGGGTATTCTACAAAACCCCTTCGTCCAATCCACATCCACATCATGCCAAGTACCACTCGCAATACTCCACTCTTCGGTCCGGATCATCTTCATTAATAGCATGGACTAATCTTGGAATGTAACTTTTCCATTGACAGCGCTTCAAAATGCGTTGGACAGACGATTCTGAAATTCCTACCTCACGACTCGCTTGCCGCACAGATTTTCTTGGACTTTGGTGATACGTTTCCAGTACTCTTTCTTGCTTTGTGGGGCTTGTCGATGTCCGTGGTCTTCCGGAACGCTTCTTGTGGACATTCTGAACAGTTCCATCGGCTTCAAACTTATCTCTAATTCGAGTGATGGTAAGTCGCGTTGGTGGATCTGTTTGAAACTCCCTCCTAAACTGTCTTTGCACTTCAACTGCGTTTTCACACTTCCAGTAGCATTTTAGAATGAATTTCCTTTGTTCAAAGCTTAGTCTGACTGCCATTATTAATTCTAATGGGTTTAACTTGGAAAGAAAGAAACATCAATTGAGCTATCAGCTGTTAAAGTGTGTATACATTTTTTTGGGATGCCCTGTATATATATATATATATGAAAAATTATTTCACGAAAGTGACATGTGAAAAGTATTTATGATGAATAAAACCACGAAGGAAAAAGAAACACAAAGGGGTGCTCAAGCGCTTTCGTCTAATGACATCCTCAGGCACACTGGAGTGAAAGGACAGATCAAGGCAATATATAGGTTACAAAAATAAACATACATACATACACATTCACATATATATACATATATATATATACATATATATATATATATAAATATATACATATATATAGTAAGCATAGAAAAAATTGTGGGAGAGCCAACATTTATATGGTCACAGAAGAATAAAGAAATAAAAATAAATATAAATAAAATTGAGAAAAAATTAATTACAAAATAGTGCCTTAGTGATATATATGTCACAGCCTAAATAATCATAAAGAAATAAACAGGCAAATAAAAAAAAACCATAAATACATATACATACACATATATATATATATACATATATATACACATATATATATATATATATATACATATATAAAGACACTTTTAGCACTTTGGCCGACCTTCCATATAAATTCAAATGGCTTTTTTATGGAACAGGTCACAAAAAAATAAAGAAATAAAAATAAATATAAATATTGTAAGTGGAGTCTACCAATTCAAGCTCAAGAGGGAGGTTTTACAATCGATTTAATAGATGCTGCCAAATTGATATATATGTCACATTATTAAAAAATAAAAATGCGGGTATATATGTGTACGTGTATTATTTGTAATTTTTTCAAGTTATATTTATTTTTATTTCTTTATTCTTTTGCGACCTACCGTTTTCTCAGACAATAATTATAAAAACAAATTTGGTAATTTTTTTCCCTTATGCATATATATATATATATATATATTCTGTATATATTGCGTTTATATTTCGTATATATACCGTAAATATGTTGTATATATATTTTATTGTTCTTTATATATCATCTAGGATCATTTTGTTTTCCAATTTATATTTACTTGTATTTTTGTATTCGTTTGTGACTATAATATGCATATGTGGTAATTTTTCCCTTATAAATTGGTGTGCCTCTCTTAAAATTTATCTTTCAATTTTTATTTTTAATAATGTGACATATATATCAATTTGGCAGCATCTATTAAATCGATTGTAAAACCTCCCTCTTGAGCTTGAATTGGTAGACTCCACTTACAATATTTATATTTATTTTTATTTCTTTATTTTTTTGTGACCTGTTCCATAAAAAAGCCATTTGAATTTATATGGAAGGTCGGCCAAAGTGCTAAAAGTGTCTTTATATATGTAATATATATATATATATATATGTGTATATATATGTATATATATATATATGTGTATGTATATGTATTTATGGTTTTTTTTATTTGCCTGTTTATTTCTTTATGATTATTTAGGCTGTGACATATATATCACTAAGGCACTATTTTGTAATTAATTTTTTCTCAATTTATATTTATATTTATTTTTATTTCTTTATTCTTCTGTGACCATATAAATGTTGGCTCCTCCCACAATTTTTTCTATGCTTACTATATATATGTATATATTTATATATATATATATATGTATATATATATATGTATATATATGTGAATGTGTATGTATGTATGTTTATTTTTGTAACCTATATATTGCCTTGATCTGTCCTTTCACTCCAGTGTTCCTGAGGATGTCATTAGACGAAAGCGCTTGAGCACCCCTTTGTGTTTCTTTTTCCTTCGTGGTTTTATTCATCATATATATATATATATAGTTTCCCCCACACTGAAGACTTTTCAATAAGGAAGTGATAGACAAGTAAAAAAATAAAAGGCTTAAATTGTCACTTTGAAAAAGTACTTGATAGTTTTAGTATAACTTGTCTACATAATATGATAGTTTGTATCTTCTGAGCCATCACAAGCCTTGAACAAGGTTACAATTAATAGTGTGAAGATTTAAAATCTGGCCTCCATGGTTATTTAACCCTTTCTTACACTGAGTTCAATATGCTGAACATTTAAAATGACTTAGTGTACCTTCAAATATCATTATTTTTTCAAAAAATTTGATTTTAATCTAAAAAATGGATGAAAGTGTGTGCCAAACTTCAATAGTAGGTGGCTGTACTGTCAAAAATAACAATTTGATGGCAGTTTCAAAGTGGATAGTGCTGGAAATGGAAGACAAGGCCTATTTTTCTTTAATTTATTAGTTATAATGTGCAATTAAATGTACTTACATATATGAATCATACATATTATATATATTAAATCATACAATGAGATATGTAAGATCTAATATTAAGCATATTATGTTTATATAGTGTTTAATGAGGGTCATATATATTTTGTTCAGCTTACTGAACAAAATGTTGTAGCACCTTACACATGTATGGGAAACAAATTCAAAAAATTTATATTTATTGGTATTTGTTATTGAAATAAATATTTTGGTTGTATAGTCAGTCCTCACAAATGCTTGCTACACAAATGAACCTAATTAACACCATTTCACGCAGATATGAATGGCTTTCGCTGGTACAAATGTTACGAAGGCATGCCAAAACACCCAAACATGATCAAATGTACTTGAGACAGAACAGGCTGGAAGCTATTCCTGAAGGTACGACTTCTGAGTCAACTCCTCCTTCGAGTCCAAGGAGATCTCCTAGGACTACTGGCTCCAGACCTTCAAAGACCCCAACTAAGATTCCACAAGAGTGTCTTTGAAAATCTTCAGTTGGAAAAGACACTCCGATGTCTCCCTCCAACTTCCTCCAGTAATCTCCCCCTCAAGACTATTCCAATTAGCTGTTTACTCTCCAATAAGATTTAAGTACAGTATTATTTGATGTCTTTTAATGTATTTACATGCATATGATGTCTTTGATTGTGTTTTCTGTGTACATTTTTATGAATATTTTCATAATGGGGGAGTGACTCTGGAATGAATTAATAAATTATAACATTGTTTCTATGGAATTCTTGATTTTGATATATGAATTTTTGATATACCTGTTTTCAGGAACCAATTAATTTGTTAAAGCAAAGACTGACTGTATGTATATATACTGTGTGTGTGTGTGTGTGTGTGTATATATATAATATATATATATATATATATATATATATATATATTTAGGAGAAATCCAATGACAAGGAGGAATGTAAATGCCATGAAAAGTCTTCTTTAATGCGCAATGTTTCGAGCAATACGCTCATCATCAGGCTAGATAATAACAATATGAAATTAGAATCAATAAATAAATGTGAACAAGACAAAATAATTTCTATAAAACCTATTCATTAAAAGCAAATTTTAAAAAGACTAAAAGAAGAGGGTTAAATTCAGTTATAAAAATTTACCTATAAAATTACAAGAAATTTAAAAAGCTATATTTAAATTACATATAGTAAATTTGAAATTAGTACACTGGAATAATTAACACTAATACAATGGAATAATTAACACTACGAACCTTTCAATGCTGGTTCAGAGGCACGAGTAATTTAAAACAAAACAAAACAGGAAACAAGCTATGGGTTGGGCGGTTGGAGAGTTATAAGTTAGGGAGGGGGATTATAAAAAATTGGGGGGGGGGGAGGGGAGTTGGGGAGGGGGATTATAAAAAATTTAGAGGGACAGCTGAGGAATCCACATTTAGAGAAGGGGTCAATGTTTTAATATAAAGAGATTCCAAAATTCTAAGTGAGTTAGGACAAGAATTACAACCGAGAATTTTAAAATTATCTAAAGTGACATCAGTTTTACATTTTATACTATGTTCCCGAATACTAGAGGCTTCTTTTTTATTTAAAATTTTACCTGTTTGGCAACTTATTCCCATATGCGAATAAAATCTAGCCCTGAGGGAGCGCACGGTGCTGCCAATATAAGTACCAAGGAGACACCTTGGGCAGGTAAATAAATATACAACACCGCTACGCAATGAATCAGGAGTTCGATCCTTCGCTGAGAAAAAGCTACCTAAAGACATTTTGTTAATAAATATAATGCGAAAATCAGTATGATAAAAAAATTTGCTTAACAACTTTGTAAATTTAAGTTTAAATTCTTTATTCATGGGACCCATTTCAGGTACCAGGAAATATTTTATATCTTTAGGCACTGAAATACAGGGAAGTTGAGGGCTATAAACATTATTTAAGAAAGATATTATTAGTTTATCTACATATTGAACAGGAAAACTATTATTGGTAAAATATGATCTTAAATTATTAAATTCATCGTTTAGTAAGGTAAAACTAGAGGTCAAATTATATCCTCTGAACAAGAGAGTTTTAATACACAACATCTTATAGTTAAAATCAGTAAAACTAAAGAAATTCATGCCAAAACCAGTAAAAGTGGGTTTCCTGTAAACTGATGTAGTAATAGAATCACCTTTTTTCGAAATTAAAAGATCTAAAAAGGGAAGGGAGCCATTTTTCTCAGTTTCCATTGTATAAGTTATATTGGGGTGCAGAGAATTTAAGAAGTTAAAAAATTGTTGCGCTTGTACAGCATTATCAAAAACAGCTATCGAGTCATCAACGAAGCGTCGATAGAAAATTGGTTTACAATAGGTGGGAGATTGTCTAAAAATAACACTTTCTAAATGAGTCATAAAAAATCAGCTGATAAAGGTCCGACGGGTGATCCCATCCCAACACCATCAATTTGTTGGTAAACCTTATTATTGAAAGTAAAATAACATTGCTTAAAAACCAATTCTATTACTACATCAGTTTACAGGAAACCCACTTTTACTGGTTTGGGCATGAATTTCTTTAGTTTTACTGATTTTAACTATAAGATGTCATGTATTAAAACTCTCTTGTTCAGAGGATATAATTTGACCTCTAGTTTTACCTTACTAAACGATGAATTTAATAATTTAAGATCATATTTTACCAATAATAGTTTTCCTGTTCAATATGTAGATAAACTAATAAGATCTTTCTTAAATAATGTTTATAGCCCTCAACTTTCCTGTATTTCAGTGCCTAAAGATATAAAATATTTCCTGGTACCTGAAATGGGTCCCATGAATAAAGAATTTAAACTTAAATTTACAAAGTTGTTAAGCAAATTTTTTTATCATACTGATTTTCGCATTATATTTATTAACAAAATGTCTTTAGGTAGCTTTTTCTCAGCGAAGGATCGAACTCCTGATTCGTTGCGTAGCGGTGTTGTATATTTATTTACCTGCCCAAGGTGTCTCCTTGGTACTTATATTGGCAGCACCATGCGCTCCCTCAGGGCTAGATTTTATTCGCATATGGGAATAAGTTGCTGAACAGGTAAAATTTTAAATAAAAAAGAAGCCTCTAGTATTCAGGAACATAGTATAAAATGTAAAACTGATGTCACTTTAGATAATTTTAAAATTCTCAGTTGTAATTCTTGTCCTAACTCACTTAGAATTTTGGAATATCTTTATATTAAAACATTGACCCCTTCTCTAAACGTGGATTCCTCAGCTGTCCCTCTAAATTTTTTATAATCCCCCCTCCCCTAGCTTATAACTCTCCAACCGCCCAACCCATAGCTTGTTTCCTGTTTTGTTTTGTTTTAAATTACTCGTGCCTCTGAACCAGCATTGAAAGGTTCATAGTGTTAATTATTCCAGTGTACTAATTTCAAATTTACTATATGTAATTTAAAAATAGCTTTTTAAATTTCTTGTAATTTTATTTGTAAATTTTTATAACTTTGAATTTAACCCTCTTCTTTTAGTCTTTTTAAAATTTGCTTTTAATGAATAGGTTTTATAGAAATTATTTTGTCTTGTTCACATTTATTTATTGATTCTAATTTCATATTGTTATTATCTAGCCTGATGATGAGCGTATTGCTCGAAACGTTGCGCATTAAAGAAGACTTTTCATGGCATTTACATTCCTCCTTGTCATTGGATTTCTCCTAAATATTAAATTGAAGCTTTGTAGAAGCAAACCGCATGACTATATATATATATATATATATTATATATATATATATATATATATATATATATATTAGGGTGGTCCATAAAATTGAAGTTTTGATTTTTTGTTATTGCTGGGCGGTAACTTGTGAGGATGAATGAGAAAACACCTCTGGCCAATTTTTCCCAAATCAATCACTTTTTAGGGGTAGCACACAGTACTTCATTTTTGCACTTTTGCACTACCTAGTAGATTTACTTGTATATTATGTTCCAGTTCCAGTAATACATCTTTTCCTTGACAGATTATTGGTGTAGTGTTCATTGGTTGTGTTTAGTGGTTGGATATATGATGACAAGTTCGAAGCTCTTGCATTTATCTCCTTGAAGGAGATAAAGTGAAGGACAAGCTTCTTGGAAGCAAATTACCATCACGTGGAGAAGTATTGTCATGCTTCCTTCATCACCACACTAATCTCAAGAAGGAATTGAAGGAAAGTGCTCAAGTAGTGTGGGGTCAACTTGAAATATTTTGGAACAAAGCTCGAATCCCAACAAGGGAAAAATACAAAGGAATCCAAAAGATCTTGGACCTTCACCAAGATTGGATCAAAATAAAAAAAGGACGAATGAGGAGCCAGCAGCAGGTGAGTTGGATGATCAATGATAAATAAAATAGTTTCTCGAGAGTATGACATATTATACTGTACAATAGTCAATACATTTATCATATATATATTATATATATTTATTATTTATATTTAGGTGTACAACGAAGAGGGATTCAAGGAGACACTTCGGAACCTATTTGATATGGCACATGCTGATGCCTTGTCTCTAATCAAAAACCCAGAAGACAAGGCCTTCTTGCTGGCACAGCGAGAGCCTGGAAGACGGGGATGCATGGTGGGAGTAGACAGAAAAACAGCAGAAAAAGAAAAACAAGCTGCCCACAGGAAGATGGAGGAGGAGATGCGAAAGAGAAAGGTGAGATTGTTCTTCAAATTCCTATTTTCATTTGATTGCAATGATTAGGTTGTTTGTTAACACTAATTGTCCATTTTCTTCGATTGTATTGCAGGCAGTCAATGAAGGTGCATCAACGTCGGGTACAGCAGTATTGGTGTCCTCAACAGAATCCTCAGTCACTGACGAGTCATCCTCCACCGAAGATGAATGGGCAAAAGGTGGAAAGCAACCTCCAAAACAGGTGAAAAGAGTCAAGAATGTGATAACATCAAATCTAGCTGCTGCCCTAGATCGGACACACACTACGGACAGGATGGCAACCTACATAATAGCAGAGACTGCATTGAGCCTTGGCCACAGCCCAATGAATTTTAACATCACCCGGACCTCCATCAAATGGCAGAGAGAATGACATCGGATCATGATCTGCGGTAGCCTAAAGGCTTCCTTTCAGTCCGGTCCTGCAATCATCCACTGGGATGGAAAACTTATTCCAGACCACCTCAACACCAGAGACCATGCACATGTGGATCGGCTGCCTGTGCTCATTTCCTCCTTTTCGGGTCAATCTCAGCTCCTTGGAGTCCCCAAAATACCAACTGGATCAGGAGAACACCAAGCCAGCGCAGTTTTTGAATTATTGACTGATTGGGGCCTCAAAGAATCTGTCCTGGGGATGTGTTTCGACACCACTGCCTCCAATGCTGGTCGTTTGAATGGAGCATGTGTGTTGTTGGAGCAGAAGTTGAAGAAAGACCTTCTCCATTTTGCCTGCCATCATCACATCATGGAAGTGATGATCGGTGGAGTTTTCACTGCTTGCTATGGCCCAACGAGTGGACCTGATGTTCCATTGTTCAGCAGGTTTCAGAGCAAATGGACCTTCATCGACACAGGAACATACGGCACCGGATGGGATGATGAAGAGGTGCATCGACTCTTGGCCCCCATTAGAGATTGGATTCTCCGCTTTGCTGAGGAAAAACACTCCTCAAAATCCTTTCGAGATGACTATCAGGAATTCCTCGATCTGTCCATCATTTTCTTGGGAGGGAGCATTGACAACTACACCTTCAAGCGACCTGGACCCATGCACCAAGCCAGATGGTTATCTAAGGTGATCTATTCATTGAAGATGTGGCTGTTCAGGGGACAAATCCCAGCCCTCACTCCACGAGAGCAAAAGTGTCTTAAGGATGTCAGTGTCTTCGCTGTTTCCATCTACCTGCAGGCATGGATGACAGTGCCAATAGCTGCTGCTGCGCCTCGCAGCAACCTCAGTCTTCTGCAGAGTCTTCGGGAATACCATGACCCCAAAATTTTGGAAGTGGCATTAAAAAAACTCAGCGGTCATCTTTGGTATCTTTCGGAGGAGATGGTGGGCCTCACAATTTTCGATCCTGAGGTGTCTGAAGAGACTAAAACAGCAATGGTGAAGGCGATGGAGGAAGTTGAAGGAAAGCCTGATTGCCAGAAGAGAAGGAAAGGTGTTGCTGAGGGGGCTTCAATCGAGTCACTAGCAACAGCAAACTCAAAAAGACTGCTGTTGTCTCTGGGGTCAGGTGTGGGATACCTGAGGAAGGAGGTGCGGGATTGGGACAGTGATCCTGATTACCAAATAACGAAGAAATCAGTGGCAAACCACTCTGTCGTGAACGATCATGCAGAGAGGGGGGTTGCTCTCATTAATGAATACAACGGCTGCCACACCAGGAATGAGGAACAACTGCAGTATCTCCTGCAAGTTGTTGCTAACTATAGGAAGCAGTTTCCTCAACCACTGAAGTCAGCCTGGCAACTGGGTGAGAAAACAAAGATCAAATGAGGTGCAGAGGGAATTGTTAGTCAATTCATTTCGGAATTGTTAGTTACCCTAATAGTCATGTACTGTCACCAAGATTAACTTTGCTGTGATTTTCAGATTATACCAAAACTTCAAGTGTCATGTGCTACCCCTACAAATTAACTGATTCAAATAAAACTTTCCCAGAGGTGTTTTCTCATCCATCCTCATAAATTACAACCCAGCAATAAAAACAAATCACAAAAAAAAATTCCACCCCTATAAGAGAGGACCACCCTAATATATATATTAGTGTGGACCAAAAAAATGAAGGTTTAAAAATCTTTGTTCCACATGAGTAATGTTATTCCTTTTGCTTACCTTAATCAAATTACAAAATTTGAAACCTCTACGTCAAGTTTTAGGGGTCCCGAGAAAATTGCACTTTTCCTTTTAATGCTGAAAAAATTAGTTTTTCCTCATTTTCATAAGTTCTGCTTTATTTTTTGTTGGAAATTCTTTACGATTCTTGAAAACTGTTTTGAGCAGGTATTGTTTGTCCTCTTCTTTAGTTGTCACTGCTTGATTAAATTTTTCAATCAATGCAACACCCTGCTCAGCTGTGTCATTTGTCACTCTAAGGGCACGAACTCTAGCACAGCCTCTTTGGTACTCAGGATCTATTCCCCATGTTGATGCAGAATTTTCAGTGAAGAGAGAATTGAGATGTAGAGCATCAAAAAGAGATTTAGTCCTTGAAGTAACAAAATCAGAAATCCTTTTTTCTTTAAAAGAAGCTAGGGTTACCTTTGCTTCTAAACGTTTCAGTCCCTTATTTCTTGGAGGCATTTTGATATTATTTTGCATTTGCTCCTTTTCTTCAAGGGATATGCTTTTGTCAAAGAAGCTTAATCCAACAAGTGTTTCTGAGAGGTACCACAGATGTCGTTTAATGGCATTTTGGGCTTGCTTGATAACACTTGATATCAAAGAATTTTCCTCCATTATTGCAAGATCTTGCAAAAATTTAAGATCAACATTTGGGGCTTCCTCTGGTTGAGAAGCTTTTGCCCAAGATTTTGCGTATACCAATGCAACAAATAAACAAATTTCTGTTATTGCATCAAGTTCTTTTTTAGTCATCTTAAATTGATTTTGGAGAAGAAAAAGCTTAAATGCATAAATTCCTTTTGCCATCCATCTTGCATGATGGTACGCTCCAGGTCTCTTCAAGGGAGTATTAGAAATGCTTTCTTCTCCAAAAAACAAGAGAACAAGTTGAAAAAATTCTTTATAATCATCTCTTGGCTGTTTAGAGTTGAGTGCCTCCTTCATGATTAAGACTGTTTGATTTTTTAAATCTTGAACTCTTTCAATTATTCTGCAGCTTTGGGAATCAACAGCAGTTGTGATTTGAGAATGATCCATAAAATCCCATTGAGTTTTGAATCTTTTGAAGATTGGAATATCAGGTTCAGAGGAATGGCCCATAGAAGTCCGGAAGACTTGAGATTAGGACAATCTCATAAATATGGTGTCTGCAGGCTAAATATAAAAGCTCTTTTCCAAGTTCTTGTTCAATTTTAGTGCAAGCTCCAGCATGGATTCCGGTATTGGATGCTGTTGTGTCAAATGACAGCCCAATAATTCTCTGGGTCATATCATGTTCTTGCAGGAGAGAAATGCAAACACGAGCCATCTCCGTACCCGTGCCAGCAGTGACTTTAGGAATTCCCAGCAATTTCTCTTCACCATTCCCACTGACTAACACTGCAATCCTTTCCGTTCTTCCTTCGCCTGCAAGAAAAAGTTAAAATATATAATTTATATATAATTTATATATATTTATTTTTAATATTTTATTTTATATATATTATATTATATATTTAATATTTTATTTTATATTTAATATATTTAATATATTTATATATATTATAATTTATATAAATATAATATATAATTTTAAATTAAACTTGATTTATTTTAAATTAAACTTGATTTATTTTAAATTAAACTTGATTTATTTTAAATTAAACTTGATTTATTTTAAATTAAACTTGATTTATTTTAAATTAAACTTGATTTATTTTAAATTAAACTTGATTTATTTTAAATTAAACTTGATTTATTTTAAATTAAACTTGATTTATTTTAAATTAAACTTGATTTATTTTAAATTAAACTTGATTTATTTTAATTTGAACTTGAGTTATTTTAATTTGAAGGTAAAATGGTGTAGATTGTGAAAACTAGCTTCAGACAGTGAAATGTAACCTAATTAAATAGAGATTTAGCTATCAAAATGTTTAATTAAAACCAACCAGATAACAACACATTGCCTAGGTGTGAAAACCAGACCCACAACTAAGTTTTTCACCTGAGAGATAAAATATAAATATGCTAAATTAATCAGACAAAAAAACTAACCTGATATCTCTGGGAGCATTTTTCCATCCCAATGAAGAACTAAAGGCTCTCCAGGACAAAATGCTTGCTCTTGATATTCTGTTGCTATTTCTTTGCGTGACTTTTGACGAGTTCGAAGCATAGTAGATTTTGACACTGTAATGGTTTCCAAATTATGGCCCAAAGACTGAGCAACAACAGCATAAGACATAGCTGCATCTCGATTGGAAAGATTCATTCTATCATAGGCTGCTACAACATTTTTGTCAATAGGCTTTGACTTTTTAGGAGCCAACATTTTCTTTTTAAATTGCTCTTCAGAGGGACCTTGAAAATTAATTTTAAGGTTGTCGTCATTAGTTGATGATGACGATGTGAAATCATCTCTATTGGCAGGCAAGAATGATATTTTAGATCGCTTCTGCTCTTTGAGGGCTCTTTCACACTCTAATTCTTCATGATGAAGCCTTCTTTTCTCTCTTTTTGCAAGAATTTGGTCTACTGTACCCATGCTACTTTGTGTAGGATCTTCTTGCTGGCTTAAGTAGAAAAGCTTGTCTTCTTCATTTGACATCATCAAAAGGGCATTAGAGTGACCAATATCAAGAATTTCAGCCTTAATTTCATCTTTAAACATAGCTTCTTCAATACAGCATTTTTCCTCGGGCCTTTTTCTGTTTTTCATCAATTTATCATAACAGCTTATTAAAGAGTCAATCTTTCGGATGGCACTGTCTCTACGCATTGTGGGAATCCTGGCTTTCTCCCAGTAGGTCATCACTTCATCTAAGCAAAGATTAATGGATCTTCTTCGTCCCAATTTTTCCTCTTTTTGATGGAAGAAATATTTTTGCAAAACTTGCAGTTTTGTAGGTAAGCGGCAACAAAGTATATCTTTATATAAATGGCCAATGAGCCAAACTTTAGTTTTAGAATGAGTAGCCATTTTTAGTTTAAAAAATTAAATTTCTGAAATAGTAAAATAAACCAGTTAAATTAGGAGATAAAAAGGATAACTAAAAGGTTCAAGCCAATTAGGCAAAGCCTTTAATTTAGAGTTGACCAATTAAGGATAATATATTTTATCCAAAATTTTTGTTTTCCTTATTAATAATTTTCTCTGAAATAATGATCTAAGATTGTTTTTGTACTCTATTAACACCAAAAATTTCTTAAATAAGAAGAAATTTTTTCATAAGTTGCAACTCAAGAGTTGAGTTGATCATTGATGTTCTAAGTGCGCCTATTCATTGGAAAATTTTTATAAGTCATTAAATCTCGGGACCCTTAAATATTCTCATATTTGACCAAAATTTTGCTGACATGTCTATCTGGTCCAAAGGAACAAGGGCATTAATGTGGAACAAGGATTTCTTCAACTTTATAATTTACCCCCCATTTTGGTCCACACTAATATATATATATATATATATATATATATATATATATATATATATATATATATATATATATTAGGAGATAAAAAGGATAACTAAAAGGTTCAAGCCAATTAGGCAAAGCCTTTAATTTAGAGTTGACCAATTAAGGATAATATATTTTATCCAAAATTTTTGTTTTCCTTATTAATAATTTTCTCTGAAATAATGATCTAAGATTGTTTTTGTACTCTATTAACACCAAAAATTTCTTAAATAAGAAGAAATTTTTTCATAAGTTGCAACTCAAGAGTTGAGTTGATCATTGATGTTCTAAGCGCGCCTATTCATTGGAAAATTTTTATAAGTCATTAAATCTCGGGACCCTTAAATATTCTCATATTTGACCAAAATTTTGCTGACATGTCTATCTGGTCCAAAGGAACAAGGGCATTAATGTGGAACAAGGATTTCTTCAACTTTATAATTTACCCCCCATTTTGGTCCACACTAATATATATATATATATATATATATATTATCACAGCAATACCTTGCACAGCGCGGTTAATTGGATCATCTATTTTTCGAATAAAAGTTGAAAGTTCGTTGAATGAAATAGTACCGAAAAGAAATTAGAAAACAATAGGAAAATTGCGTGCTAAATTAAAAAAAATTGACGAAAATACAAACCGTGCTACATCAAAACCACACTGTTCAAGGTATGACTGTATATATATATATATATATATATATATATATATATATATAAATGAGCCCCTCCCATACTTACTTCCAGGCTGCTCTCTCTCTTCCTCTTCCCTCTTATCAATGCCCTCCATGAGGGGCGCAAACACAGCGCTGTAAATCTCTGCCTGATCCACAACCACTGATCCACAGACAACCTCAGACTGCATTGACCCTCCACCACCCGTCACACACTCTCCCATCTGAAGAAAAAGAACTTCCATTCATTCAGGAATTGTTCATGAAGTTATCTAATTCAAAGTATTAGTAACCTAAAAGCATGAGAACTTGAAAGCTAGTTACATTTTTAAAGGATTCTGCTTAGAATTACCTTTGTGTAAACTTTACTGCTCACTAATTAAATAGACCATGATAAGCTTAAATTCTGTTTTAGAAAACAAGAATGGAAAGCATAAAAAAATAGAGAGACCAATCTGACTTTAATTGGTAGCTAATTTCAAAGTTAAGAGAATAACTCTGCTTGTTTGGCAAGACCAAATATACCAAAAGCTTTTGTCAAAGGGATAAATATTTCTATTACCTTTTGAAATGTTTTAGTTCGGGTATCAGTGAATTTTTTAGTTTTTTATACTTTAATTCTTGTTGGTACAAGGAAAGACAGGAAATAAAGTCGGAAGGTAATGCGAATGAATGAATCATTAGATGAAATTTATCAGAGTACAATTTCAAAGAGTGTCAATGAAAAATTCGTTAAATGAATTTGTTCATAAGTTTCTCGAGTTCAATCAATCAAATTTATTTATTTATAAAACAAATATTACGATACTTCAGTTTTTGCTATTTTACAATAATACAATGCATTGCTTATTAAGTTAAGTTTTTAGGCCTAAATAAATTTCTTAATATGCCTTGACAATTATTTAACTAATGAGCTGCATAGGTGGTTTGCTTCCCAAACAAAAAACTGACAAAGGCTAGGCATTTGATCACATTTGAAAAGGGCCATTATGAAGATATTTCCAGAAACTATTGGCCAGTAATAGATGTTAATAAAGGATAAAAGCCAGATTACTTTGATAAAAATTTGTATATTTCTATTTACATGAAACTTTATTCACTTGAAAAATCAATACAAGATAGAAAAACTAAAGATTTTGGTGTTCAGCCAAATGGAAATGGCTTTGTTTAAAGCACTCTCTTTAAAAATTAGCTTTTATTTAAGAAAACAATTCTGAGCATAAGGAATTCTATGTATTATCAAAAGAAAGCAATTGAATTTCACTTTATTACAGTTCTCTGATAAAATAAATAGGCTCTACCTGAGACTGGAGAATGGAGTTCAAGTGTTGTCTGTAAATGGCATTGATTTTATCAAAAATGAGATCCAAGGAACCTACTCGGCAGTTCTCAATTTCCTCTTTCACAACAGATAATACAAGAGACTTAGCTGCAAAGAAGTTCAAGTCTAAAATACCCATTGGTTTATATATACAAGGTGGTGCAAAAGTCAGGAACCATAGGCACATTTTATTAAATTATAATAAATGTTCAAATTGGTGGCCTTCCACTTAGAGACACTTTCTGATGCATTGAATGCATGTTGTTTGAACATTCCTTAACACAGCGGTACTGATTTTGGCACACTCAGATGTGATTTTATCCTTTAAAGAATGTATGGTTCTGGTTTAATCAGCATAGACTACCAACTTGAGATGGCCCCATAAGAAAAAGTCAAGGTGTGAGAGGTCTGGAGACCTAGGTGGCCATTTGACAGGCCCTCGCCATCCACTCTACTTGCTTGGGAATGTTTCATCTAAAGAGCTCCAGACGATGGTTGCGAAATGTGGTGGTGCACCATCCTGCTGAAACCACATCTCCATCTCCACCCATTCTGCCAATGGAATGTCATCCAGTATGGGCATTAGAAATGTTTGCAGCATATGCAGATATGTTTTGTTTCACCTGTTATATTGCCATCAAAAAAGTATGGACCAGTTAACCAGTCCCCCCCAAAGCACAACCTACACCATAATTCGTGGATCGAATTGCACATGTCCTTCCTCCATCCAGTGGGGGTTCTCACTGGCCCAATAGCGTGCATTATGCCTATTGACACAACTGCTGAGGTGAAATATTGCTTCATTGCTGAACATGATCCTTCATTGAAGCTGTCGATGTTGTAGAAACCACTGGCAGAACTCTACATGACAGTCTGTGTCATTCCTGAATGAGTTGGACTTTGTTGGGGTGGAAACGATTTGTTGTAACAATTCATTGAATGGATCTTCTGGAGACACCCATTTCCTTGGATAACTTTCTTAAGGACTTACGTGGGCTGTTTTCGAGGTAACTGAGTATCATTAGTGATGTTGTTACATCGGTTGAACTTTTTGGCCAGCCACTACACAGCCAATCATGGACACTTCCTGTTTCTTTGAAGCGAGTGAACAGTTTTCCAACTGATGCCTGAACAACTGGCAACCTCTCAGGGTGTTTGTCATTAAAAGCAGTAGCAACTGATTGGTGTGTTACCACGCCTTGCACACATTAAATCTCCACCCATTCATCTAGTGTCAATTTCTGTGCCATAGGTTCAACAACAAATCTGAAAAGAACAAAACACACATTAAAACAAATTATTAAAATGTGCCTATGGTTCCTGACTTCTGCACCACCCTGTATACAAAAAAATTCACAAAATTCACATGAACAACTAATTATATTAAAACAATACAGTAATTCCTTGGCTAACACGACTTTGATTTAACATGAATTCTGAAATAGGGCTAGTCCTTGACTAATACGCTTGGTTTAACACAATTTTTGCACAAGTGTGGTATGGGTGAGAGGAAGCAAGGGGGAGAAAATGGAAAAGGCAAATCAACTCAGTCATACATTAAAACTGGTGCAACCAGTAGTATCCTCTAAGGCAGGCCTTTCCAACCCTTATAAGGCCATGGGCCACATTGTCAAAAGCGGGTTGGGTACAATTGGTCTAATGATGATTGGTCTAATGACGATTGATCCAATACCAATTGGTCCAACTGGTAGCGTATACAACGACGAGTATAGCTTAAAACCAATAGTTTACGTGGAAATGTTGGGGTTCGACTTACAACATTACTGTGTTAGATTTCATAAGCGTCACATCTCTTTTCCCTTTAGAACTGCTTTTGTGAAACCCATGGAGCGGCGTGTGTGCGAAATAGTGTTATCTGAAAGAGGAAAGGAAAAGCTTGCAGTGAGTGGATATTTGTTTTCACTGCACTGGAAAAAAATTCAAAAGACAAGTGGAAAAAAAACATATTATTGGAGATGTGAAAATAGAACGTGTAAAGGTACTACAATTACAAATCTCTAAGAAAACTGTCATTACTTAAAAAGTGAAAGTGAACATACTTGTGGATCCTCTGAGGCTAGTCGTGTTCATGTAGTGAAATGCCATGATGAAATTAAAAAAGCCAAGGACTCTAGTGAAAAACCTTCTCAAATCATTCAAGGGGTAGTTAGTCAAGTCTATTCATCAATCGTATTCAATCCAATTTTTTCGCGATCTTCTTGACTATGCTGCTGAAAACCAAATCATCTTCGCTCCTGAGATGATAATCACTGACTTCGAAATAGGAACTATAAATGCAAGTAGATGTGAAATTCCTGGTACGGTCAACAAGGGTTGCTTTTTCCATTTTGGCCAAAGCATATACAGAAAAGTAATTTCATCTGGTTTGAAATCTTTATATGCTAACGATGAAAACTTCTCATTAAAAATTAGGCAAATGGCAGCCCTTGCTTTTCTTCCACTAAACGAGATTGAAGAAGCGTGGATACAACTTAAACCCATAATTCCTGAAGGAGGCATTCTTGTAACTGCTTATTTCAAAGAAAATTATGTTCGCGGAAAAATCCACCGAGTATTACGCGGTCAAGAAGTGAGACATCCGCCACTTTTTCCATCATCTTTCTGGTCTGTACATGACAGAGTAGAAACAGGTATACCAAGAACTCAAAATAAGGTAGAAGCATGGCATCGTCATTTCGAAACTTTAGTAGGGTCGGCTCATGTTGGACTTTTTAAAATGATAGCCGAGCTACAAAAAGAGGAAAAACATACTGTAGATGAAATAGAATGTATCATTCATGGAGAATTTAAATCAAATTTAAAACGTAAGGATATACAGCGAGAAAACAGAATTTTAACTGTGTTTCATGAGAAAGAAGAATACACGCTTTTAGACTACCTACGGGCATTAGCTCACAATCTGAAGTTTCAATTTAATCCTCCTTTTATGCATTTTTCTCTTAGTTAATAAGTATGCTTTATGCTTTTAGTTTAATATGTAGCTTTTAGCTATAGTATGTTTTATAAATAAAGTAATATGTAGCCTTTAGCTATAGTATGCTTTATAAATAAACAAAGTAATTTCAAATAATTATTATATAAATTTCTGTAAATAAAGTTTTTTTCTAAGTTTCATTTAACTTCATTCCATTTAACACCCAATTGGACGAATCGTCGTTGGAAAAATGGTCCCTTGGACGAATTGTCTGATTAGACCAATTGTCATTGGACCAATTGTCTGGGACCGGTCAAAAGCATATAGGCTGTGGGCAACATAATGTTATTTAAATTTCAAAATGCATATAACTAAATTATGCATTAAAACACCACACATGTTATATGCTATATTCTAAATTAACCCACATTATAATTAATTAATTAATTAATTATTTAATCACATTATTAATGATGTTATGAAATAACATAAAACAATTTATGTAAGCAATTTGTGTTGGTGCACAATACATTAAATTTTTTTTGGTAAAAAAATATTGTAAAAAGCTGTAAAATCCAGATTGGTGTTTAGCCATTTTCTGTTTCTACTGTACTGTACTTACCCATTTTCTCTTTATACTGTTCCCAGACTACAGTATTCTTTTATATGAACTTATCCTTATCCTTGTTTCTTTTCTCTATAAATAACTTTCACTCATAACATACACATAAAAATAGGTAAAAACAAAAGCAGTAACCAAAATATAGTCATAATAAAGGAGTGAAAGTATAAATTTGTCTATCAAGTTGGAACTTGGAATGCAACCCCCTATTTACATTATTCCTTAAGCGAAATTCGTGCTTGACTAACACGATTCTGGCTTACACAAGACTTTTCTGGAATGCAACTATCGTGTTAGTCAAGGAATTGCTGTACAGAAAAAAATAAGCTTTTGCTCCCTGAAGAGTTGAAATATACGCAACAATACTCAAAAGACTGTCTTTTATTTTTTCCTGTTTCCTGTTTTACAGGAACTTTTTTAACATATATATAATTATATATATATATATATATGAAAATCCGAGAGCCGGACAGAAGGTACGAACAAAGACACTTCATGCGTTATCGGGACAACAGGTACCGGCAAAGATAAAAAGAGGTAAATTCTCGGAGGACCACAAGGCAACAAAACCGGCACCCCCATCGGAAAACAAAGCGGAACCACCTGTATGCGAAAAAGAAAGAAAAAATAAAAATAATCCTAGCCAACATACAGGGCCTTAAATCAAACCAGTCCACGAACAAAGTTGCATACCTGAAAGGACTCATGCAAGAAGCCGGAGCAGACTTTGCATGCCTCACGGAAACTCATCTAAAGGACTGCCAGGCGAACTGTGAAAATTGTGAGTCCTGTATTGACAAAAAAGAAATACAAATTGACAACTATAACATCCTCCGAGCCGACAGAACAGTGAGACATAAAGGAGGATGTGCTATTTACACACGCGAAAGGCACATAGCAGAAATGGTTATAAGTACCTCAAACAACTACGTAGAATGTGTAGCAGCAAAAATTGAAAAATTAAATATGGTACTAATTGTAATGTACAGACCCCCAAACACGCCAACCTCAAAATTTTCAGATTCCATTACAGAGGTAAGAAACTTAGTAAAAGATCTACACTCTCCAACCCCAAATATTTTTCTCTGTGGTGATTTTAATTTCCCATTCATGAAATATAAAAGGATAGGAAAAAATATATGTATCCACCAGGACAAGGGGGGCACACGAGAAGACCAGGAGCAGGTAAAAATGCTACTAGCTTTAGCTGATGAATTTATGTTAATGCAAGAAATAACAGAAAACACAAGAAAAACAACTGCCTAGATTTGGTATTCACAAACAACAGTAATCTAATTGATAATGTAGAAATCTCCCCAACTATGATATCAGACCACAATATCATTGAAATAACAACTAATATAAAGGCAACAGGAAAGGAAAGAACACGCACAACAGAACGAAGCAAATTCAAAATTTTTAATTTTCACTCCAAAGCTATAAACTGGGAAGATGTGACATCCAGCATGGAAGTAATAGATTGGAAAACCATTTTCGAGGCCAAGACAATGGAAGAGATGTTAATGATGTTGGAGGAGAAGACGTTAGAAATTGTGGAAAAACATGTCCCAAAGATACAACAAAGAGGAAAGAGAAGCAGGTTTGAAAGACAAAAGAGGGCATTGTTCCGAAAGAGAAAAAGAGTGATTGCAAAATTAAGTAATTGTAAAGATAACAACATCAGAAAAATATTAAATGATAAACTACAAAGTATCGATGTCATCATACAGGAACAAATTGAGAAGCATACAGAAAAAGAAGATGACGACGCTATAGAAGCGATAAAGGTTAACTCAAAGTACTTCTATAATTTCGCAAAAAGAAAGTCGAAAAACCAAGCGACTATCGGACCTTTAAAAAATGAGAACAGTGATTTATCTGATGATCTAACAGAAGTATCTGAAATATTAAAAGCTCAGTATGAATCATCTTTCAGTATCCCAAAACCTGACAAATTGATTTGCGATAGAAACGCGTTCTTTGAAGAACCACAAGGGGAAAGTATAATGGATTTCGACTTTACGACGGATGATATTACACAAGCCATAGGGAAACTAAAAACACACTCAGTGGCAGGACCGGATAAATGGAATGCCACACTGATCAAAAACTGCAAGAATGCAATCGCTGAGCCCCTATACTGGATATGGAGACAATCATTAGACACGGGAGAAATACCAGGCATCCTGAAGAGTGCGAACATAGTCCCAATATATAAAGGAGGAGATCGATCCGAGGCCAAAAACTATAGGCCAGTGTCGCTTACATCTCATCTCACTAAAATATTTGAAAGAATAGTTAGACAGAAAATCTATGACTTTTTGGAAACTCAGAAAAAATTCAATGATAACCAACACGGGTTTCGATCGGGCAGATCATGCCTATCACAACTAATGGAACACTACAACAACATTATTGATTCACTTGAAAGTAATGAAAACTATGATGTACTATACACAGACTTTGCTAAAGCGTTCGACAAGTGTGACCACGGAATCATAATACATAAACTGAAATATATGGGAATAACAGGAAAAGTAGGGAAATGGATATATAATTTCCTTAGTGAGCGGAGGCAAGTCGTTACAGTACAAGGAGTATCTTCATCAGAATCAGAGGTCCTCAGCTCAGTACCACAAGGAACAGTATTAGCTCCACTACTCTTCATAATCATGCTAACTGACATAGATGAGGACGTTAACAGAGACAGCACAGTAACATCCTTTGCGGATGACACAAAGATCAGTAGAAAAATAAGAAACCCAGAAGACATAGGATCTCTACAAACCGACATAAACAAAATCTACAAGTGGACTGAAGACAACAATATGAAGTTTAACACCGAGAAATTTCAGCTATTACGGTACGGAAAAAGAGAAGACCTAAAGTGTATGGAATATTATACCCCAAATGGACAGGAAATTCAGAGAAATTCCAGAGCAGTAAACAGAGCAAAGAGAATAACGGGTCAGATATTGAGAACTTTTAAACGAAGGGATAGGAATGTAATGATTCCTCTACTGAAAACCCTGATAATACCCAAATTAGAATACTGCTCGGTCCTAACTTCCCCATATAAAAAAGAAGACATTAGACAGCTGGAGGGGATCCAAAGAAGCTTCACAGCCAAGATCAATGGGTGCAAAGAACTAAATTACTGGGAAAGGTTATGAGAACTAGACCTATATTCACTGGAAAGGAGAGAGAGAGAGATACACCATTATTTACACTTGGAAAATAATGGAGAAACTAGTCCCTAATCTTACTCTGAATCCCATAACTCCCCAAACAACGATGGAAAGTAGAAGCGGTAGACTGTGTCATATTCCCAAATTGAAGGCGAGACAGGGAACATCCTTAACTCTGAAAGAAAATAGTTTTGTAGTGAGAGGACCAAAACTGTTTAATCAGTTGCCCAAAGACCTAAGAAACACGAAGGGAGTTGCAGTGGAAATCTTCAAAAGAAGACTAGACGCCTGGCTCAGAACAATCCCCGATGAGCCGGGCGTACCTGGCTATGTGAGGTGGAGAGCGCAAGAATCCAACTCACTACTTCACCAGGCCAACTCGAGAGGAGGGGCGACAAGCTTGACCTTCGCGAAATGAGAAATCATCACGCGGAACCTTTGTAAGGTTGTAAGGTAAGGTGTATATATATATACTAGTGGGCCAAGGTCAATTTTAAGCTTTGGAGTGAAAATATTGATTCTAGCAAGGTCTCCCATGCACTCGAGAAGAAAATGGGAGTGATCAGCTGAGTGACTGACTGTGTGGCAGTTAGAGGGATTGTTTATATGCATTTAGAGGAACTGGAGGTAACGTTTTCGCTTTTTTCGATGTTTAGTGTTGGTTTTCACTTTACTGTTACTGCTTATATAGATAGTGAATACCTGTGGATACCGAAGATAAGGTAGTGATTAGTATTTTATTAGTATATTAGTACTAGTATTAGTACTTGGTGTCTGCCCTTTTTAGATATATGTGCCCCTTTTTTTTTTAAAGTGGCCCACTAGTAAAAATTCCTTAAAAAAGTCCGTGTTTCACTATACACATTCACCAATTTCTGGTACCAGTTTAGAGACACTAATTTACAGGCTAGTATTTGTTGCAACTGTTCTTGTGGTCCTATAATTTTGATTGGCTGCAGACATAATTAGTGTAGTAGTTAATTAGTTTGTAAAGGTGTCACCAAATACCATGGTATCAAGGTACCATAACCAAAGAAAAGGAATGTGCTGTAGCCTGGGATCAAGACCCAGTGACAGCAGATGGTGCACAGCAAAACCCAGCTGTTCATCCTTCCACACAATAAAGAAATTGGTTGGTAGATAAATGGGTACCATGGCATTTCTGACTGCCCATGGTGGGGCATGGTTTGGATTCCACATTAAAACTGTAGGTCTAAGGTGGAGTGACAAGCTTGACCTTTGTCAAAATGAACAATTCAGGTGGAAGCAAAACCAAGGTTAACCAAAGAATAACAAAACATGTACATCTGTTTAAATTAGAAGTTCTGATTAATAATGAAGGACAAAAATTAATTATAAAAGAAATTTGGAAAATGGAGGCAAAATGTTACAAGCATGAATATGAAATGCATATTGAAAATGGGCCAACAGGCAAAGGCCCATGGAAAGAGATGCTGGTTTGGATACAATTACTAATAAATGTTTACTAAACAATAATTCAGTAAATAAATTTACAATGAGTTTCAATAACTGTAATCACCTAGTTCCCCAAACTTTCTGTGCATGCATACTCTGATACTCCAACTTCTTATCTTTTTTTTTATCAGTTTTAGGTTTGGTCTGCATAAAGGAGGCGGCTCTAATTGAAAAGCTTAAGTCTTTTTATATTTATTTTAATTTCCTTTTTAAATGATAAAAATCATTATTACTATTATTAGTATTATTATTATTATATACACATGATCAAAGAAGCTCAGAGAATTCTACAAGAGGGTGCCACAAATCAAGAAAAACCCCCCACATATATAGCTTCTAATTTCATGAAGTATTGTTATCAAAGAATTCTTTTGTATTTGCATTAATTTACTTATATTTATAACTAAAAGGAAGAGATTGTAGACACCAAGTGACCAGGGAAGTACTCCAGAGGGGAATGTTAGACAGAAGATAGGGAGTGCTGGAATTCCCATTTCTCCTGTCACTGTCCTCCTCAGCTATCTTTTTCCATGTCTCATCTACCCTGTGAGCAGTACAGCATGCTCTCAAACAGATGCTTCTCTCCCTATTCCTCACAACATATACATCCGTAGTTAGGGATCATATCATCAATCACTTAGAAAGTAGAGATTTGATTAATAGTAGTCAGCATGGGTTTCGACGCCATAGGTCTTGTTTAACTAATTTGTTAGAATTTTATAACGAAATAGTGCGCGAATACGATAGGCATAGAGCAGCTGACGTTATTTATTTAGATTTTAAAAAGGCGTTCAATACAGTTCCGCATAGGAGACTAATTGTGAAGGTCAAAGCGCACGGTATATGTGGTCAGGTAGCTAACTGGTTAGAAGAATGGCTTCGTGCTAAGAGACAGAGGGTCGTAGTTAATGGTAGTGAATCGGGGTGGTTAGATGTAGGTAGCGGTGTCCCACAGGGTTCAGTGTTAGGCCCATTGCTATTCGTAATTTACATTAATGACATAGATGTAGGATTGACTAGTAACGTTTCAAAATTCGCAGATGATACTAAAATAGGCGGTAAGGTTGTTAACGAGGACGAGAGTAATAGGCTCCAAGACGATGTAAATAGGATTATGGAGTGGACAGATAAGTGGCAGATGCAATTTAACATAAACAAATGTAAAGTTTGCATATAGGTTCTCGCAACAATAATTACACGTACACGATGAATGATAGGGAGTTGGCGAGCATTGATGAGGAAGTAGATTTAGGCGTACGCGTATCTAAGGACTTAAAGGTTAGGAACCAGTGCCTGGAGTCTTGCGCAAAAGCTAATAGGATGTTAGGCTTCATAGCGCGTAATTTCAAATTTAAATCGAAGGATATTATATTGCCCCTTTACAAGTCCCTAGTCAGGCCTCATTTAGAATATGCTGTTCAGTTTTGGTGCCCGTACTTGCATGAGGATATTGATAGGTTAGAAAGGGTTCACCGTCGTGCCACAAAACTGATTCCATCATTGCGCAACAAGCCTGATGAAGATAGGATTAAAGAGTTAGACCTGTATTCACTCGAAACTAGGAGATTAAGGGGGGAGCTTATTGAAGTTTTCAAAATCATTAATAACATCAATAATGTAAATTTTGACAAATTGTTCACTTTCGATAATAGTAATACTCGTAATAACAGATTTAAGTTGCGTGGCAGATGTTTCATTACTAATATCGCTAAAACTTCTTTACGTTTAAAGTAATTGATAAATGGAATAATCTTCCCGCGCCCGTCGTGAACTCTACCAGCATTAATGTGTTTAAGAACCGTCTTGACAGACATTTTAAAAATATTAACGGTTTAAAATAAAAAAAAAAAAAATTAGTAACAGGAGCTCTGGGGTTGGTGGTCGAGGATGAGTCTGTTGACGATTAATGCCAGCTTGTGACATGCCAGCGTGTGATGCCAGCAATAATAAAAAAAAAAAATTAGACTAACACAAACGTAGATGTAGCTCGTAGCATAAACTAACCCACTTTTTGTTTAACTTTACCTACTTTTTTTTTTTTCTTATCCTCTCCTTACTTTGCATGTCTGTAACACACTCTTCTTGCATGTTTGTAGTTTGCATGGTATGACAGTGATTTAAGACTGTGTTTGCATGGTTTGTAAGCATTCTTATTTTACTTCTTTTCATCTTTCACCCCTCTCCTATTTTCTCCGACTATTTTTCTGACTTGTCGGCAGTGGCCGGCGGATGATGATGGTAAGTCTCTTTTCTCTTTTTCTGAATGAATGTTAACCCACGAGTGATAGGTGTTCCTCCTTACTTACCCCTTATTCTCTTCTCTTCTCTTAACCCCCTACTCTTTCCTTTCTCTCGGGCTAACCTTAGAGTGGATCTTAGGGTCTTTGTTAGCCTTAGCTTCTGTTGATCTGTAGATCTTACACACTACGTAAACTTTTCAAAATTTAAAAAAAAAAAAAATGGCATCACCTATGAGAGCCTTGGAGTCCCCTGGGGAGGGGACCATGAATGTCCCCACTTTTGGCTCTCCCGCTACCAATACTGGGAACACAGATCCCAGTAGCAGGGCTGGATCTGCTACCACCCATACAATATGTTCTGGGCCTCTGCCTGATTTACTTTTCATTAATTTCTGCAACATTTCTGGCCTTTACTCAAATTTTTGATCTGTTGAACACTGCTTCTCCTCCAAACTTCATCTTTTCCTCACTGAAACTCAGCTGTATGAACATCCCTGGTGAACTAGCTTACAACTTTTCTATCCTAAATGACCTAAAGCAGATTGTACAATGTACAGCACCCTACTCATATCGCTCATCGCCTTGGAGATAGGGTCAACATTCTGGATTTATTTCTTACCTCTCATCCTTCTTCTTACTCTGTGAAATTTTTTTTCTCTGTTGGGCTCCTCTGACTACAATCTTGTTTCCTGTCCTATTGCTCCAATTTGACCTTTGGATCTTCCCAAGAGGAGGTGTCTTTGGCACTTTGGTGCCACTGATTGGGAGGCCTTTAGGCAGTAATTCTGTGATTTCCCATGGAATGATTACTGCTTCCATGGCTGGGGCCCTTCAGGGTGTGTTAAGTGTGTCATGGAGGTGATTCTCTCAGGCATGGAGGTGTACATTCCATATTCTACTCCTACTACTGATGCAAAAAAAACCTTGGTTTAACTTTACTTGTTCTAATGCTATCCACAACAGAGAGGAGTCTTTTAGAAGGTACCATTGCCATCCAACTCCTGACTCTCACTCAGCTTATATGTCTGCCCACAATTGTGCAAAATCTGTTCTTTGACTTACCAAAAATTCCTTCATCCAACAAAAATGTAAAAATCTATCCAATTCTAATTCTTCTTGTTCTTTCTGGCATCTAGCTAAGAACCTCTTCAACAACTTTACTTCCTCTACTTTCCCTCCTCTTTTCCATTCTAATGGCTCAGTTTCTGTCTCTTCTCCTGACAAGCTGAACTCTTCGCTCAAACTTTTGCTTCCAACTCAACCATGGATGATTCCAGTGCTGTTCCTCCATCTCTTCCCTCTGACTTTATCATATCTGAATCTCTTCCAAAGATGTTCTTTCTGCCCTATTCGGGCAAATAAATTAAAGTACTGATTATTTAAATTGGCTAAAGTTTTTGTTATTTGGCAATTAAGCCATAGAAAAGTACAGTACTGTCCTTAAGTTCTAATTGGTAATTTAAGCCAAAGTGAGTAAATATTTATTTAAGACTAAAAAGTATAAGTTTGTGGTTTTGGTAAAAACACAACACTGATCAAAATATTTTATTCATCATTTTCCCATGGAATGATTATTATTTTTGATGCCTTTGACCAGTTTTGATTTCATTCAAGGTTGTTGTATTGTGGTTTAATGTTTGGTTATTTTGTTGCTAGTTTTGGTTATTTTCTTTCATTAAATTTAGTTTACTGTTGTACAAGTGAGAAATTAGAGGGTGCAGTTGGGGTTGATGTTTTAACTCATTACACACACAAAAATAACACTGTTAAAGAAAGTTCCCCCTCTTTTGCTATTTGATATTCATTCTGAGATGAACACTGATAAATTTTCACTGAGTTTGAAATCTATCATCAGTCACTTTACCCTTTTTTTTTTTGAGAGATGAATGGTCATAAGTATTGAGGCTGTTTTTGTCAGGTGAACTTCTAGACACATTTAATGCACTTAATGGTGGTACACTCCCTTGTTCAGTTTTAAAGGATAAGCTTATGCTTACATTCAGTAGGCCTCTTTCTGACAAGGATGCTTTACTAAAATTCATCTTTGTATTGGAGAAGGGCATAGATGAAAGCTATGTTTTGCTTTAAGATTAGATAATTTAGCGCAGTTGGCTTTTCCAACCATGAATGAAAATTCAATAGATGAAATAAAATGAGATGAGAATTAGGGTAATAATAAATTACCATAAAAGGAGAAAATAGGTAAGAAAATGGTTTGCATCTGGTGTAAATGTGTAACAGAAAATAGCTTAAAAATTTTATTACAACCAACTTCCACTAAACTACATGCCATTTTCTACCATTTTTATAAAATGTAATTTCAATCTTATTAGAAATTTTGATCCAAATTCTCAGGTACCATAACACTAATTTCTTTAGCTTATAGAAAGTATACCCCAAAAGATGCCATTCACTGATGTTTTTCTTACTCTGAAAGACAATATCATAACTGCTCTGATCTGGAAAATGCATACATCTTTAAATACTGCAATACATAAATTTTAATATGGACCCAAACTAAATTTTGTCAATTTTCTTTTTTCACTTATTAAACAAAACCCAAATAATTAATGTATATTCAGAGAGCATATCCTCAAATATTAGGCAAAACCTACATACAGCCCACTCATATTTCTAAATCAAAGGCTGTGCTTTACATGAAGTGCAATGCTGTAACAAAACTTAAAAAACTGTGTATAACTACCATTCTTCCTCCTAAGAAGGCAATCAATGAGTTGTGCTTTGTCTTTAACAAGGGCTGGAAGAGCATCAAGACAGAGTTGCAGTTTCCACATACAACCAAGACGAGCATCAATGATTATGTCTGGCTGCAACCACAACAAAACCATCAGTCAAAATTAATACAAGACCATAAAAATTTTACTTATTAAAATAGTTTCAAAAGTTATCAACAGAACCACATTACATTCAATTTCCTTAAAAAAATGGAGTGTTCACTGCCAGATGTATTTCAGCGAGACAATGGGCAACTTAAAATATATTTGGTATTCACTGCACAAGACAAAAACTAACCTGAAAAACAACCCATGTAGGGGCATATAGCTGACAAGGGATAGAACGAGGGATGGATGTTGTGGAGGTCACAGCCCTTGGTTCCTCCAATGAGAATGGTTGGATAGAAGAGGGCATTGTCACTGGATATACAGAAGTTACACCCTGACACACTTCCATTCCAAGCAAAATGTCAAACAGAAGGGAAGTCTGCAATCAAGAACACACAAAATTATAGGATTACAAGCCAGAAAAGTGGATGTACTTTCTTAGCCCTTTCTTGCATACAAGTGTCCCAACTAAAGTGGTGTAAATAAACCTGGATTAAAAAAAGTTTTGGGAAATTTAAAATGCTTAAAATTATATATATATATATATATATATATATATATAATATATATATATATATATATATATTATATATATATATATATATAGTGGCATTCAAAAGTCTGCATCCACCTCAGTTTCAGACAATTTCTAGAAAATAATACAACTCCGAAAAAGTATGTCCGCTATATGATGTAATATACAAAGACTTTGCCAAAGCATTTGACAAGTGTGACCATGGAATCATAATACATAAACTGAAATATATGGGAATAACAGGAAAAGTAGGGAAATGGCTATATAATTTCCTTAATGAGCAGCAGCAAGTTGTTACAGTACAAGGAGTATCTTCATCTTCCCAATTAATAATGTTGTAGCTGTTTGCAATAATCCCCCTTTACTTTTACTCCCTTTCATAGTAGTGGCATGTGCCATTGATGTCTCTACTTCTGGGGTAGGCCTACTAGGAGTGTTTTCACACAATAATGGTTTAGTCATCATATCGCCTTGGGACAACAATGGCTCTTCCTCTTCTAGATTTTCTAACATGTGAGAATGTATTAATTGCCATGCTTGCTGATTCAGACCCACAAATCCTCAACATTGCAGTTAACAAAGTACTTTTTTGGTCAGAGGGAATGAATCAGTTGAAACAGTGATAGACAATGACTTTGAAGGTGGTGACCTGATAATTGATTCAGATGAGGATATTCAAGTCCCAGAGTTTCAGCCTGATTGGAGTGTTGTGAGAGATGGTAGTGTCAGGAGATTCATGGTGCCTAAAATTGATAATGAACCTCGAGGGTATCTCAAAATGATGAATTTAAATTCAGCTGACATTCATGATCCCCCTATCATAGCATCTCTAACCAATGAAAAACTCATAGACATAAGAAAGGAAGCACTAAAACTCAAGCAGCCTTGTCATAATCAGGCTGTAGAGAGGCACATTAAACTTGTAACAGAGGCTGTGGTAGGATTTGAATGTCGTGATGGCATTATTTGACAAAAGATAAAATCAAGAAAACTGATGAAAGTGTTCAATACAAAAATACAATATTCTGAAGCTGTTTAGATGATTATTTTTTATTACTTTGTTTAATGAATGATACTTTAGATTTATCTTAAGTTGATTTGTCATATTTTCCGTAGAAAACTGTTACATATTTACCATAAATTGTCTAAAAAATTTGCAAAAAAGAAGGGCTGAAAATTGCAATTTTTGGCCAAAAATAATATAAATATAGATTTATTTGATGCATTATTGAGCCTGCAGCCCTCTGCAAATGTTTTAATCTGCTTCAGGGGTAAAAAACACATCATAAACATATTTTAAATTGTCTTTCTATCATGTCCAGAACCCGAGATAAGTCACTGGGCTCAAATTTTGGTCACGTGTACATACGATTTGTAAAAATTGGCCAGCAGCAGTCACAGTTTTGTATGCAACCACCCAAATTTAGTTTTAAAGTTTAATCCTGGACAAAAGACAACTATCTAGATTCCCTCTATTTTGATCCTGGCACTTTTGATTTTTTCACTCCACCCTATTAGAGATGCACCTGTGGAGTACCAGAAACCAAACTTTGCCCATCACAGCAATCGCTAAACCAAATTTTGACCAATCATTGTACAAGAAAAGGTTAAAAAAATAGATCACTAAAGTGAGTGATCACTGAGTGAATGATTGTTAAATGAGGGATACCTGTACAGCAATTTTTTACATTACCAATAGGCTTTGTCACCAATGATGAGGCAATTTTGTAGTTATTTAATACAATAAATTAATAATTTGTATTTAATTATTATGAAATAAAGGTACCATATATACCATACTGTAGGCATGTATAATAGGGTGGGGTAAAAATATAGCAAACTGAAGTTGTCATGGCTGAAAAGGTGCTCTAGTACCCACACCTATCATAAAAACAAACTTTTATAGCCTATGAATATGTGCATTCTCGCAACTCTGACCTCAATTTTGAAGAAAAGCTAAAATTTTGAAACAAATTTAGTTTGGTTAAAAAATTGCTTTTATAAACCAAAACATGTGTTCATCACTAAATTATATGAAGTGTAACTGCTATCCTCTTGTTGATTCACTTAAAATCTGACTTTTTCTCTCTTTTTTGGATTCTCTAGCCAAGATTTCTTGCTGCAAATAACCATTCCATTTCCATGGCAGTTATGTCCATAGACTTTTTCACTTACAGAGGAGATTTCCTTCAGATTTCTTTCAACTGCCTGGGAATGACATGGGTATGTGTCAAGAATTATGGGTTTTTGGCAGTCATCAGTGTAGGCTACTTATAACATCAGAGAGTAAGGAAGGAACATAATATCCATTTTGTTCCAATCAATCATATCCCATATAGGTCGAAGCTGCAGGGTTGGCAAAAACCCAGCAAAAACAACTGGTTTTTTGCTGAGTAGTTGGGTTTTTGCTAGGTTTTTGCCAACCCTGTGAAGCTGAGAAGTTGAGCCTGATGGATTTCTTGTCAAACACTTGAATTTCACCCAGTATAACACTCCTTTTCACTTGTAGCACTTTCTCGACTGCTAGCTTCTAAATATTGTTATTCTTGTCAGCAATAGCAGATAAAAGGATATTTTCAGGATGACAAAAGTAACAGTTGTTTTGTAACACTGGACGAATAATGTCTTGGTTGATTGTATGTAGTTTTTGATAGAGCTCAATCATGAAGAAAAAGTTTTTGGCCCCATCCTGGCAAGACTAGTTTGCTTTGATATAGAACCATGCAGTAGGGCGGGTCATACTATGCATTTTTTTTAAATCAATGGAGAGGGGTGTTCAAATGACATATTTTGGTATATAGAACACAATTCTGAAGAAAATATTTAATTCTGATAACCCTAACCTACATCATTTTGCAGTTGATTATTATTAAATTGTTGATTATTTTACTATTGTAGTTACCCCAGAATATGTCTTCTCACGTTTTCTATCATGGCTGCTCACATTCTCTCATATAGAGCATTGTTCTAACTAATTCATATAAACACACATAATGTAATTCATATAATAATAATAATAATATTTAAATACTCAAATAAAAAGGTGTGCCATTCCACTTAATTGTAATTATCATACAGTTTGGTATATGAAATATTTTGACGGTTTTCTGGCGCGCATAAGGCCATTTTCTGAGCCACCTTTCTCAGAGGCTAGAATGTAACGTTTTGTGAAATATTTGAAGTGACTCATGATTTATGAAGCTATTTTACCACCTCGGCTTGCAGTGAGGGGATAGATTTAGTGATTATCTACTGATATTTTTTTTGTTACTGTTCACATGTGAGTATTATTCTGTTATATTTTATCCAAGCCCACATTAACTGTTCCTGCAGCAGAGAGAAAAAGATTCCTGTGAAAGATCTTGCCTACATCAAGGGACAGAAAGAGAAGGTTGGAAGTAAGGGACCCCACCAAATAGGGGGTCCTGATCTACCAGAGCACAAGAGACAGGTGAGGACATTGAAAAGGCAGTGGATGGAAAGGAAGGCAGAGAAAAGGAGAAGGAGCAAGGAGGAAAGTGCTGCAGTAGCAGAGAAGGTAGCCAGGAAGGATGTTGAGAGATTTTTGGCAGATGGTGATGAGGATCTGGAATTGGAGAGAAGTGGTGATGAAGATGAGTTTGTTCCTGAAGTTGAGCTCTTCCCTCAAACTGACCCTGAGCCAGCAGCTTCGGCAAAGGTACAGAAAAACTATGATGAGATTCAAAACATTGCCCTTGCTAGTGTAAGGTATGGCATAGGGCTGAGGCCAACTGCAGCGGTAGCAACAGCAGCTCTGATTGACGCAGGAATCATCACAGAAGACAATACAAGTAAAGTGATTGATAAGAGTAAGGTTAAGAGAGCACAGGAGAAGTTGATGAGAGAGCTGGGGGAACAGTTCGAGAAGAAGTGCAGGGAGGAGGGGGGATCTCTTGCATCCTCTTTGATGGGCGGATTGACTTGACCAATGTGATGATGGAAGCTGAGGGCAGTGACCAATCTTTTCCCGCAAAGATCAAGGAAGAACACTATAGTGTTGTTAGTGAGCCTGGCAGCTACTATCTGTTCTACTTTACCCCAGAGAAAGCAACTAAAGAGGAGTCACATGTGGAGAAGATTGCTAAGGTCCTGTTTGCCTGGCTGAAAGAGAGGGGTTATGATAAGACCTTGTTGGCCATTGGAGGAGACTCAACAAATGTCAATACTGGTGTGAAAGCTGGAGTAATGCGGAAGCTGGAGCTGCACCTGGGGAGAAAGCTGGTCTAGTTGGTGTGCAACCTGCACACTGTTGAACTTCCCCTGCGCCATCTCATTGTTGACCTTGATGGCCCTACTCTGTCAGACAAAAAATTATCCGGGCCAATAGGAAAGCTCCTTGATTCTGCTACAGACTTTGATATCAATCGAAACTTCACCCAAATCTCTGTTGGCCCTCCACTGATCAAGCTTCCTGACAAGGTCATTCAAGATCTCTCAACTGATCAATACTATGGCTATAAAATTGTCTGTGCAGTCAGGGATGGAGTACTTCCTGCAGGGCTGGCTCTGTTAGAGATAGGACCAGTAAACCACAGCCGCTGGCTCACCACAGCAAACAGACTTCTCAGGCTCTGGGTGTCAAAGCACGGACTTAAAGGAAAGAACCTGAAGATTCTGCAATTCATTGTGGAATTCATCATTGGAGTGTATTACCCATGTTGGTTCAACGTGAAGGTCAAGCAATCCTGGATCGAAGGGCCTAGGCACATCCTCTTTCAGCTGGACTGCCTCAAGTCCCAGAGAAAGGAGGTGCTGGATATTGTGATGCCAACTGTGAGAAACGATCTGCTTGGTATGCCCACAGTGAAGTCATCCTCCAAACACTACTCTGCTCTGAGGATCAGAAGGAGAGGATTGAAGGGGTGGAGAGAATCCTGGCCATCAGGGGAGAGGGGGACCCGGACACTCAGCTGGGGGACTCCTCTGTTAGGAGCAGAAGGACACCTGACATCAATTGTGATGCTTCCAGCATCAGTGACTTGATCAGCTGGTCAGAAGGTGTGTCAGAGCCACCTCTCACCTGCTCTCTAAGCACCTCAGAGGTGAAAAACTTCATCAACACCCCCATGGAGGTGCGCAACTGGCCTTGCCACACACAAAGCATTAAGAGGGTTGTTAAAATGGTGACTGAGGCTTCTGCTAAGTACTTCTCACAGGAAAAGAGGGATGGAGGGATCAGGGCTCAGGGCTCAGGAGACCAGCAGGAAGCTGATGTCCAAGTCTGAGTCAAAGCAGGATTTATGCAACCTGGCAAAGTTCAAGATGTCAGGAGAATGATCTTTGTAATTATATCCAGTGATATACATGCAGTTCACCTATTAATAAATATATGTAAAGTTGATTTGGCCTTGTCAATATAAATGATTTACCTTATATCTTTTAATAAAGGGTGATCCAGAGAAATGGGACCCAAAAGAAACCCCTGTAACTCTTAAAGTATAAGTCCTTTTATAAAATCATACGCATCATTCGAAAGAGGATAGTTACAAGTTTGTACAGGATTGTATAGGTTTTGACAATACAAGACAAGATGAGATACAAAACAAAATAAAAGTGTTAGTTAAAACTAACCCTTCAAGATGACTGCATGGACTGTGGAACAGCTGCGTTTCATAACTGAGCAATATTATGAGCATGGAAGAAGTGTAGTTTCAGCTCAAAGATCTTTCAAGACAAATTTTCAGATGTCAAAATCACCTAAGAAAGTAATCCGTTGGTGTGTCAGAAATTTTTACCTAACTGGCAGCATTGGAAAAAGAAAACCAACTGGAAGAGTACGCACAGCAAGGATAGACGAGATCATTAACAGAACACATGAAATTGTACAGGATAATCCTAACATAAGCATCAGACGTGCTTCTCAGCTGTTAGGAGTTGGATATGGAATAACACACCGTATATTCAAGCAAAATTTAATGCTCTTTCCATATAAAATTCAAACAGTGCAACAACTAAACGATGGAGATTTCGCACGAAGACGACAATTCTGTCAATGGATCCAACAGAAGGTAAATGACACCACCAATTTTCTAGCAACTTTGATTATGTCAGACGAAGCCCATTTTCACTTGAATGGAACTGTAAACAAACAAAATTGTCGTTTCTGGGCAACAGAAAATCCATTGAATATTACCGAAGTCCCGTTGCATAGCTGTCAGCGTGTAACTGGTGTGGTTTTACTGCATCTCAGATCATAGGGCCGTACTTTTTCGAGGATTCCACCGGAAACACGGTCACTGTAAATGGTGATTGCTACGAAAAAATGTTGACCGATTTCCTTATTCCTAAATTAAGAGATCTTTGTCTAGAAAACCACTGGTTCCAACAAGATGGAGCTACCTGCCATACCACGAGGAACTGCATGGCAGTTTTGCGTCAAACGTTTCCAGGCAAGTTAATCTCAAGATTTGGAGATGTTGAATGGCCCGCAAGGTCTCCGGATTTTTCTCCCTTAGATTATTATCTCTGGGGATATTTAAAGAGTAGGGTCTACAGAAATAACCCAACGACCTTGCAAGAATTGAAGGCCGCCATCACAAATGAGATACAGGCCATACCACCGCACACTCTTGCAAAAGTGATGCAGAACTTACAAGCGAGAACACTGGAATGCTTGGCAACTAATGGAGCACATTTGAAAGGAGTCATTTTTAAAAAATAAATATTTCATAATAAACTTGTAACTCTACTCTTTCGAATGATATATAGTTTTTATGAAAGGAATTAAATATTAAGAATATTTGGCTTTTTTTTATGGGTCCCATTTATCTGGATCACCCAGTATATTATAAAGGGGTTCAAAAGGGTAAAATTGGCAATTTAGAAATACAAAATGATGTAGGTTAGTTATATCCTATCCAAAAAAGCAGCTCATATTTGAATTCCCCATGTAAAAACACACAATTTAGACACCCCTGATGGTTAGGGTGTGACCGTTGCCCTTCAAAAATCAAAAAATGGTCCTACAATGCTGTTCAAAATTTTAGTGTTGTGTATTTATCTAGGAAACACCCCTGTAAATTTTCTTGGAGATCGGTGCATGTTTGAGCTAGCACCGTCGTACCAGCAAGTATTGCTATTTCAGCTTATGAACTTCATAAATAAGTGTGAAAATAGCACATTTTATCAGATTTTTATTTCCGGGTCTGGAACGCTGACCCACAAATTTTCCACATATTATTTTATTGCATTTAATTTTAATGATGCTCTTTTCTTTTCCCTTGACAGTGATTTGATGTTGTGAATAGAGAATTTAATCATGGATATACGGCAAGATGATGAGTATGTCAGAATGTTATTGGGCACCGTACCCCGAGAAGAAGAAAAGGAAATAAAGGGCTGCAAACTGCCAACTAATAGGCAGGTCTTACTATGTCTGTTAGCAAACCTTCGGGATATGCATTGGGACCAGGCTTTATCTGCCACCATTGACAATGTGCTTTTGCATTACCAGAAGGCGAATGTCCCGACCATTACAGGCAGGAACAATATTGGCCAAGTGATTAAAACTTACTATGACAAAGACTACATGATGCTTATGAAAAAGAATGAGGATAGAAGACGGGCTTGATCCTGGAATTATGAAGTTTAAATCAGAATTGAGCCTGACGATGAAATTTTATAAGAACACAGTGTTGAAAGACATGGCAGCTGCGAAAAAGGGGAAAACTCAGGCCGAACAAGATGCCATCGATACTGACATACTACTCTTTATGAAAAGCATGCTAAGTGACAGAGTAGCTACCTACTCTGGGGGTAAACAAAGTACTCACAGAAAAGGTTCAGAAGCGACAGAAAAGGCAGATGCGAGAAGAGAAGCGACTTCTTCCGTGAATCTCTAGCCCAACCATTTACACGTGGCGACTACAAGGAGCTGGTAGAGCTTTGTCTGCTGCTTGTAACTAAAGGATCCGAGCCAGTGAACTTCACAATGGTCTACCCCAGCGCACTTCACAAAGCAAGGTGGATGGCTAAACTGCTCTATACCCTCAAGATTGTTCTTTTGTCAGGCCAGATCAAAGAGCAGTTTCCCAAAGCCGAGGTTGTGACAAAGTCAAATCAGCAAGTTAGAATGGTTTGCTGTGTTCACAGTCGCTGTTTATGTCCCATGGTAGATTGTTTGCCCCGTTCCAGGAAGTGCGCCACCGAATGACAAATTTGGTCGAAACTTTGGCTGAATTTGCCCCATATGATGCCACAATAGTTGACAAAGCACGTGTGGCACTCGGTAGACACACTTGGTACCTAACTGAGGAGTTGGCCCCACTGGCTTTGTTCTCGTCCCAAGTACAAGGACAAAAGAGGAGATGAGGAAGGCCCTTCTTTGCCATGAAGGCACTGAAGTTACTAAGAGAGTGGGGCTCAATCATGGGGGCTATGGAAAGCCATATCTTCCCCCTGTCCCAGAAAGTGGCACTGCCCTGGTGGACCTAATTGGGCCTGACTCAAGCCGGTTCTTCACCATTTTAGGCATGCCCTATCAGTTTCTCCACAGTCCAGCCAGTGATTGGGCGGATCATGACGACTACCTGAACATGAAACGGGTTGTGGACAAGCTTCAGGTCGTCAATGAGGCTGCAGAGCGTGGTGTAAAACTTTGCCATGACTTTCTTAATGTTGCCAGGGATGAGGAGCGCTTTCAAGAAGTCCTTCAAGTAGTTGAAAATGACAGACTCCACGTTCCTAATCAGCGCAAACGATCATCTGCTTCCGAACAGAAATCATGGTTTCTTGCTCTAGAGAAATAATACCTTGTGAATATATGATAAAACCCCTTAATGTACCATGAGAGAATAAGAATGATTAACTTTTTTGTGTTAGTGATAACAGCTTTTAATTAAGACAGGCAAATAATTTGTGTTAATATCCCTTATGATGGTTGTGTAATCTCATATATAGGCGCGTATGCCGTATAAGCAAAATCGCTATTTTTCAAATTGCTGGTGCTCACTCGAATATGCATGAATCTTCAAAAAATTGCATGTGGGTATTTTTTATATCAATATGCAACACCAAAATTTTGAACAGCATTGTAGGACAAAGTTGGGGCAACTGTCACACCCTACTGATGGTAGGATTTCCTTCAGATTCATGTTGTCACCTGAGTATGACCCACCCTAATGCAGGAGCATTGAAGTTCAGTATAAAATGAGCAATCCTTTGAAGTGTCTCTGATGGTTTTTTGTGCAACATGTAATAATGTAAGAAACAATTTGCTTTTGTCAGCCACTGTGCATTATTGAGAGACCCAGGTTGAGCAGTTTCTAACAATTTGATAGCTGGACCTCTGTCATGACTATTTTGAATTGACAAACATCTGCTAGCACTTCTTCTGTTAAGTCCATCACTTTTTCAGCAAGAGGTGAAAATTTTGCAATTGGTCTGTTCTTTGGATCAAAGTTCAGATTCTTGCCAATCTTGCCCTGTGAACTTCTAGGTCCTGTCATTTGCCCATCACGAACTTCAGGTATTTTCTCAAGGGAAGCTCATCAGTGTGAAGTAAGCAAATAAACCATTGTAATGGTTTTCCTAATGTCAGCTCTAGTTTTCTAATTATTCCATTTGATTTACCTGTATTTACATTAGTTGCATCACAAACTACTGCTTTTAAAGTCGATGCAGAGTTGGTATCAGTAATTACCGATATAATTTCTCTAGCAACATCACTTGCCCTTCCACTTTCAGCAGCAAGATGGTCAATGTATTCTTTTCCTGGAAATGAAACTAACACATAGTGGTCTTCATTCAAAGTCCGCTGGCATTCACTTTTGAAAGAGTTTTATCAATTTTTCTATCAAATCCAAGGCAAACTATTCCTTTATTCTGTTCTTCAAGCTTCTTTCTTTCTATGCTTCTCCACAAGGTTCTTTGATGATGTAGTTTACTGGGATCAATCCTAGTATTTTCAGATAATAAATTAAGATCTTTTAAGACATCATTAGCAATTAAACAAGCATCACGGTTGCTTATTTTGCATTGATCAACTGCCTTGCATATTTCTGGATATTGGTGTCGATTTTGAGAAATGTTAGCTTCTGTATCTAACTCATACTCGCTCAATTTGAAATCTTCATTTTGATGACTTTTTTCAGTTTCAGAGTTGATCTCACCAATATCACAAGGATTCAACTGCATTTCCCGGACAAAACTCTTTTGTTTATCTCTTTTATGCTTTCTGTTTTCTATTTGTTGTAGTTTTGAAGTTTTCACTTTGTCCAACTTACCTATAATCATTTTTCATTCAGTATGTTGATCAATCCAGAACTCCCATTCATCATTCAGGATTTTCCCCACCTTAGCGCATTTACACACACTTCTTTTACAAGGACCAGAGGCATAGCAATTGCAGCAACATATGTCAAATAAATTTCTGAAGGAATCATATTTACTTTGATAAGTGCTGGAAGATCTTTTACTCATGGGATATTTTCTAAGTTCTTGTCCCTTCTCAATTAATCTCTTTATCTTAATTACTATGCTTTTGAAGTCAATTGTTGGAATGGAAGCACAGGTATATATATATATCATTCACTTCTTCCATGATAATTTCAGCATATTTCTGAGTGCTAAATGTTGCAGTAATGAGCTTATGTTTAAGATAAGCTTTGAATACATCCTCACAAGTTGGTAATTGGTTGACAGGAAGCTCTGCTTGCATTCCAAAAACAGAATGCTTCACTTTTTCTCTTGTTATACTAGAAGAGGCTATTGCAAGCTATGCTATTAATCTAAAACAAAAGAAAATAAAATGCTGAATCAGGAAACACATGATAGATCAAACAAATGATTGGTCACAAATACACATGTAGGCACACAAATACACATGATAGGTCAAACACATATGGGTCCTACACTTTAAAATAAGCAAAAACAATGTTTGCTAATGGTTTTTTTGATAGACACTGGCATTAATTGAGTTTTTTGTTGAGATCCTCATACCTGTGAGGCAAAAAATTAAATTAAGGAGACATGCTAAAAGGGATCTTTTGTGACCTTTGTTTGCAATTTAGTTTTTCATAGTTGCCAGCACTGAAATTAATATTTCTAAAAGATTATGACTTATGGGTCATTCCATGTCAGTTCAACAGTGAAAAAAATGTGACTATCACTGATTTTTTTTTAAATTGGCACACTTATAGATCTCTATGAGAAAAACAGAATGGCACTTGTTTCAACACTCTAGGTCATGATTCCGGAGATATGGCCATTCAAATTTTGTAAAAAAAAGGTCAATTTCCAAGGTCATACCATATTTCAACATGAAATATCTCGGCTCCTATTGTACTTACAGAGACCATTTAAACACTACTTTAAAGCTTTTAAGCAGATCTACAACTTTGTTTCTATTCATATTTTACATCAGTGGTCAAAAAAAAAGTTGATCTTATTTTTGACCTTTGACCTTGTGTAGGTCATTTGATGTCACAACTGATTTTCTCCTCCTTTCACCCAACTTTGGGTACACATGCCTACCTTAACCTAAAACAAGATTTTTAGTGTTAAGTTAGTATAGACGCTACAGCCATTTCAGTGGACCATGCCCACCTCCATTTTGACCAAGTCATTTTTCCACCAAACTTTAGAGCACCGTATCTTTGGAACTGTTTGAGCTAGTGTTGAAAAAAATACCATTAGATTTTTCTTACCAAGATATATAATGTCTGCTAATTTTCAAAGAAATTGGTAATTATCTAACCTAACCTAACCCAGTTATTTGGTTGAATAAGTATCCAGCCCTATTACAAAATTTTTTTTTTTTTTATATTTCAGAGAATTATATAATATAGGTAATTTAAATTACATAATTAATTAATTTATATGGACATTCAAAAGTGTGAAGAACTTCGAACCTGCTATCCTGTTTAAAGGTAAAGCTATGTACGTATATAAGTACCTTATACTAGGCTATAGGTACTACCCTATAGAATAAGTTCAGTTTTAAGAGTTAGACGAGTTTTAATAGAATTACCTAACTTTGTGTATTTATTCATTGTGTACAACAGTATGTACCCATGTGAAAATAAGCTTATTTAAACCTTGGAGCAAGGATTTTTTTGGCATCTGTATTCATTCCAATCTGTAAATCAAACTGCACATTTTTTCTTGTTGTAGACCTATGAAACAAGATCAGTAGGTCCCAAATTTTATTTGTGCCACCTAAGCAAAAATAGCTTTTAACAGGGTTGGATACAATGAATAATTATAATTGTATTTTTAATTAATTGATCTTAATTTCCATTAATTGTATTGTAATTGATTCAAAATAAAATAAAAATAAAGGTAATTGTAAGTGATTTTTGAGCTATAACTGATGTAATTGATGTAATTGATCAATTAATGTCAATTGTTAAAAATTATACCCCTAGATCTGGCAGTCATACATCATCCAATGAAAATAAACCTTTGATAGTTTATTTAGTTATACTTAGATATAGATATATATTTTTATAAATATATATTTATTTTAGATATATATTTAGATATATAGAATAGATAGTTATATTTGTGTAATTGTAATTGATTCAGACAAAATTAATTGTAATTGCAATTGATCTTGAAATTGTGAAGTACAATACTGACTGTAATTAATTTGAAGAAAAATAAAAAAAATTGTAATTGTTTCCATTTTGTGTAATTGAACCCAACCCTGGCTTTTAAGCTACATATGTTTTTTTTTCTTTTTAGATAAACATGGATTTCAGCAGTTTGAATATGGGCAGGTTCTGTTATGACCCATTTAAAAAACACAAAGGAAAAGTGAAAAAAGGCATTCATGCATTGACTAAAAATTTGATTGATCAAAATCCTGAATTGAAAATAACAAATAATCATAAAGCACATGCAACCTGTCAAAATATACTTGCAAATCGTCCATCCCCAATGCCTGAATGTGAACTACATGAAAAATCACCATCCACCTCATCAAGTGCCCCATCTGAGCTAGAAACTGCTGGAGATGTAGTTGAAATGCAGTATGAGTTTAGTAAATTCAATGCTTCATTGGCCACACTTGATGAGACCCCAATAAAAACCATGTAAACTCTCTGACAGCGCTGGTTACGCAAAGAGAAAGTTGAGGAAAGTAGTAGTAGTTGTGAAAAGAAAGCTTGAACTTGCAACTAAACAACCAATTTCATGCAGCGACTCAGATGATACAGAAGTGGAGATTCTTCAACAACTAAAAGAGAAATTTAATCAAGTGACAAGTCAAAGTGAAAAACTGACAATTCTTACTATCCTACCAAAAAGATGGACACAAGTAAAGATCAGAGAAGAATTTAAGTGCTCAGATTACATGGCTAGGCAAGCAAAGAGTTTGGTGAGGGAGAAGGGAGTGCTTCCAACTCCTAATCCACATTTGGGGAAATGCCTGAATAGTGAAACGGCTGCCAAAGTAATTGACTTCTATCATTCACCAGATGTGAGTTGACAAATGGCAGGGTTGAAAGACTATGTTTCTGTAAAAGGAGCTGATAGTAGGCAGGAAAGAAAACAAAAATCGCTAATCTTATGCAACCTAAAAGAAGCATTTGAGCTTTTTAAAACAAACCATCCAACGATTAAAATAGGAGTTTCAAAATTTGCAGAGCTTCGGCCAAAAGAATGTGTGTTGCCAGGTGCCAGTGGAACACATTCTGTCTGCATTTGCACTAAGCACCAGAATGTCAAACTCATGATGGCAGCATAGGTAGGATAAATAATTACCTTGAAAGGCGTATCCAAATACTTTATTATTATTATAAATGTAACAATAATGGCTTCCATAAAATATATTGTAAATACCTAATAACTGCCTTTTTTAAATATAAAGTTATGTTGATGCCTCTTTTTTCATGGTTTCACCCAGCTAGACAAGATTTGGTTCTTATAACTCAACTGGTAAAAATAAAGGAATAGGTCTGCATTTGCACTAAGCACCAGAATGTCAAACTCATGATGGCAGCATAGGTAGGATAAATAATTACCTTGAAAGTAGTGATGGGACGATTAATCGGAATCGGAATCGGAATCGAGAATCAGAAGAATCGAGCATTTTTCAGGAATCGGAATCGAGAGAATTGTACCATGATTTCCGATTCTTTAACTTTTAATTGAACCAGTTTTGCAATGTAAACTTTAAAATTTAAATGAAAGAGGATAACAAATTTTATTTTTATTGTATTGTAGCTATACATTAAAACATGTATATCCATGATGTGTAATCAAGAAGATTAAAATGAATTGTTACAACTTACAGTTGATTTTTATTTTTAAACCAATCTATTATAATTTATAATACCATACTCATAATGTAAATAGTTAATCTTACCATAGTAAAATATGACAATTTCCAGAAAAACAAGTATAGAATTATATTTAAAAATATTGAGAATCGGAATCGGAATCGAGACTTTTTAGTGGTATCGGAATCGAGACTTTTTAGTGGTATCGGAATCGGAATCGTTAAAAATTTTGGTATCGTCCCATCACTACTTGAAAGGCGTATCCAAATACTTTATTATTATTATAAATGTAACAATAATGGCTTCCATAAAATATATTGTAAATACCTAATAACTGCCTTTTTTAAATATAAAGTTATGTTGATGCCTCTTTTTTCATGGTTTCACCCAGCTAGACAAGATTTGGTTCTTATAACTCAACTGGTAAAAATAAAGGAATAGGTTATTTTAATATACATATTAAAAGGCAAATTGTCTTTGAAAATAGCAGACATTATAGATCTCAGTGAGACAAATCTAATGGTACTTTTCTCAACACTCTAGCTCAAACAGTTCCAAAGAAATGGTGCTCCAAAGTTTGGTGGAAAAAGGTACTTGGTCAAAATGGAGGTAGGTATGGTCCACTGAAATGGTTGTAGCGTCTATACTAACTTAATCAACACTAAAAATCTTGTTCTAGGTTAAGGTAGACATGTGTACCCAAAATTGGGTGAAAGGAGAAAAAAATCGGTTGTGAGAGCAAATGACCTACAGAAGGTCAAATGTCAAAATTAAGATCAACTTTTTTTTTTACCACTGAGGTAAAATATGAATAGAAAAAGTTGTAGATCTGCTTAAAGGCTTTAAAATAGTATTTAAATGGTCTCTGTACGTGCAATAGGTGGTGAGATATTTCATGTTGAAATATGATATGACCTTGGAAATTGACCTTTTTTTACAAAATTTGAATGGCCATATCTCTGAAAACATATGACCTAAAGTGTTGAAACAAGTGCCATTCTGTTTTTCTCACCGAGATCTATAAGTGTGCCAATTTTCAAAAAAATTGGTGATGGTCACGTTTTTTCTACCCAAAATTCTGTTGAACTGACATGGAATGATCCTTATTCCTTAATCAGTGACTACTCTGGCATCTTTTTCAGCATGTTTCATTAAATTAATTTTCAACCCACCCTAGTGGATAAGCCTGTGTTTGAATTAGGCTTTGTTGTGAACTGTAATGTAAAGTGTATGACAGGCATATATAGTTTTTCCATTAGATAATAGAAATGATGTTGTGGGGGATTTGTAAAGTCTCCATATGTTTTTGGATTGGCCTTTCCATCTCAACCAGATACTTTCATTTTAGGGACAGTCTTGTCAAATGATAATTAGGTATGGTAGGATAAGTGTGGTTATTATTATTATTATTATTTTATTAATTGTCTTTATTTAAATACCAGTATGTATTAGATATGGCAAAAGATGTAGGGTTAGATAGGTAATTACTAAGTATTTTGTTTTTTGGGGGATTTCAGCAGGTTTCAAAGGTTTTTGTATTGGCCAAATAGTTAATTTATTATAAAGAAGGATTGATAGACCACCGAGTAGTGGTGGGAAGGAAAGATTTTTCAGAGGCCAAAGTAACGCTGGTGGCAATGACTTGTTCCTCAAAGGTGGTAGGGTAGGTTCAACAGAAGGGATCATCACCGAGATCATCTCTCTTGCGGATGACCTAAAACTTAAGACAGACAGAGGAATGTTAATGGGTATTTTACCGCGAATGAATGCCAGTGACCACGCCCTCATTAAGGTCATTGGCATCAACGAGAGGGTGCAAGACTTGTGCGTCCCGCTGGGTGTGAGGTTTATTGACCCAGTCAACACATTTTCGGGTAGGTGGGACCTTTACCAGAGGGATGGTGTCCACCTCAATAACAAGGGTAAAGGTGTGCTAGGTGCGCTGCTCGACCGGCACCTATACAGAATGGTGAGGTTGAGTCCAGGGAGAGATGATGGGCCCCCACTGGGGAGGGATAATGATGAGCCAGTGGCGGACGTACCTTCAACTGAAGGGTGCGTCGAGGTACAGGTGGGTGACCCTCCTTCCACATTGGAGGGGGCTCAGGCTCCTGCGGAAATTGCCCCCTCGTTAGTGAGGGGCTCTTCGACTTCCGACAGCCCTGGCTGTTCGGGAAATGGGTCGTGCTAGGGGGCGGTCAACTGATCGAGGTTTTCAAGCTCTTACGTGGGTTCAACGATGTCGATTTTAGAAGTATGTTTAGTTTAAATGATAACCCAACTCGCAACAATGGTTGGAAGCTGGATTTGAAATGGTTTAGGACTAGTGTGTGTGGGAATTACTTTACGTATAAGATCTGTGACACATGGAACAGGTTACCTTCGGAAGTTGTGAACAGTTCCTCTGTGGATCAGTTCAAGAAAAGGTTAGACCAAATCTTGCACACTATTTGAGTGTGTAGAAAATTTTCCCTGGCACCCGTTGCCATCGGTACCTCCTCGGTATGGGCCACAAGGCCTTTTGAGGTACTTCTTTTCCTTGTAACTCACTCACTCTCTCTCTCTCTCTCTCTCTGAATACTCTCATAGTTTAAGACTAAAACATAAGAAAACTCTGCAGGAGATCGCTTGCACGGTGTCTCTGTGAGCAAGCTAAATATAGAGCTATTTATATATTCTCCACTTTCCTGTAAAATTTCCTTGGCTACTTTTCCAGGGTCAAGGTATTTTCTTCAACCTTTTTCCGTACCTGCCTCTGGCAGGGAGGGAGCGGAGGGTGGGGAGAGAGCCTTCTACTTTTCTATCCAGTTTTCTACTACTGCTAGGATAGTTGAAAGAAAAATAAACTTTTACAAAATTTTCCCTGGCACCCGTTGCCATTGGTACCTCCTCAGTATGGGCCGCAAGGCCTTTTGAGGTACTTCTTTTCCTTGTAACTCCTTGTAACTCTCTCTCTCTCTCTCTCTCTCTCTCTCTGTGCAGGGGTTATAAAGGTTATGCACGTTCCTTCTTGGTGTTGTAAACTTTCTACTTGGGGTGTGACAGCCCTCCGGTCCCGAGTCGTGGGATTCTAGAGAAATTGGCTGCCAATTCCTTTAGGTTCTCTCTCTTTCGGGAGGGGGGGGTGAAGTCTGTTGTACAAACCTGTCCATGTGGGTTACTAGGACCCCTTCCCATCCCTACTCTGTCCTTTTAGCTTAGGTTAAGGATGCTCTCCTCTGACTAAATACTAAATTTTTTTTTTTTTTTTTTTTCCCCCCTACTCTTACTATTAGGACCCTACTGCTACCTCATGCATGGGAAGAGAGGCTTTGGAACCTCTATAAACACCACCATTTCACTTCAGTTATAGGTAAATAATTAGAGGGGATAATAGGGGGTAGGATTGTTGACCATTTGGATTCCTACAAGCTACTTGGGGACTCCAACATGGGTTTAGACGGCATAGGTCATGTCTCACTCACTTGCTCGAGTTTTTCCACGTCATGTTGAGTGAGTATGATAAGAGTAGGGCAATTGATGAGAAAGCCTTTGATAAGGTACCTCACCACCGGCTAATGGCCAAAGTGCGTGCGCTGGGTATGGTGGGGAAGTAGGTAGGTTGATTGAAAACCAGCTGAAGAATGCCACAAAGTTAATCCCTTCCATTAGGCATATGGGCTACAATCGACAGTTATGTGAACAGTTCCTCTGTGGATCATTTCAAGAAAAGGTTAGACTAAATCCTGCACACTATTTAAGTGTGTAGAAAATTTCCCCTTGTTTTCATTGGTACCTCCTTGGTATGGGCCGCAAGGCCTTTTGAGGTACTTCTTTTCCTTGTAACTTTCTCTCTCTCTCTCTCTCTCGCAGGGGGTATAAAGGTTATGACATTTCTTCTGGATGTTGTAAACTTTATACTTCGGGTGTGACAGCCCTCCGGTCCTGAGTCGTGGGATTCTAGAGAAATTGGCTGCCAGTTCCTTTAGGTTCTCTCTCTTTTTCGGGAGGGTGGGTAAAGTATGTTGTACAATCCTGTCCCGTGGGTTACTAGGACCCCATCCCATCCCATCCCATCCCTACTCTGTCCTTTTAGCTTACATTAAGGATGTTCTCCTCTGACTGGAAAAAAAAAAAAAAAAAAACTTTTCTTTTAGTATTAAGTATTTTTCTCTTCTTTTACTATTAGGACCCTACTGCTACCTCATGCATGGGAAGAAAGGCTTTGGAACCTCTATAAATAACACCATTTAACGCTTGTAGATTGTGAGAGACTGGGATGGAGGGGTCCCAGGCATAGGGGCATGATGAATGGAGTGTGGCTAGTGCCCCATTAAGCCCATTCCTAACGAGTAATGGCCTGACCAGCCCCCTGCGACCGTTCTTTGGTGACCAATTGATGGTGCTTGGCTGTACTGCTCTGAGGTGAGAGAGCTTTACTGCCCAGCTGGCTGCCAGGCCAGCGTAAAGTCTCGGGCGTAGACTCTGGGTCTGGTGGGATATCCCTTAAACACTGGATTCTAAGAGTCTGGCCGCTTGTGAGTGAATAGTAAGACTTAGTAAGGGGCTGCATCTCGCTGTCGCTCCTGGCAGGAAATCCGTGATGACTGCGTCACAAGTGTTTGTCAGTTGGTAGCTGCGACACGTTTGGGACTGTCCGGCCCTGGGGAGACCTTTGGTCGGTGCGGCAGCAGCGAGAGGTGTAGTCTTCTGGAAGGGATGAATGTCACTTGCAAGTAGGTGGAGGCGTCTACATGCAGGATGAATTCACCCACCCCACTTTTTTATATACTGGTCAGAACGTTTTTGATAGTTTTCATTGCTAGAACACTATCTTATTCAGAGTATTCAGAAAAAATAAAAAGAGAGAAAATATGGCAGGGCCAGCTAAATTGAAAGCAGAATGCTTTAAATGTAAAGTTAATCATTGGTGCGTTGACTTCCCTGAAGGTAGTATCAGCAATATCACATCCCTTAGTGTATGTTTGTTTTGTAAACTTAAAGACAACCACAAAAAGGAAGTTAAAGAGCTAAAAGAATTAGTAAAAAAGCTTGAAGCTAGGGTCATCGCACTGGAAATCCAACCCAGTGGACAAGATCAAACTAAAAACACACCAGCAGATTTAAACTGTAAGATTAAGCATCTAGAACAAAGCGTGGCACGCTTGGAAAACACGGTGACTATTCCGGAAAATAGAACGGAGGAACAAGAATTCAAATTGGTCAAAAATAAAAGACCCTCCAAACCAAAACCAAAACATAAGGATTTGGAACCCATTACCATCAAAAATAAGTTTCACTTACTTGCTGATGAGGAGGATGAATCCTTTTTAATTGGGGATTCTATGGTAAGGAATCAAGGGGACTTTTTCGGAGCAAGACGGGTGACCAAGAGAAAACTCCGATGCTTTCCGGGTGCCACAAGCCAGATAATTAATAGGGAATTAGGCAAAATTAATATAAAGAATAAGAGTTGCTCTATCATTGTCCATGTTGGTGGCAATGACGTTTTTCTGGGAGGGACAGGAGGGCAAACAGAGCCCATTATAAAAGAATTCAAGAACCTAACTGACAAGGTTAGGGATAGGACAGACATGGGTATGGTTGTAGGAATTCTCCCTCGAATGCGTGCTAGTGACTATACTCTAAGTAAAGCCATTAGCTTAAATAAAAGAGTTAAACGCATGTGTGATGAAAAAGGCCTAAAGTTTATCGATTTTTGGCCTACATTCTACGGAAATGGGGAATACTTTGGTTCGGACGGGATACATTTTAACCAGAAGGGGAAAAAGTAGTATGGTGATTTACTGAACATTAATTTGTATAATCTTTTTAAACTAGGACCTCCCAAACCAGCAATTGATCGTGCTCCCCAAACAGTTAAACCTACTCCCCCAGCAGTTAGTCCCCCTCCCCCAGCAGGTAGTCACCCTCCCCCAGTAGTTAGTCACCCTCCCCCAGTAGTTAGTGACTCTCCTTCCACGTTGGAGGGGGCTCAGGCTCCTGTGGAGATTGTCCCCTCGTTAGTGAGGGGCTCTTCAACTCCCGAAAGCCCTGGCTGTTCGGGAAACGGGTCGTGCTAGGGGGCGGTCAGAATAGGGGAAGCTCCCTCCGTGCAATGCTTTTTAATGCTAGGTCGATCAGGAACAAGTTTTGCGAGCTATGGGTGCTCTTAGCATCAGAATACCAGGATATTGTTGCTATCACCGAGTCCTGGATTCATACTGATCGTAGGGACTACGTTGGGGAGTTCGAAATTCCTAGAATGTTTCGCAAAGACCGCACCCGTGGGGAGGGGGGTGGGGTACTAATATACGTCAGAGACATGTTGAGTCTGGTTGACTGCCAGTTCCAGTCAGAATGGAAGCAGCTTGGCGTCGATCTGAACGTGGGAGGGACGAGCTATAGGTTAATCTTGGTGTACAGACCTCTGCATCTCCTCCTCGAGGAGGATACAGCACTGTACACCAAACTCAGTACTTGGGGATAGGGTGTGTGTAGTTTTAGGAGACTTCAACTGTCGCGGCATAAAGTGGGAAAACAGGACTGCCGATGCTGAAGGGAGGAGGCTAGTTGACTTTGCTGATGAAAACTTCCTCACTCAGTGGGTCAACAAGCCTACACAAGGCGAAAGCATTCTAGACTTAGTGTTCACGACCGAAGACAACCTCGTCACTGGCCTCACCATTGACGAATCATTGGGCGGGAGTGATCACGGTCTTATTAGGTTTCGTGTGTGGGTCCCTCGGGTGAAACATAGTAACTCGAGAGGCAGTAAGCTCGATCTCCGGTGGGCGAACTTTGTTAGCCTCAGGGATAGCGTAGGAGATGGGGTTAGAGGTTGGCGGTGATGTTGAGGGAGTGTGGACTGCATTCCGGGATGAGTTTATGGTGCTGCAGTCTGCTGCCATACACTCAAAACCGGTCACCCCTGCTTCAACGCAGCCTAGGTGGTTCAATCGTGACATTGCTTCGGCTATCCGAAATAGAAAGTAGCGTATAGGAGGGCGAAGGCCAATCGTTCCCACGAGAACACTGAAGCGTATGTCCACCTGTGTAGGGAAGTGAAGGCGAAGGTTAGGCTAGCGAAACCTAACGAAGAACTACGGGTGGCAAGCCTCTGCAAGGGGAGCCCTAAGGAGTTCTTCAGTTATGTTAATAGTAGAAAGCCCATTAGAAGCATGATAGGTCCGTTAAAGGATGGAAGCGGCGTTCTGCGGACCTCCGACGCGGACATCGCTAATGTGCTTAATGAGCACTTTGCGGGAGTGTTCACCAGGGAGGATACCCGCGTCATCCCCGAGCCAGGCGTGAGGCATGAAGGTGCTGGCCTGGATAGTGTTAGATGTACCGCGACAGTCGTTGCCGATAGAATAGACAAACTGAGCACGTTTAAGGCTCCTGGGCCAGACCAGTTTCTCCCCAGTGTTGCGAGAAGTGCGCGACCAGGTGGCTCCCCACCTGGCTACAGTCTTCAACAAATCGTTGAAGATGGGCCAGGTGCCTGGTGACTGGAGGGAAGCCAACGTGACCCCTATCTTTAAGAAAGGGGATCACGAAAGTTCAGGGAACTATCGTCCCATTAGTCTCACTTCAGTTGTAGGTAAATTATTAGAAGGGATAATAGCTGATAGGATCGTTGACCATTTGGATTCCTACAAGCTGCTTGGGGACTCCCAACATGGGTTTAGACGGCATAGGTCGTGTCTCACCAACTTGCTCGAGTTTTTCCACGTCATGTTGAGTGAGTACGATAAGAGTAGGGCGATTGATATACTTTATCTCGACTTTCAGAAAGCCTTTGATAAGGTACCTCACCGCCGGCTAATGGCGAAAGTGCGCGCGCTGGGTATCGGTGGGGAAATAGGTAGGTGGATTGAAAACTGGCTGAGGAATAGGCGGCAGAGGGTGGTAATTAAAGGGGCTAGTTCGGGTTGGGCCTCGGTCACTAGTGGGGTTCCTCAGGGTTCCGTTTTGGGGCCACTGTTGTTTATCATTTACATAAATGATATCGACGGTGGCATCGTCAGTCGGATCGCCAAATTCGCTGATGACACCAAGCTTGGGGCCAATGTTGGGACGCCCGAAGCGATCGAGGAACTGCGTGCGGACCTAGGTAGGATAGGAGAGTGGTCCGAAAAATGGCAAATGCCGTTTAACTTGGGTAAATGCAAAGTGATGCACATTGGCTACGCCAATCCCAAGTCGGACTACTCGATGTTGGGTAGTAATATCGAGGTGACTGATTTAGAAAAGGACTTGGGTGTGCTAATTAGCAGCGACCTTAAGTTTACGAAACAGTGTGTAGAGGTGGAAAAGAAAGCCCAGAAACTATTGGGTTATATCAGGAGGCAATTTCAGTTTCGGAACAAGGAGATTGTGCTCTCACTGTACAATTCCCTTGTTCGGCCGCACCTGGAGTATGCTGTGCAGTTCTGGTCACCCACCCTCAGGAAAGATATTGAGAGGCTGGAGCGAGTGCAGGCGAGGGCCACAAAGTTAATCCCTTCCGTTAGGCATATGGGCTACAATCGACGGTTACGCGCCCTGAACTTGTTTTCGCTTGAAACTCGGAGGCTGCGCGGTCAACTGATCGAGGTTTTCAAGCTCTTACGTGGGTTCAACGATGTCGATTTTAGAAGTATGTTTAGTTTAAATGATAACCCAACTCGCAACAATGGTTGGAAGTTGGATTTGAAACGGTTTAGGACTAGTGTGTGTGGGAATTACTTTACGTATAAGATCTGTGACACATGGAACAGGTTACCTTCGGAAGTTGTGAACAGTTCCTCTGTGGATCAGTTCAAGAAAAGGGTAGACGAAATCTTGCACACTATTTGAGTGTGTAAAGACATTTAGGACCTCAGTCTGCGGAAATTTCTTTTCCTATAAAATAGTTAATATCTGGAACCAATTTCCCTCAGAGGTTGTTTCCAGTCAAAGTGTAAATGTGTTCAAAAATAGGCTAGACAAAGTACTGAATACTCTCATAGTTTAAGACTAAAACATAAGAAAACTCTGCAGGAGTTCGCTTGCACAGTGTCTCTGTGAGCAAGCTAAATATAGAGCTATTTATATATTCTCGACTTTCCTGTAAAATTTCCTTGGCTACTTTTCCAGGGTCAAGGTATTTTCTTCAACCTTTTTCCGTACCTGCCTCTGGCAGGGAGGGAGCCTTCTACTTTTCTATCCAGTTCTCTACTACTGCTAGGATAGTTGAAAGAAAAATAAACTTTTACAAAATTTTCCCTGGCACCCGTTGCCATTGGTACCTCCTCAGTATGGGCCGCAAGGCCTTTTGAGGTACTTCTTTTCCTTGTAACTCCTTGTAACACGCTCTCTCTCTCTCCGCAGGGAGTATAAAGGTTATGCACATTCCTTCTGGGTGTTGTAAACTTTATACTTGGGGTGTGACAGCCCTCCAGTCCCGAGTCGTGGGATTCTAGAGAAATTGGCTGCCAATTCCTTTAGGTTCTCTCTCTTTCGGGAGGGCGGGTGAAGTCTGTTGTACAAACCTGTCCCCGTGGGTTACTAGGACCCCTTCCCATCCCTACTCTGTCCTTTTAGCTTAGGTTAAGGATGCTCTCCTCTGACTAAATACTAAATTTTTTTTTTTCCCCTACTCTTACTATTAGGACCCTACTGCTACTTCATGTGTGGAAAGAGAAGCTTTGGAACCTCTATAAACACCACCATTTCACTACAGTTGTAGGTAAATAATTAGAGGGGATAATAGCGGGTAGGATTGTTGACCATTTGGATTCCTACAAGCTACTTGGGGACTCCAACATGGGTTTAGACGGCATAGGTCATGTCTCACTAGCTTGCTTGAGTTTTTCCACATCATGTTGAGTATGTATGATAAGAGTAGGGCAATTGATGAGAAAGCCTTTGATAAGGTACCTCACCACCAGCTAATGGCCAAAGTGCACACGCTGGGTATGGTGGGGAAGTAGGTAGGTTGATTGAAAACTGGCTGAAGAATGCCACAAAGTTAATCCCTTCCATTAGGCATATGGGCTACAATCGACACTTACGTGACGCGGGTTCAAAGATGTCGATTTTAGAAGCACATTTAGTTTAAATGATAACCCAACTCGTAACAATGGTTGGAAGTTGGATTTGAAACGGTTTAGGACTAGTGTGTGTGGGAATTACTTTACGTATAAGATCTGTGACACGTGGAACAGGTTACCTTCAGAAGCTGTGAACAGTTCCTCTGTGGATCGTTTCAAGGAAAGATTAGACCAAATCCTGCACACTATTTAAGTGTGTAGAAAATTTCCCCTTGTTTTCATTGGTACCTCCTCGGTATGGGCCTTTTGAGGTACTTCTTTTCCTTGTTACTCCTTGTAACTCTCTCACCCGTGGGGAGGGGTACTAATATACGTCAGAGACACGTTGAGTCCGGTTGACTGCCAGTTCCGGTTGGAATGGGAGCTGCTTGGCATTGATCTGAACATGGGAGTGACGAACTATAGGTTAATCTTGGTGTACAGACCTCCACATCTCCTCCTCGAGGAGGATACAGCCCTGTACACCAAACTCAGTAGCCTGCTAGGGGATAGGGTGTGTGTAGTTTTAGGAGACTTCAACTGTCGCGGAATAAAGTGGGAAAACAGGACTGCCGATGCTGAAGGGAGGAGGCTAGTTGACTTTGCTGATGAGAACTTCCTCACTCAGTGGGTCAACGAGCCTACACGAGGCAAAAGCGTTCTAGACTTAGTATTCATGACCGAAGACAACCTCATCACTGGCCTCACCGTTGACGAATCATTGGGCGGGAGTGATCACGGTCTTATTAGGTTTCGTGTGTGCATCCCTCGGGTGAAACGTAGTAACTCGAGAGGCAGTAAGCTCGATCTCCAGCGGGCAGACTTTGTTAGCCTCAGGGGTAGCGTAGGAGAGATGGGGTTAGAGGTTGGCGGCGATGTTGAGGGAGTGTGGAGTGCATTCCGGGACGAGTTTATGGTGACATCGCTTCGGCTATCCGAAATAGGAAAGTAGCATATAGGAGGGCAAAGGCCAATTGTTCCCACGAGAACACTGAAGCGTATGTCCGCCTGTGTAGGGAAATGAAGGCGAAGGTTAGGCTAGCGAAACCTAACGAAGAACTACGGGTGGCAAGCCTCTGCAAGGGGAACCCTAAGGAATTCTTCAGTTATGTTAATAGTAGAAAGCCCATTAGAAGCATGATAGGACCGTTAAAGGACGGAAGCGGCGTTCTGCAGACCTCCGACGCGGACATTGCCACTGTGCTTAATGAGTACTTTGCGGGAGTGTTCACCAGGGAGGACACCCGCATCATCCCCGAGCCAGGCGTGAGGCACGAAGGTGCTGGCCTGGATAGTGTTCGATGTACCACGACAGTCATTGCCGATAAAATAGACAAACTGAGCGTGTTTAAGGCTCCTGGGCCAGACCAGTTTCTCCCCAGAGGGTTGTGGGAGGTGCGCGACCAGGTGGCTCCCCACCTGGCTACAGTCTTCAATAAATCGTTGGAGACGGGCCAGGTGCCTGGTGACTGGAGGGAAGCCAACATGACCCCTATCTTTAAGAAAGGAGATCACGAAAGTCCAGGGAACTATCGTCCCATTAGTCTCACTTCAGTTGTAGGTAAATTATTAGAGGGGATAATAGCGGATAGGATCGTTGACCATTTGGATTCCTACAAGCTGCTTGGGGACTCCCAACATGGGTTTAGACGGCATAGGTCGTGTCTCACCAACTTGCTCAAGTTTTCCCACGTCATGTTGGGTGAGTATGATAAGAGTAGGGCGATTGATATACTTTATCTCGACTTTCAGAAAGCCTTTGATAAGGTACCTCACCGCCGGCTAATGGCGAAAGTGCGCGCGCTGGGTATCGGTGGGGAAATAGGTAGGTGGATTGAAAACTGGCTGAGGAATAGGCGGCAGAGGGTTGTAATTAAAGGTGCTAGTTCGGGTTGGGCCTCGGTCACTAGTGGGGCTCCTCAGGGTTCCGTTTTGGGGCTGCTGTTGTTTATCATTTACATAAATGATATCGACGGTGGCATCGTCAGTCGGATCGCCAAATTCGCTGATGACACCAAGCTTGGGGCCAATGTTGGGACGCCCGAAGCGATCGAGGAACTGCGTGCGGACCTAGGTAGGATAGGAGAGTGGTCCAAAAAATGGCAAATGCCGTTTAACTTGGGTAAATGCAAAGTGATGCACATTGGCTACACCAATCCCAAGTCGGACTACTCGATGTTGGGGAGTCATATCGAGGTGACTGATTTAGAAAAGGACTTGGGTGTGCTAATTAGCAGCGACCTTACGTTTACGAAACAGTGCGTAGAGGTGGAAAAGAAAGCCCAGAAACTATTGGGTTATATCAGGAGGCAATTTCAGTTTCGGAACAAGGAGATTGTGCTCTCTCTGTACAATTCCCTTGTTCGGCCGCACCTGGAATATGCTGTGCAGTTCTGGTCACCCACCCTCAGGAAAGATATTGAGAGGCTGGAGCGAGTGCAGGTGAGGGCCACAAAGTTAATCCCTTCCGTTAGGCATATGGGCTACAATCGACGGTTAAGCGCCCTGAACTTGTTTTCGCTGGAAACATGGAGGCTGCGCGGACAACTGATCGAGGTTTTCAAGCTCTTACGCGGGTTTAACGATGTCGATTTTAGAAGTATGTTTAGTTTAAATGATAACCCAACTCGCAACAATGGTTGGAAGTTGGATTTGAAACGGTTTAGGACTAGTGTGTGTGGGAATTACTTTACGTATAAGATCTGTGACACGTGGAACAGGTTACTTTCAGAAGTTGTGAACAGTTCCTCTGTGGATCAGTTCAAGAAAAGGTTAGATGAAATCTTGCACACTATTTGAGTGTGTACAAAATTTTCCCTGGCACACATTGCCATTGGTACCTCCTCGGTATGGGCCGCAAGGCCTTTTGAGGTACTTCTTTTCCTTGTAACTCTAAGAAATTAAAGAAGAAACTGTAAGAATAGAGATGTATTATAATAAACAAAATTAGTATTATTTCCTGGACCCAGTAACAGTAGTTACAAGAATTAAGAGAGTACTGTTAAGTAGAAAGAGAGAAAACCAAACCCAAGAAGAAATTGAATTCATCTATTGTAAATTAGTTATCCATTGAGAGAAGAATATCGATGAAACAACTAAAGTGATAAATACCTTAAGACCGTAACTCCTCTAGCCTTAGGATTTGAAGTGAAAAAAAATAATAAAAAATAAATAAATAAATATAAAGTTGATAAAGTACTTGTTTGTTAAAAGAATATAAACAAAAAGGTTTAAGGTTTTTTTTATTAGCTATAGTTTTCTAGTGATAGGCTGAGAACAGGAAAAGATTACCGTATTTCTCGGCATATAACCCACACCCTAATTTTGAAGAGAAAATATAGGCAAATAAAAATTTAGGAAAAAATATACCTCCTACCTCACCTCACATGTACAATTTTAACGTAGGGTGATTTTTGGAGTATTTTGGGGGGGAAAAAGTGTGCATTATATGCCAGGAAATACAGTACTTTTTGTCATGGTTGATGGGAAAAGTTCAGGAGTTTGGGAAGGGGATTAACATGTCCCCACTTGTTAAATATTAAAATACCATAATAGAAACAAAATAAAAATAATTAAAAATCCAGAAAGTTGGCAGTTTGGCAAGTTGCCTTTCTATAACACTTGTTTTTTCAGATATCCCTGAGATTGGTGGTTGGTTTGGTTCACCTAGATGTGTCCTGTCATCCCTGCAAAGATTCGAACCTGAGGGCCTGGCCTGGGACCTATCTTGTCATTTGGGTTGCCCTGAGAAAAAATACTGGTATCGTGGTGGCCCAGAAATCCACCACAATGTAGATGTTATTTATTTGGATTTCAGTAAAGCATTTGACAAGGTTCCAACATAGGAGACTTCTATATAAATTAAAAGCTCATGGGATTTTGAGATCAGTTATAAATTGGGTAGGAAAAAAGGTTAGAAAATAGAGAACAGTGAGTAACTTTAAATGGTCATGAATCTGGGTGGCAGAGAGTGAAAAGTGGGGTACCAGAGAGATCAGTTTTAGGTCCATTACTCTTTATTCTATATCTAAATGATTCAGAGAAAGGAGTAGGTTGTAAAATTTCTAAATTTGCAGATGATACAAAAGTAGTTACCCAAGTTACAAATATAAAAAATTCTTATAAACTGCAAAAGGATCTTGATAGATTAGTTGCTTGGGCTAGTAAATGCCAGATGGAATTCAATGTTCAAAAATGCAGTCATGCATTTTGGTAGAAATAATGAAAACTTTAGTTATGAGATGCAAGGGAACTAGTTAAAGAATGTTAGACAGGAAAGGGATCTTGGCATTATAGTTGATAGTGATCTAAAATTTTCTAAGCAGTGCTTAGAGGCTAGAAATAAAGCAAATAAAATGTTAGGTATTATTAAGAGTAACGTTAGTCACAAGAGTAAGGAAGTCATCTGTAAATTACCATATACAATTCTTATGTTGGGCCTTACTTAGAATACTCTATTCAAGCTTGGTTCCCTCACCTTAGGGTTGCCAGGTTTTGCAAAAATTTTTTTTTTTTTTTTAAGACCAATTTTTTTTCAAATTAAAACGATTTCTTCAATGGTTACAACAAACAAAATTAGAAAAATTTTCTTAAGACAATGCTTAATAATGCTTGAGTTTTTGATCAAATGCGGGACTGTCCCACAGAATGCAGGATGTCTGGCAACCCTACCTCACCTTAGATATGATATTGACATGCTTGAAGGTGTGCAATGTAGGGCAACCAAGCTTATCCCTAACCTAAGAAGAGTGGAATACAAGGATAGATTAAAGGAACTACGTATATTTAGTTTTGAGAGACATTGTATGAGGGGAGATATGATACAGATGTTCAGAATGTGTTCAGGTTTGGACAGTTTAGATGTACATGACTTTTTCTCACGAGAGGCTGATGGGGTAACTTGTGGGTATAAGAAAATTAGAAAACAGACTTGCAGACTTTATCTACAAAAATACTTTTCAGTCATGTAGTAGTAGATTTTTGGAAATGATTTGCCATATGATGTGGTAAACAGTAGCTCGTTAATTAATTTAAAAAAAAATTTAGACACTTTCATGAGTGAAAGATATAGTTTGTAGATTGCATATAGTGTATATTCTTAACTTCAGTTATGTAGGCTACTTTGGTAGTAAACAGTTGTATATTAATTAGCTGACTTTAGATTGACATTTTGCAAGATTTTATTATTATTTAAATGTAACTCACAACTTGGATTACTTTGATAGGCCCCAGTGGCTTCATGTTTTCCAAATGAAATGTAATATAATGTAAAAGTTTATGAAAAATACTGACTATTGATATTCTGATGAGAAATTGTAATTACAAACAACTGTCACCTGGAGAAAGTTATGAGGAACATTCATTGCCATTCTAAATAAATCTTTGAATTTATTCAGGAATATGCACTATGCATATTGCTTTCCTTTAAGGAGAAAAACAGTTTCGCCCAAAAGTGTCACAAATCCATGGATCACTCCAGGAATTATCACTTCAATAAAGAACAGAGATAAATTATTCAAATTGCAATTGCAGAGCAAAATTCCTAAAATACAATATACTCAATACAGAAACAAATTAACTAAATTAATCAAAATTGCAAAATATAACTATTATAACAATCAATTTTCCAAATATAAAGGAGACATGAAAAACACTTGGACAACCATAAATAATCTCAGAAAACAAATTAAGAAAAATTCAAGAGAAATTAAATGTTGATAATAAAGAAATTACTGATGACACCGCTATTGCAGACTCTTTAAATGCACACTTTACTTCAATAGCGGATAAGCTTCACTCAAAATTAATAAATAATGATCACTCACCTCTAGAATATATGCCACCCAGCCCACTAAATTCATTTTCTTTTGTTCCTGCTACCTCTACCAAGATCCAGAATATTATAGGTAAATTAAAAAATAACATTCATAACATTCCTCTACCTATATTGAAACTTGTTAAAGATATCTGTAACTTTGGCTAAAATTATCAAAGTATTTCCAAAGGAATATTCCCATCAATGCTAAAAACTGGTTGTATAACACCCCTTTTTAAAAGGGGTGATCCTACACTAGCAACAAATTACAGGCCAGTGTGTTCATTATCTGTGTTCAGCAAAGTTTTTGAAAAAATTGGAAAAAGTAGAATGCAGTGATATTTAGAATCCTACAATTTATTATCTCCAAATCAATATGGCTTCTGTAATACTAAAACAACAAAAATGGCTATTTTAAATCTTATGGAATCTGTAAATATAGCTAAGGAGTACAAAGAAATAATGATATCAATATTTATGGATTTGAGTAAGGCGTTTGATGTAATAGACCATAATATTCTACTTAATAAAGTATATTGTTACGGCTTTAGAGGAGCAATCAGTGTTTGGTTTAAAAGTTATTTGTCCAATAGATATCATTTTGTATCAGTAAATAAGATTTGCTCAACTAAAATGCTTGTCAAACATGGTGTGCCACAGGGCTCAGTTCTGGGTCCACTGTTATTTTTATTATATATAAATGACCTTCCACGTTCATCTGATATACTGAACTTCATAATGTTTGCAGATGATACACCTCTCTCTTTTTCTTGCAAAGATGTTAATACAGCTAAGAATATATTTCATTCAGAATTCATCAATGTAATGAAATGGTTGACCACCAATAAACTCTTCCTAAATACCAGTAAAACAAATTTCATGATTTTTACTAATAAAAGAAATGTATATCTTGATGAACCTAATGTTAATGAAATCGCCATAAAGGAGTGTACTATAACAAAATTTCTTGGTGTAATGCTAGATAAGAATTTGCAATGGAGTGATCATGTAAATTATATCGCGAAAAAGATTTCAAGGAGCGTTGCTATAATGTTTAAACTTAGAAATGTAGTCCCTAAACAAGTTTTATTGACTCTATCATACTCTTGTTCTTCCTTATATAACATACTGCACCCTTGTTTGGGGAAACTCCGCTAACAACGCATTAAATGGTATCTTTGTCATCCAAAAATGAGCAATAAGGTTATTAACCAAACTGGCACATTTTATTTTTATTTACGTGTAAGAACAAAATCATTAATTTGCAATGGGTAAATAGATATTTTGTAACTCATCAAGAAATCCACTCATATCAGACCAGAAATAGATCAAAGCTTGTTATACCTCAATTTAGATTGTCTTCATCTCAAAAACTACCCATTTTCATTGGATTGAAACTATGGAATGACTTGCATGCCGATATAAAAAATATTGTGAATGTAAATTTTTTTAAAACCAAGTTGAAATCCTGATTAATAATGGCATACTAACAAAAATCTAGGATTAATGTCCACTAATATTGTTTAATATTGTCCATTAATATTGTTTAACATTGTAATACATGTTTTAACTATTAATAATACTTATTTACTTACTTATTTATTTATTTATTATTATAAATTTATAACAACTAGCTGCTTATTTTTAATAAGAGCCCAGTAAAGCCTAAAGCTTAAGGGCCAAATTAAATAAATAGTAGAGCTTCACAATTATTCATGTTATTGTAAATTGAAAAAATTTATTTTTTTTATTATTATTAATAAAGGTTATTCTATCTATCTATCTATGCAACTTTTGGTGGTAAAGTCTTGTCTGATACTGTTAGAGATAGTATATGACATGACTTATCTTTTACAGGTTTTTCAGGTTTGCTTGTGCTTAATATATTTAAAGTATTTAATAATAAAATTGAATAAGTGACTAACTGATTATGAAAAAGGGAGAAGTGAAGATGGGCCCTGGCCATGTTGGAAGCAATCATTCCATGGGAATTCAAAGTAGGACTGCCTAATGGCCCCCCAATCAGTAGTGCAAAAGTGCCAAAGATGCATCCTCTTGGGAGGATCCAGGGGATGAATTGGAGCAATAGGAGGCAAGTTCCAGGACAAGTGACCTAATGATTTTTCAAATGTGAGGGGTCAACTCTCTGATTTCTATGAAATTGGTATACAAGGTAGTTTTGGCTGAGAAAACAAAATTCCAAAGCTTAGGCTGATCCATTCAATAGTTTTCAAGGTATGAGTCAGGTCAAATTCAGGTCACCTCATGGCCCTCCTTTTTTTAAGGTCAAATATCTTTACCATTTTTTAGAATATTTCAGTCAACTTATATATTTTTTAAATCAGGAAAGGCTGCAGATTCTAAATATGTATGTTTCATTATTGTATGGCAGTGGTTCCCAAACTTTTTGAGTCATTACCTCATTTTCCCATGGAAACCTTCATAATGACCCCCACCCTACCTATACCCCATGTAAAGCCAGTCCCAGTATTGCCATATTGTTTATTTATGCACTTTCTGTACTTTAGAAGCATAGCAATCCCTCGCTTAGTGCGGTTTTGATTAATGCGATTTTTGAGTTAGTGCGCTTTATAATTTGACACCACGTTTCAGATAATACGGGTCCACATTCAAGTCAGTGCAGTTTCCTGCTTAGAGTACAGTACTGTATGTAAACTAAAATTTTCAAATGACACACGCACAAGCATGGTAAATCAGTGTAGACACTGCAAATGTTCATGAATTGCTTGAATCTCATACAGAAGAACTCAGTAATAATGACCTTATTAATTTAGAATAACAGCATGCATTTGAAGAAGAGGACAATTGTAAAAGCAGATGAAAATGAACCATTGAAGGAGTTCACTTTAAAAGAATTCAATGAAATGTTTCGCACTCTTGAAACTTTAAAGCAGCAGATTATGGATGGTGATCCCAACATCAAACGAAGCATGCAAATCTGCCGAAACCTGGAGAAAGATATTAGCTGCTACAGAAAAATGTATGAGGAGAAGAAGAAAAATAATGTGGTTCAAACTTCACTATTGAAGTATTTTTCCAAAAAATAAATTACATAATTTTTCCCACCTTTTTTATGCATATGCTTTTGTTTCAAATAAACTTTTGACTAATGAAAACATTATTATTATTATCCTTTGCAGTCATATTACAATGAAAAATAGTTTTAAAAAATGCATTTTTAAAAATTTAGTACATATTTTGAAAATCTTAGAATCAATTACCTTATTTTGTATTGAATACTGTTTTTGATTAGTGTGGCATTTTCCAGGCAGACATTAACCACACTAATCGAGGGATTGCTGTACTTGCAGAGTACCAAATTCCCCCACTGAAAAGGCCAAATTACCCAAATGGTAATTTGCCCAGTTTGGGAAAAGCTGTTGTAGGGTAATAAATAAAAATTTGGCCACATGACCTTTATTTAAGGTCAATTTTTTACCATTAGCAGACCACTTCACAAAAAATTTTAGAGAACTAAAATTAGACAAATTATTTTTCTGCATAAAACAACAAAAAAATATTGGTATATAGAACTTATGAAGGTAGAAATTAACAGGTATTACAGGCAAATTTTGACCATTTTATTATGTTTTCTTCTAAGTCACCTACATACTGTAATGACTAATTTTTCATCAAATGTAACAAAGTATTTATGGTAGAAATATGATGAATATGAAAGTATTTATGGTAGAAATATAGGCCTTGGATTACAATCTGTACACTTTGTTTAGGTTAAGTACATAACAGTAGACTTGAAACTAAGCAGTCAATCTTTGTCATCCTAGGCTTACATACTAACTTTTATATTAGGCAGGGTGGTGGAGTCGGGGTTGGAGTCATGGAGTTGGTTATTTTTGGGTGGAGTCAGAGTTGGAGTCGATACAAATCCCCCAACTCCGATTCCAAATCTTAAAACTACATGCGGTTCCTTGAAATTTTTAATTGCACATAGTTTCTCTGAATTTTCTAGGCGGGAAACTGTGGTTGTAAAGTATTCATGTATTGTTCCATTTATTGGAGTTGCCTTTTTACATGCTGAACCATTTTGAAATAGTTTCAACTTTCATGTCTTATATTTTTATAATTTTATTATTTTATAACTATTAAATAACTTTTTAGATTTTATTTCATTTATTATTTTAGTTTTTATGGCATTTGATGTCTTATATTTTTATTATTTTATAACTATTAAATAACTTTTTAGTTTTTATTATTGTACGAGGAAAGAATAATTAAAATCGAGATTTAAAAATTAAAACTATCGAAATTCACAGGCTATTCATTTACCTACACCATACCTATACATACTATATAAGTATATATGCCATACGGTTAGTATATACTACAGTTGGAGTCAGACTTGTAAAATTTCTGGAGGCAGAGTCAGAGTCAGAAACTTTTTCACTGACTCCACAACCCTGATATTAGGTGTATCTTACAAAGCTATGTACAGGATACTCTGTGCTAACCAGTATTTTATTAACTGGAACTCTTGAGAAACTAGCAAAATTGAAAAACCCCCATTACAAGTCACCTCTGGAGTAACCAGCAATTTTCCCCACAGCAACTGGCACCCAGCTGGCACGCTTTAGTTTTTAGTTCAGTTTTATTTTCATTGAAGTTTAAGTTCAGTTGGAAAAATAAGTTAAATTTTAAGTTAACTTTTGAACTTCGGACTTTGGATAACCCTCAACTGTTTCATCATCATAATGCAACTTCAACCAATTAAGTTTCTAGTGGCACATTATCTAGGTGAGTAGAGCACTTTTTCTTGTTTTTGTTTTTTTAAGTTTCAATGTTTCTTTAATTTTTTGCTATTTTTCTTCGATACCTCTGAAGTATCCGGCATATTTGATCAACTGGCATGGCCTAAACCTTACCTTATGTTGTTTCGTGTGTTGGTCTCTCTTCACATGGAGGTCAAGCTGGTGGCCCCGCCTCTAGGTCTGGCCTGGTGGAGGAGCGAGTTACTTTCTTGCACTCTCCACCGTACATAGCCAGGCACACCCGGCTCATCTGGTACTGTCCTGAGCCAGGCATCCAGTCTTTTCTTGAAGACTTCAACTTTGACCCCCATTACGTTTCTGAGGTCCTTAGGAAGCTGGTTGAAAAGTCTTGGCCCCCTGACAACCAACCTATTTTCCTTCAGGGTTGAGGAGGTCCCTTGTCGTGCTTTTAATTTGGGAACACTACACATTCTGCCTTTCCTATTTTCCAGTGTTGTTTGAATGGTAATTGGGTTTAGTTTTAGGTTTGGTACCAGTTTTTCGATCATTTTCCATATGTAGATTATGATGTACCTCTCTTCTTCTTCTTTCCAGTGAGTACAGATTTAGTTTACGTAGTCTTTCCCAGTAGTTGAGTTCTTTGCAGCCATCAATCTTGGCTGTGAAATGCCTTTGCGTTTCTTCTAGTTTATTAGTTTCTTCCTTTTTATATGGGGACGTGAAAACTGAGCAGTATTCAAGTTTTGGTATAATCAGTGTTTTTAGCAGGGGAATCATTACTGTCCTGTCCCTTCTCTTGAACGTTCTTAGAACCTGTCCGGCAACTCTTTTTGCTTTATTTATCGCTATCTGATTTTGTGTTTCGAATTTCACATCATCTGTCATTATTATCCCGAGATCAATCGCTTTCATGCTTCTCTGAATTTCCTGTCTATCTGGAGCATAATATGCAGTCTGTTTAAGTTCTTCTTTTCTACCATATCTCAAGAGCTGAAATTTCTCGGCGTTCAATGACATCATGTTGTCTTCTGACCATTTGTATATTTTGTTTGTGTCCCTCTGCAAGGCCTCCACGTCATGTACATCGCTGATTTTTCTGCTGATCTTTGTATCGTCTGCAAAGGATGTTACTATACTATTGCTGTTTACTCTGCTGTCTATGTCTGTTAGCATGATAATGAAGAGGAGTGGGGCCAGTACTGTCCCTTGTGGTACTGAGCTGCGTACTTCCGATTCTGATGATGATATACCTTGAATTTTGACGACCTGCAGATGATCACTAAGGAAGTTGTAGATCCATTTTCCCACGTCTTTAATTTTATGTCCTATTATACCATGGTCACAACAACAACATTCCACACACTCACAGGACCAAAATACTTGGGGTCACATACAACACATCATTATCTTTTGCAAACCACATTCAGGACATTAAAAACAAATGTACGTCAAGACTTAACACCCTTAGGGTACTAACAGGCACAAACTTTGGACACCAGCAGGAAACAACATCACTCATATACAAACAATATATTTGCTCAGTTATGGACTATGCTAGCCCATGCTGGGCACCCATTATCTCAAACACACACACAAACACCTTACAGACAATACAAAACAATGCACTTCGTATCATATGAAAATAAAAACCCACTCTAATAGACAGATTAACCCCAAACTCCCCCACATTTACGGCCTACCCAAAACCCATAAGATTAATATACCACTCCGTCCCATTATTTCACACAGGGGTTCCTTTAGTTACAGGTTATCTAAATTTCTTGCAGATAAATTATCCCCATTATTTGTTAAATTTTCAGGCTCACACATCACCAATACCTGTGACTTTATTAACAAAGTTATGTCCTTAGATTTAAAACGGGGAAGAATGATCAGTTTTGACGTTGAGTCCTTGTTTACGAAAGTTCCCATTGATGATGTACTTAGTTTTTTAGATAGAAAATTGCCAACATGTAACGTAGAACTAGGCATGCCCACATCTGTATTTTTAGAACTGATAAAACTCTGTGTCACCAATAATGCCTTCTCCTTCGGTGAAGAATTTTATTTGCAACGTTTTGGTATGGGAATGGGGTCCCCTTTATCCCCAATACTGAGTACATTACACTGGGGAACAAATTTCAACTTTTTGTCTATTGAATTAGATTTGACAGTTAGTTCTAGGTAATTTGGGTGCGCTGAGCACGAATTTTTACTTGGTTTTGCTCTATCAGGTCCTGATTTTGCTCAACACCCCTCCTCTTTCGTCGTATTCATAAAAAGGTTTTTTTTCTCAATTCTCGCTGTCTTTTTGCAGTTACACATTATGCAACTAGGTTTTTATCTAGGTATTTGTACCTATTGTTATGGTATTATGTATATTTTTATATGTAACACCCTAAAAATATTTTTAATTTTGCACCCATTTTAATATTAGTAAATTAAGCTAAAAATATCATAGAATTCTAAAATTTTCTTGAGCGTTCCTGTTCTCTGTAGAGTATTCTAGAGGGACAACTAAAGGTCGGTCGGTCGGTCGGTCGGTCGGTCGGTCGGTCGGTCGGTCGGTCGGTCGGTCGGTCGGTCGGTCGGTCGGTCGGTTCGGTCGGTCGGTCGTCGGTCGGTCGGTCGGTCGGTCGGTCGGTCGGTCGGTCGGTCGGTTCGGTCGGTCGGTCGGTCGGTCGGTCGGTCGGTCGGTCGGTCGGTCGGTCGGTCGGTCGGTCGGTCGGTCGGTCGGTCGGTCGGTCGGTCGGTCGGTCGGTCGGTCGTCGGTCGCGGTCGGTCGGTCGGTCGGTCGGTCGGTCGGTCGGTCGGTCGGTCGGTCGGTCGGTCGGCGGTCGGTCGGTCGGTCGGTCGGTCGGTCGGTCGGTCGGTCGGTCGGTCGGTCGGTCGGTCGGTCGGTCGGTCGGTCGGTCGGTCGGTCGGTCGGTCGGTCGGTCGGTCGGTCGGTCGGTCGGTCGGTCGGTCGGTCGGTCGGTCGGTCGGTCGGTCGGTCGGTCGGTCGGTCGTCGGTCGGTCGGTCGGTCGGTCGGTCGGGTCGGTCGGTCGGTCGGTCGGTCGGTCGGTCGGTCGGTCGGTCGGTCGGTCGGTCGGTCGGTCGGTCGGTCGGTCGGTCGGTCGGGTCAGTCATAACATAATTTTGAATTGGCATATGATTTAGTGAGTAATTTTGTCATCGTGATTTAATATAGTTGATTTAATTAGACGTAATTTATATTGTACCTACTCATCCGTGTTTCTAGTTTAATTTCATAGATTGTAAGTACCTATTTCATAATAAGTACCTATTTAAACTAATTTTTGTGTTTATATTTCAGATTTTCTTAAATTTATATGAATTAAGGGCTTTAAATACCTTTACAAATTGGCAGAACAATCAAGCAATATGTCATCAAGCACTAGAAAGTTCAAATGCAAAAACAACCCTGATTCCTTCTGTTACATATGTGGAAATTTTACACTTCCACATCAACGAGCAAATATAACTGACTTCGTAAAAAGAGCTTACTTAGCTTATTTTGGCATAAAACTGGGGGACCAAGATAAATCGTGGGCTCCACATAAAGCCTGCACTATATGCATTGAAAGACTGCGACATTGGACGAAGGGTTCGGATTCAAAAATACCTTTTGTAGTTCCGATGGTAAGTTTATGATTTCATAAAACTACGTAATTTAATCACTAGTATACTGTAATTTACCTAAATGTAATTGTAACTTAGGTACATAAACAAAAATTTACAGAAAATGTTTATAAGAATCTCAAATATTGCATAAGGTTGAAACACATAGAAATGTTAAATGTTTGGGTGATAACTTTTGATAAAATTCATTAAAACAAGTCTCTCATCACTTTTGTTAACGCTTTACAATTTTTTTTCCATATCAGGTGTGGCGAGAGCCTACTAACCACGAGACCGATTGCTACCTTTGCTTTGTCAAGACTTCGGGCTTCACTAAGAAAAATAAACATTGTATCGAGTACCCAAATTTCGACACCGCGATACGACCTGTGCTACATTCAAATGAGATCCCCATTCCAAAATTTAAGGGTCTGCCAACTCAAGAATTAGTTGAAGATGTTCCTGAAAATATTGTTATGCACTTTGAGGAGTCAGACACCAATTTTGACCCCAGCGTATTTGAAAGTCAAAACGATCCGCAAAAGTTTAACCAGGCCGAGTTGAATGATCTTGTAAGGGATCTAAATTTGCCAAAAAAGGCTGCGGAAATTTTAGCTTCAAGACTTAGAGAAAAACTTGCTTACTTCAAACACATACATTTCATTTTACAGAAAAAGAGAAGAACTTGTTAAATATTTTAGAACAGAGGATAGTTTAGTATATTGCTGCGACATAGTTGGTTTGTTAAGAAGATGGGGGTTGAGTCTTACGATGCAAATGATTGGCGCTTGTTTTTAGACAGTTCGAAAAGAAGTCTTAAGTGTGTGTTGTTGCATAATGGCAATCTATACGGCTCGATACCGATTGGGCACTCAACAAAATTAAAAGAAAAGTATGAACATATAGAAAAGGTTTTAAATCTTATCAAATATAGGGAGCACGAGTGGATCATATGTGTTGACTTAAAAATGGTTAATTTTCTGCTAGGACAACAAGGAGGGTATACTAAATATCCCTGCTTCCTTTGCTTATGGGACAGCAGAGCCAAGGAAGAACATTATTTCAAACAAATCTGGCCAGCACGAACATCACTTACTGTCGGAGAAAAAAACGTAATTAATCCACCTTTAGTGAGCAGAGATAAAATCATATTTCCTCCTCTGCATATAAAACTAGGCCTCATTAAACAATATGTAAAAGCTTTAGATACGAACGGCGAGTGTTTCAAATACATAACTTCAAAATTTCCAAGTTTAAGTTATGAAAAAATCAAGGCAGGAATTTTCGACGGTCCACAAATAAGAACAATGATTAAAGACAGCAATTTTCCTAATGTCATGAATGAACGCGAAAAAAATGGCTGGTTCTCATTCGTGGACTTGATAGAAAACTTTTTAGGCAATTATAGGGCAGATAACTACGAAGAAATCGTAAAAAAAACTTTTAAGGGACTACAAAGTTAGGTTGCAATATGAGCATAAGAATGCATTTTTTGAATAGCCATCTTGACCAATTTCCAAGTAATTTAGGTGATGTAATTGACGAACAAGGGGAGAGATTCCACCAAGATATAAAAATTATGGAGGAACGGTACCAAGGCCGCTGGGATTCCCACATGATGGCTGATTACTGCTGGTGCTTGAAAAGAGACCTGCCATCAACAAGCAAATACGCTAGAAAGTCTTATAAAAGAAAATTTTTGCCACGGTGAAAGCTTCATATCTGTTTGTTTTTTTATTTTAAGTCATTTCTATCATTATAATGTAATTTTACTGTAGTTTGAACTGCTTGTATTCATGAAACTTGAAAAAAAAATTTAACACACGACTTAATTTTTTAGTCCTAATTTGAAAAATCTGGAAAATGGCACATAGGCTGTCGACAAGAATCAGGACCTGATAGAGCCAAACCGAGTTGAAATTCGTATTCAGCGCACCCAAATTACCTAGAATCAAGTGTCAGATATCATTCAATAAAATACGTGTTGCCCAGTGTTATACATGGAATATTATGAGTCGGAATTGTTGCAAACAATATGTCCCAGTAATCTAATTTGGTTTCGTTATGTAGATGATATTTTCTCATTTTGGCCTGACCACTGGAACAACTTTGACACTTTCTTTCAGTCATTAAATAATCTTGTTCCCTCTATTAAATTTAAATATGAATGGGAGAACGACAAACAATTACCTTTTCTAGATGTTTTGGTCATTAACGAAAGCGGAAAGCCCAATTTCACGGTCTATAGAAAACCTACTGATTGTAATTCGTACATTCACTATTTTTCATATGATGAAGGGGTTAAAAGCTCAATTATTTCTTCCATGTTTCTAAGAGCACTCAGGATTTGTAGCCCACATTTGCTGGACCCAGAAAATTCAAAGATTTGGAACATTTTTAAGGATTTAAAATATCCTGAGTGGTTTATCAGAAAGGCATATTTTAAAGCCAGAAAATCTTTTTATGCCCCTCAGGAACCTTCAGTTAACCATAAACAATATGAGAGTTTGCCTTACATTGCCGGCCTAGAAAGAGTAAAACTGTTGATGAAGGATTTTAAGTTTGCTTTGGCGTTCAAATATTCATCTACTGTGAAAAGTAAATTGGTTAGGAATAACGTTGCAAAAGAGGAACAAGCCTGTGTCTATAGCATTCCCTGTAAAAGTTGTGATTTAGTATACGTGGGAGAAATGAAGAAATATTGAAACCCGTATTAAAGAACACAAATATGCCTTCAGAAGTTGTAATACTAATAATGCCATTTTTTATCACGCCAGCCAAAATAATCATGCTATAGATTGGGAATCAAGTAAGGTACTTTATAAATATAATAATTATGTCAAAAGAAAAATAATAGAATCTGTGTGTATAGAAGTAGTAGATAATTTTAATTTGTGTGAAGGTACTTATAAGTTAGACCAGGGCTGGGGAACCTTTTTTCATTGGAAGGCCGCATTTCATTTAACCAAGACCCTATTAGGCCGCATGCTGAGTATTTAACATATACAGTACAACAAAATGTCATATTTTTATTTTAGTCTACAATCTACATATTTACTAATTTTAAATCAAACTTGATAATATGTGAGGGTTTTTATAATAAATAAAAAATTCAGCAAATGCATTTATTGGGGGGGGGGGGGGGGGGGGAGATAATTAATTGCCGTAAGGCAACACTGGCAGCGTTGCCATATTTCCTATTGTTCAAGCCATAAAGAAGGCTTGTATGTGTAAGAAGCAGTGAAGCTGAAACCATGATCTAATGAAATAGCCTAAAGCCCTAAAAGGGTATCAGTTGCTGTCCATTATCGTACGGTATGAATTCTGAATGTCAAGTAGGCAGAAGGCCGCAACTAGTACCCCAAAAGGCCGCAACTAGTACCCCACCCCTGAGTTAGACCCTTTAATGAGATTCTTGGTCAAAAAATCCCTTATGGAGTCATGGGAACGTGTTCAAACCTAAGTGTGAATTTCTTAAAGGTCTCTGGATTGTTTCCTTACTCGCTTTTAGTAAATGTAATAATGGAAGTAATAAATGTGGAAATAAATATAAATGCAACAGATGTAATAATAAAGGTAATATTAAAATTTAATAATTAGGGTAAAGGTAATAATAATAAATGTTAAAAAAAAAATAAAAAAATGTAAATCTAATAATAATGCAGTAATTATGTCAAAATATTAGAATCTGTATGTATAGAACAAGGTAGTTTTAATTTGTGGGAATGTACTTATAAGCAGACCCTGTAATAAACTGCCCTTCCGGTGTCGGAAGAATGGTATTTAACCTAGGTGTGAATTTCTCAATGGTCTCTGGATTGTTTCCTAATCGCCTTTTTCATTCATTTTTCGGTTTATAAGTTCTGTATAATAAACAACAATGTAATAACCAATGTAATAATAAATTTATAATTTCTGTAATAAATAATTATGCAATATTAAATGTAATAAATTTAATAATAAATGTAATAATTATGTAAAAAAAAAAAAAAATAGAATCTGTACATTTAGAACAGGAAGATAGTTTTAAATTTGTGCGAATGTACTTAATGAAAATGCCCTTCCGGTGTCGGGAGAATGGGATCTAACCTAGGTGCGAATTTCTTAATGGTCAGGCCCTGGACTGTTTTTCCCTCTTGTTTTGGTTCATTCGTTTTTCTGTATCCACCAAGGAGGATGCCAGTGGGCATCGAAACTGTTGTGGAAATAAACTCTGTCTATTAGAGTGGGTTTTTATTTTCATATTTTGACCTTCACATAGAAAAAAGTGGTTTTTTGCACTTTGTATCATTACAGGATGCACTCAAACAACACCAATAGAACACCTGCACACAGAAACAAAAATACTGAAAGTTAAGGAACATTTAGACATGAGGGGAACACAATTCATGGCAACAGCGACAACTAACCCACAACACCCAGTGGCGGTTCCTCATATGGGCAATATGGGCAGCCGCACAGGGCGGCATTTGTGGAGGGGCGGCATGAGCGCCTGCAAAAAAAATAAAAATAAAAATAAGAATAAATAAATAAAGAAATAAATAAAAATAAAAAATAAAATAAAATAAATAATAAAAGATCAATAAATATATTTTTATTAATAAAAAACCATCTATTGCATTTTCCATAAACCTTCCCATAAAAGACCTAAACAATGCAAAATGCTTCCAGATTAATATTATTGGGAATAAAGGCCCATACTTTAACATATGTAATGTTATTTTTCTGGGTTTGGTTAAATAGTGAAATGTATATTATTTATTACAGAACGAATCTTCACACTAAGCCACTAAGGTCTGTCAAATAACCGCAAATGGATAAGAAGAGGTCAAAGCTATCAGGTGCTCAGGAACGCCTTACTGGTCTGGCCATCATCAGTATAAATCATACAATTGCTGAGCAGATTTCATATGATGATTTAATTCATGACTTTGCATCAAGGAAGGTAAGAAGAGTCAGGCTTTAGATGGCAGTTGTGCTGTGGTGCAATTTATTTTGTTTCTTGTTCAAAGTGTAGCATAATAATTACCCTCTCTTAAGTGTCTTATTCTATTTATGTGATAGAGCATTTGTACAATTTAGAAATTTGATTCTCTAGTTTATTTATGGCAGTTGTGCAATTTAATTTGTATTTTTCCTGTTCATAGTATCATAATTACATTCTCTTAAGTGAGTTATTCTATTTACGTGATGAAGGATTTGTAAAATTCAGAAATTTGAGTCTTTGTTTTGGTTCTGAAGTTCCAACAATTAGTCCAATAAAAAGTTATTTTGTGAGAGAGTTATGTCTGTCCTTTATTTTGGGGGGATTCGAATGTGTGTGTGTTGGCGAACAGGGGCGGGGGGCGCTGAAGGTGAGGTTCACCCAGGGCGTCATGTAAGCTAGGACCGCCACTGACAACACCCTTGCCACTACATGTACAATCATGCACCAACACCTCACACCATTAAGGTAACACCAGAGAGACACTATAACCAAATACTCCATTCCATACCACGCCCCACAGACATCACAGTACAGAAAACACACACACCCACACCTAACCCACAAAGCACTGACATGACTCAGTCCAAATGTGGTCCTAGGTGCGAAGCCACCACCCATTAACAGGTCAGAGATCAGCCTCAGCAAATCAGATCGAGTTAACTTAGCACGATTCCGATGTGGACATCACTCCAACTTACAGACATAAAAACACAGACTAGACAACTCCACAGATGACACCTGCCACCTGTGCCAGGACACACCACAAACAATTGAACACATTATGACAGACTGTACCACTCTAGCACAACAACGAACACAACATCACTAGTGCGCTGAACCTCTGGTCCACTCCGGAGAGGGCGATTGGTTACCTGCGTGCCACCAGCTTGCTCGATCAGGGTGGGCTGATTGGCTAAACAACAACAACAACAACAACAATAATTGGCATGGCCTCAGTCCTGTAGATGCCAGATAACACAGAGTTAACTGTATACATTAATCCTTAGTTGGCCTGAAGAAGCTTTACTCAGCATAAACTCTCCATTAATTCCTTTTTATTGAAAGAATTTAATTCTTACACCACCTTTAACAGTTGGTGTGCTCATCATGTGCATTATGTTTTCACATGGTATATTAGCACAAATCTTTTTTCATTGGGAAGCTATAACTTAGAACAATAGAAGGAGGTTGTAAGAAATTAATTAGATAATCATTGTATTCCTCTGAGTAGTCTTCAACAATCCCTCACCATAAATTATCATCATATATACATACAACATAATCGCCAGTTGTTAAAACCTCAAAATCAACTTTCAAATCAAGCTCAGATTTTTCCCCCCTCCTCCACTATTTCTTGGACAACTTTAGCTTCATCATTAGATCTTTCATACACTTTGATTTTGGTTTTACTAATTGGAACAAAATGGTGAAATTTTGTTTACCTTCAATTGTTTTCCACAACTTAAATCTTTCTTTTAACTTAAGTTTATCTTTCTCCACCTCGATGGATTCTACAAAGACGACCTTAATCTTATCACTGAGATTCTTCTGACAGAACTCAAACACAACTTTAGCAGTTAAAATGTGGTTGGTCACAGTTCTTTAAAGGCTTGCTCTTGCCACAGCTCACTTTATAGTGCCACTTATACATCACAGGCATTTTTTTCATGAGCTGTGGCAAAAACATTCAATTCAGCTTTTAATCCAGTCTTCTTCATGGTAGCACAAGTTGGTAAAATTAAATATTCTTATATTTCCAGCACAAACATCAGTCAAATAATTCACCTTTTTTAAACCCATTTGCTGCACAACCCATAATATCACAGGCTCTCACTTCTGACCATTTTTGCGCAGCCCCGTATATACATGTGTTTAAACTTTAAAGAAGATCTCTCTTTGCATAGCCCATGTTTTTGGCTCAACTCATTACTGGGTGCTCATGCAGTTAACAGGTTAAGGCTGGGAACAACATTTTTAGATAAGGAAGTAGCTTTGACAGGAAAGTATGAACCATAGCTGTAGAATGCTTAGTTGAGTCAGACAAAACGCAAAAACTCTGATGTTTTATCTGGTTATTTAAACTTGACTTCCAGTACATAACAAAAGGATGAAGAGTGCATGGAGAGTTGTCCCAATGGAAACCATGAGCAGCATCTTGGAATAAAAAGAATAGTCTTCAGAAAAATCCCCAACTAATATTGACTCCTCTAACATTAAAGATCCTTTCATATCTTCAAAATACTTGGTTTGTTCATGGGCTATGAAAAGGTGTCAAGTTAATTTGTATATATGAGAACTTAATGAGTTTAGGTAGTCAGATAAACTCTCAGTCTTTTCCACCATTGTATATGTATCTGTGCTTACCCAAACTTTATACTGAATTTCATCCACATGAGTTTCAATGCTTCTAGTAACTAGAAAAGAATACCATCACAATTTTGGTGGCATTTATGCATCATGCACTTTGCATCTTTTGTGCTGCAGAATGCATAGTCTATTAAATCTTGATATGTTAATCCATGCTCTCCTGAAGCAGCCAGTTGTAATTTAAGGTTTTGGTGGTATGTACAGTTGTGCTTATCATTTGTAGGTCATTCTTGCGAACAGATAGTGACACCTGGCATATATTTGTTGTGTGCACTACAAATAGTTGTAACATTTTATGAATTAATCTTGGGTTTAGCAGAGATTGGTTGACTCATTGCCAAATGTCTCTAGAACAATTATTTCCATTCATCACTCTGGTTTACATATTACGAAGGAAACAAATGAGTAATTAAATATAAATTCAAGAATGGGATATATATTAACAATGAAGTGAATAAAAAATGGTCTTGTAAAAACTAAAAAAAAACTTTAACATAATGACAGTGTTTATGGTATTGGCAAGCCCTGAGCAAATTCCAAATTGATTCATTTATTTACATTTAATACTGAACATAGATTTACATAAGTATTTTGTTATAACAAAGACAGAGCAAAAACCTGATATATATATAGAAATAGAAATATAGGTGGTTTATGAATGAAAAAACAATGTTTTGATGCATATTAAATTTTAATAACATTATAACATTACCAGACTGATGGGTATCTGTAGGTTTCATATGTCACTGCTTAAAATATCTTCCAATTGGCAAATGGACAACAGCTGAATGCTCCAGATATAACAATGCTATACCAGTAGTATCCATTCAGCTGTCATCCATTTGCCAACTGGAAGATATTCTAAACAGTGATGTATGAAACCTACAGATACCCATCAATCTGGTAATGTTATAATGTTATTAAAATTTAATATGCATCAAAACATTGTTTTTCATTCAAAAACCACCTACTAGGGGCACTCAATATATTTTGCCCCACCTTTTTTTCTTAGCTAAATAATAGGCCATGGGGCTGAAATGTCTTTTGGGCAGTAAGTTTGAACTTTCTGCACTTCACATAACTGGATTTTTCCAGTTTGAACCTCTCCTCCTTGTATAAAACTGATACTGTGGTTAATGCAGTTTCAAAAATGGCATCTGACAGTGATGTGCGTCGTAAACAGAGAGAGGTTATAGAGTTCTTAACCGCAGAGAAGGAAACACTTGGAAATATTCACAAATCAAATGTCTACAAAACATTTATGGAGATGCTGCTGTTGATCAGAGCACAGTTGGATGCTGGTCTAAATGTGAGATCATCGGAGAGAGGGAGAGCCAGCCTCGATGGATGAGCCAAACAGCAGTCACTGGCATCAGCTGTGACATTTCACACTATGCAATATGCTAACAGCATCATTCAATCAAATCAGTGCATCACATACAAGGAGCTATCACTGGAGCTAGGAATTAGTGAAGGAAGTGTGAATACGATAATTCAGCAACTGAGATACTCAAAAGTGTGTTCATGGTTTGTTCCTCACGAACTTATTGACAAGATCATAAAGCCCAAAGAAAAGAAATTGCTTCTGAGTCATTGGTTCAATACGAGACAGAAGGGGATGACTTCCTTTCATGAATTGTGACTGAGGATGAGACTTGGTACACCACTTTGAACCTGAAACAAAATACCAATCCATGGAGTGGCATTATGCAGACTCCCCACGTAAGAAAAAGTTCAAAATGGCTCCCTCTGCAGGAAGGGTTATGGCCACCATCTTCTGGGACATGAAAGGGATGATTCCGGTGGACTTATGAAGAAAGGACAAACAATCAACTCAGAGGCATATATTGCTACCCTACAGAGACTCCAGAGACATATAAAGCGAATTCAACCAGAGAGAAAACTGGAAGATGTCCTTCTTTTGCACAATAATGCAAGACCACACAATAGTTTGCAAAGAAGAGAGGCCATCACAAAAATGCACTTGACTGTTACCTCACCCTCCATACAGCCCAGATCTGGCACCTTCAGACTTCCATTTGTTTGGGCCAATGAAGGATGCTATTCATGGAAGAAATTTTTAGAGTGATGATGTGGTTGTTGAGGATGTTAAGAGGTGGCTCCAGCAGAACACAGCAGACTTTTACCAGCAAGGAATAAAGGCCCTTGTTTCAAGGTGGAGAAAAGCTGTAGAAAAGGATGGAGACTATGTGGAAAAATAAAAACTTGTAAAAAAGGTATGTAACTACTTGTGTACAAAATTTCTGGAACTTACAAGGAAACTTGGAAAGAAAAAAAAAAGGGTAGGGCAAAATATATTGAGTGGCCCTCATATATACATGTGTAAAAATGAACAATGAATAATTCCTACATTCATGTAATTCTTATATTCACTCATATAATTCTTATGTCCATTTGTATACTTCATATATTTATATAATCCTTATATTCTTATGTATATTTATATTCATTTTGACAAATAAGGTCCAAAATCGCATAATGCTGACATGAGTTTTGATAAATTTTTTTGTTTTCTATTTTATAAATTGGTGAATTATTTCTTTTTAAACTACTTAATCATTTTTTTCAATTTAGCTTAATAATGTAATCATCTCCATTCACTATATACATTCTCTCTCTCTTGTAAAAGATGAAGTCATGTCCTGCTTAACATTTAATTTTGAATCTTCAGCATTTAATTTTTGCTCATGTGCATATTTGTTTGTAATTCATGATGGGAAGACATATTTCAATTTCCATTTTTAGTTAACTTGGCAGATCATGATAACATCAGATCTGACAATATGCAGTTTAAAATAAAAAATATGGCTTCCTCTTGCTTAGCAGTCTAGACATTGCTACAGCTAATATATTTGTTTTGTCTTTAAATATTTTGCAAAGTAAATCAGCCTATTGAGAATAAAAAACAAAAACAGATCAACATTAAATAATAATGATGTCAGTAAAAATTTCAGTATAAAAACCCATAAAATTTCTCAAATGTTCATTCTGATTTGGCCGATCTAACTTAAACGCTGAGCATTACTTGTAGCATTTTAGCAGTGAAATTACAGTAAAAAAAAAATCTTTGTCTTCTTCAAGCCTTGCTCTCTTCAGAGAACTTAGTCTTAAATAGAGAAAAATAATTTCCTGATATATTACAAGAAGAATCAGTGAACCTTCAGAGAATTTAGTAAGCTCCACAGAATCCTCCAATCAACTACAAGAAGAAATCAGAGAGTAGCATAGAAGAAACTACTCCAGAGTAATAAATCTGTTGCTGCCACCTAATCAGAACCCACGTCAACTTCAAACTGACCAAGGACATAGATGGAAGGGTTTAACAACTGGTGACCTCTGCAACCACGATTCTTCCAGGCTTCCAGACCCTGGAACTAGAACCAACATTCAGTTGACCTGCATGTCACGACTTTCAGTTCTTCACATCCATCATTCGACCAGTGTGTCACGACTCCAAGTTCTCCATACCCATTCTTCATCCAGGAAGAAGTGGCCAGCAAGACATCTTCAGGACACATCTTCAAGGATTTCGCTGTAGGAATCTTGTGAAGTACAGACCCATTTTTCAAATTAATTACTAAACATTTGAGAAGCCTATATAATTAACAGTTAATAATTAGTATCAAGCCAGAATCAACACAAAACACAGTGAACACTCCATACACCAGTGATACATTTCTTTTTATTGAAACAGAGTTATTACCACTATTATAATTAGCATAAAATAATTTTATTTAATGTACCAATCATACTATTACCGTACATTCACGTACATTCAAGTGAAATTTTGTTTATTTTTTTTTTATAATTTTGCTTACAATTTTTAAATTTTTTTTTCCCTAGTTAGGCAAATTGTTGTGCATTATTTGTGTACAGTGGACCCCCGATTTGAGTACGTAATCTGTTCCAGCATGGCATACTCAACTCGAAATGTACTCAAATCGAACTTAATAACCTATGGGAATTAATTAATTCGTTCCAAAACCCAAAAATTTCACCCCACCCCTACTTTTTCTATAGAAATTGGCCTACGAAATTTAGTAATTGTATTAAAAAGACAGAATAGAATACAAAATACATACCGTACAATATAGACAAAATAGAATAATCCTGTAGGAGTCTTGCTTGATGTGCTGGAAGTTCCAGATGAGGAATGGAGGGGAGGAATTATTGCTTGGAGGGAGAGTCTCCTTCCATGATGATGTCTGGTAACTCATCAGGGCTAGGCGTTCTTAGGCCCACAGCCAATGACATGGAAGAGGTAGAGGGTTGGGGACTTGAGGGCTTGAAATAAGCATCAATTTTCTGTTGTTTCTGCCTGTTTGCTATGAATGACTTAAAGTAGCTCATGACCTTGTCCTCAAACAAGCATAAAACAGGTTCACTGATTTCCACAACAGGGTGCAAGTTGACAATAGGTTTAAGCTTAGACCAGTATTCAATGGCTTCCTTAGCCTTAGCAACAGTGACTCTCCAATTCATCCTCAATTTCCTCCCCATCATCTGATCCAGAACCAGACTCCCTGGCCAACGCTTGGAGTTCTTCAGTCGTGAGTTCCTGTGTATGTTCCTGGATCAGTTCAGCAACATCATTGTCACTGATGTTAAGCCCCATCTGGTTGCCTAGCTGGACAATTTCGGCTGCAATATTAGGTTCATCTTGGAAGCCTTCAAAGTTATGAACCACTGACGGCCACAACTTTTCCCAGGCGGCATTAAGACAGACATTGGAGACATCTCTCCATGCTCTCACAACATGCCTGATGGCCTCATAGATGTTGTACTCTGTCTTCCAGAATTTGGTCAGGGACATTCTTTCTGTTGCTTCATGACACTGGGCAAACATATGTTTTGTATACATTTTCTTAAGATTAGAAATCACCTGCTGGTCCATTGGCTGAATTAAGGGGGTAGTGTTAGGGGGCAGAAACTGTACATTCATAAAGGGAAATCTAACTTTAACAATGGCATTGAGGTCCGGATCATGGGCTTTTGCATTGTCCAGCAGTAACAGAGCTTTTAAGGGCAGCTTGTTAGTCTCAAGGTATGCTTTAACAGTAGGGCAAAAAACTTCCATCAGCCAAGCATGAAAGTTAACCCGTGTCACCCAGGCTTTCTTATTAGACTTCCAGAAAACCCCAAGGTTGGAAGTCATCACTTTCTTCTGCTTAAAAATTCTTGGATTTTCAGAATGGTACACCACTAAAGGTTTGATTTTAAGGTCTCCTGAGGCATTGGCAGCAACAAGAAGTGTAAATCGGTCTTTCATGGGTTTGTGGCCAGGCATTTTCTTTTCCTGCTGGGTGATATAAGTCGTGTTTGGTAGCCTTTTCCAGAAGAGGCCAGTCTCATCCGCATTGAACACTTGCTGTGGCAGATAATTTTCATTTTCTATAAGTTCAGTGAATTCGGTCTTATAAGCTTCTGCACCTTCATTATCAGCACTGCTAGCTTCACCATGCCTTCTCACATTTTTCAGTTCACACCGCTTCTTAAACCGTTCGAACCACCCTTTACTGGCATGAAAATTCTCAAAAGCCTCACTAGATGTATCCACTGTCCCTTTAATCTCATTAAAAATGTTGGTGGCCTTGTCGCAAATGAATGATTGAGTAGTTGATTCCCCTTTCCTCTCCTTCTCCTGAATCCAAATAAGCAGCAGCCTTTCCATTTCTATAATAGCCTCCCTGCCCTTATAAAGCCTGGTAGAGCCCTTAACAGCCCTCATACCCTTCACAGAATCTTTACGACGCAAAATGCTCAAAATACTGGTCTTAGGAATGTCATATTCCTCAGCTAAGTCTTTGAGACTTTTGCCCTCTTCACTTTTTCTAATAATCTCCAATTTCATCTCTATTGTAAAAAGGCGTTTCTTCTTTTGTGAGTCTTTTGATGTAGATGTACGTTTAGAAGCCATCACTATAACAGTACACTATGTCACTATGCCACAATATAAAATAGTATCAAAGTCACTGCATGTACGAATCACCAAATTTATGCTATATTTTCACTATTTTATGTTGTAATCAACAGAAACTAACATAAATAAACACTAAGTACAAAGTCAGAAAACAAAATGTACGAAACTCTAACAGAAATCCCTAAGAACACCTGTACTATTCAAAACATTAGACCCCGAATGTTCCCGCAATGAACGCTCTAGACAAACTGAAACGCGTTTGGCATCGCCGGCTGGCGTACTCAAATCGAGTTTTCTACTCAAGTCAAGTCAATAGGAGCCTATGGACAAGCGTACTCAAATCGATGCGTACTCAAATCGGGGGTCCACTGTATTTCTTAGATAGAGTAGTTAGGAAAGCCACGCAAGTGATCATTCCATAGATTAAGATTGGTCAAGCAGACCAAATTATAATACATTAACAGTACCTTCACATATGAGTAATTCAGATGGTGCGCTTTCTGATATTGAAAGTTCCCCTACACCCATTTTTCCACCTACCCTGTGCCCTTCAAACATATTTCCAAATACGTAAACTTCAGATCAAGCACAAGCCAACATGTCTCAAATCACTTCCCCAGCATACATTAACTTAGGTAAACCTTCCCCACACTGTCCTAATTTTTAAGGGAACCATAGATAATAACTTTGTTGTACCACACATAAGACCTTGGATTGAGTTTCTAGAATAGCATTTCTTATGCAAAAACATCACAGATAATGATGTAAAGATTAGGGAAGCTAAAAGGTTTATTAACTCTAAAGAGGGGAATGCCCATGATACAGTTACATACATCCCATCCATTAGCAAAGCTACAACTTGGAACAATTTTAAAAAACACTTATTAAAATTTTTCAAAGAAATAACACTCGCACAACCTTTGGCCACATTAGAAGCTGTCTTCCAAGCTAAATGGAAGAAATGAGAACATGAAAATTTAAATAATTTTATTACACACACACAAACTCGTAGGAGAAGCCTTCTGAGCCGCAGAAAATGCATGCGACATTACATTCACTTCCAAGCAAAGAAACCTAATAGTACTTAGCAGCATCCATTTACCAAAACATACCCATAGCACCTAAAAAGAAATTTAAAGTGTGTCTAAATACTGACAAACCAGTTAGTGTAGTTATAAATAAAACAAGGGAACATTACCTAGACTTAGCAAACCAGAACTACCAGAAGGGTAGAGAGACCCCCATACACTACATTCAACAACAACAACCCTATAAATCGAGGCTGATGCCAGGAACACCACCTCAGAAACAAGCCCCACAAACCCAGAATGCACACCCTCCTCCTCAGTGTTTTAATTGCAATAGTTTTGGGCACATGGCGAGTCAATGCAATTATCCCCCCTATTGCTCCCACTGTCATGAACATGGTCATTGCCATGGCGACTGACAAAAATGTGCTAACAATGCCCCTGTAGGGTACAGGCACCACTTCCAGAGATCAAATCACCAACATTCCCAAGAGCCCTCCAATTCACAGAAACCAGTTAGTTCCCAGCCTCAACAGAACCACCCATCAAACAGACCACAAGGTCAACCACACTATTATCCAATGTCCAGACCCCAATATAATCAGCAAGGTCAGATGGTTCAGTATGTAGAAGTACCCACTGAAGAATCAGTTTCCCCAAAGTATACTTTTCAAGAAGACCCTCCAGTGTATGGTGATCATGTAACACATGACTCAGGTCCTCTCATACAAGTCAATTCAAGTTCTTTTTTAGATCCCACTTTGGAGGCAGCAGTTCAGCCTCCTCCCTCCTAAATAGCAGTAATAAACCTAAATGCACACATGAATTACCCATCAGGATAATAGGTACAAACCCACTAGATTTAATAATAAATTGCAGCACAGATAACTAAGATTTAATTGCTCTTCTACATACAGGAGCACATGCAACATTAATTAAGAAACAATGTGCAGATGAGTTACTGGAGAATATAGATTATAAATATGAAATTAAGGAACCTCCCTGCCAACTTAGAGTAGTTACAGGCACTCCCATACCTACATATGGAGAAATCAAATTATATTTAGAAGTTGGTAATGTGGTATATCCCGCAAAATGTTGTATTGTGGACACAGTTGCCACCTTTCAGACAGATATCTTAACTAGGTATGGATTTCTTCAACCAAAATCAATGGGAAATTTACCCAGCCATAAAATTAGTTAAGTATGGAAATAGAACACACCCTCTCCATGAAAATAATAGACAGCTTAATACTGACAGAATCAGTTTAGTTCGGATTTCTGAAATAAATAAGAAACCCACTCCAGTTTATAGCAGTTCAAGTCGGTGGTCAGTTGCATCCAGAGGAACAACCATCCCAGAGAATAATAGACAGCTTAATGCTGACAGAATCAGTTTAGTTCAGATTTCCAAAAGAAATAGGAAACCCACTCCAGTTTATAGCAGTTCAAGTCAGTCAGTTGCATCCAGAGGGACAACCACCCTAGAAATTAGCCCCCAGAGTAATCAGTTCCAGCTGTTGAATCCAGTAGGATCAACACTGTCAGTTTCCAGTCAGTCTGTCAGTCTGTCAGTCTGTCAGTCTGTCAGTCAGCCAGTTTCCAGTCAGCCAGTTTCCAGTCAGCCAGTTTCCAGTCAGCCAGTTTCCAGTCAGCCAGTTTCCAGTCAGCCAGTTTCCAGTCAGTCAATCAGTCAGTCAGCCAGTTTCCAGTCAGTCAATCAGTCAGTCTGTCAATCAGTCAGTCTGTCAGTTTCCAGTCTGTCAGTCAGTTGCCAGTCAGTTAGTCAGTTGCCAGTCAGTCAGTCTGTCTGTCTGTCAGTTTCCAGTCAGCCAGTCAGCCAGTCAGTTTCCAGTCAGCCAGTCAGTTTCCAGTCAGCCAGTCAGTTTCCAGTCAGCCAGTCAGTTTCCAGTCAGCCAGTCAGTTTCCAGTCAGCCAGTCAGTCTGTCAGTTTCCAGTCAGCCAGTCAGTCTGTCAGTTTCCAGTCAGTGTCAGTTTCCAGTCAGTCTGTCAGTTTGCAGTCAGCCAGTCAGTCTGTCAGTTTCCAGTCAGCCAGTCAGTCTGTCAGTTTCCAGTCAGCCAGTCAGTCTGTCAGTTTGCAGTCAGCCAGTCAGTCTGTCAGTTTTGCAGTCAGCCAGTCAGTCTGTCAGTTTCCAGTCAGCCAGTCAGTCTGTCAGTTTCCAGTCAGCCAGTCAGTCTGTCAGTTTCCAGTCAGCCAGTCAGTCTGTCAGTTTCAAGTCAGCCAGTCAGTCTGTCAGTTTCAAGTCAGCCAGTCAGTCTGTCAGTTTCAAGCCAGTCAATTTAATTCAACCTTTTTTTTTTTTGTTGTATGAGGAAAGAAATTGACAGGTTTTGTATCTTTTTGCATGCACTATTTGCATATATAAATATATAGGTGAATTATATATTTTATTGTTTGTAACAAAAATGGTTTCTGCAAAGTGTATGGTAGATTTATGGAATTTTTAAAATGAGTTCATACATTTTGAGTAATATGTCAAAATTGACAGACCAGTTTTGCATCTTCGTTTGGGATGACTTTATGAAGTGTTTATTTAAACCAAATAGCTAATGTCACACTTAAGTTTTTTTGTTTCAACACTGTTGTATATGCAGTATTAAGGATAAGTTTTTTTTTTCTTTGTTTCACTTCACTTTCCTCATTTGTAAGTCCATTTTTCTTTTCCTTTGCCGTTTCAAAGAAAATGGATAGATTTAGGAAGACAGGATAATCAGAAGCTTTCTGGACCCTGCATGAAACCATCAATGATACAGACAAAGTACGTTCGTATGCTTCAGAAATACCTTCTTGGGTTCACAAATTTTCATGAAAACTTCTGTCAACAACTAAGAGGTTTTGGCTCTTGTTGATGACTGCTGTTGGACAAATTACATTAAACAAGATGTATACAAGAAGTTACTTAAGATGCGGTTTCGATTATTGCGGTTTTCGAGTTATTGCAGTTTACAATTTAATACCAAAAAACCGATTATTGCGCTAATAATTCGAGTTATTGCGGTATTTTCGCGCCAACCAAAAAATTACAGATGCTATGTATGTTCGTACATACATATATACACGCTGAATTCAAGCAAGCAATGAGTTCTAAAAGAAACAGTGAAGCTACAACAGAAATAGATAATGGAAGTGTTCAAGAATTGCTCCAGTCTCATGATAATGACCTTAATGATGAAGACCTTATTAATCTAGAACAAGAGCGGGCGTACGATGTTCAGGATGGTGACGCTGAAGAAAATGAAATTGAAACAGCAACAAAAGAACTTGATGAAATGTTTCGTGATTGTGAATCTCTCAAGCAGAAAATAATGGATGGAGATCCTAATGTCGAGCGTGCAATGAAGGTGCGTCGAGAAATAGAAAATTCAATTCAGTTATAGAGTAATGTACCAAGAGAAGAAGAAGAAATATTTGAAGCAAACAAATCTCCTAAAATATTTTGCCAAAAAATAAAACATTTCATGCATTTTTTGTGCACATGCTGGTGCACTGCAATAAACTTTTAAAACTAAACACTGCATTTCATTTATTACCTTCTTTATTTAAATACGTACATGAATAAATACCCGATGTAAAAAATTGATAATTAAAGTTTTAGTTATCATTTTGGAAATTTCGGCAACAATAACCTATTTCCCATAGGTTATGGTTCCCGATTATTGCGGTTTCGCTTATTGCGGTTTTTTCCTGGCAGCATTAACCGCAATAATCGGGGTTTCCCTGTACTGGAGAAATTATTCTTCCTATTGAATTTGATTCAGTCCTTTATTTGACCCCATTTCTGGTCATATCTGAAGGAGACTGGGATAGAAATTTAATCCTGGGGATGAATTTCTTTATTACATACAATTTCTATGTGACCGATAGAGAAGCAGGCCTAATTCAAGGAGAGAACCCACCTTTCAAGTATGTTTGTCACCCCTACTCTTCTCTCTTTTTGACTGAGGGTGAAAGAAGTTTCAGAGAGCCCAAATGACTCCCTGGAACCAGTTCAAAATAAAGAGGAACTGCCATTAGATGGGGAAGATTCTTCATCAATCATCAATTGTTTCGTTCCAGTTCTGGTGAATGAGGAACTAGAAAGCCAACATACCTTTGGTAATTTTAAGCATGAAGACTCGAATGTCTTCACAGTAGACCCCTGTGATTCCATTGAGAGCGAGTCACCCCCTTTGGTTACAGTTAGGCAGGAACTTGAAGTTCCTTGAGCTTCAGTTATTCCAAATAAATCTGAAGACTCATCTCCTTTGAGTTCTGCTTTGGCCATTTTGCTTGAATCCCTCTTTAAGGAAGATGACTTGATTCAGTTTTCAAAAGGTGGAGGATTTTCCACCCAATTCCGAGACTAAGCCTACAGGTGCCAGGAGTAAACTCAAACCTACTCCGCCATCGGAAGTTGTTCATATGGAAAGGCAAGCACGGAATACACATCCAGTTAGTTTGTGTAGCATGCATGATACACTGGGTGTTCTCAGTATGATGAGGGAAGTGCCCTATGAAAAGTGTCTCAAATCCCACAATGGAAGCACTCTATGAAGAAACTGTCCCAGACATTATGAGGAAAGTTCTCAATGAGGGGAATTTTCCGAGGGATCCCCCTTCTGCAAATTTATGTGAGGTCACGGAGAACTCACCTATGTCCCTCAGACATGATGCAAGCTCAACTTATGACCTCAAGTCTCATTGTCTTAATGAGGTTCAAATCTTGCCAAGCCCCAACAATGCATCTTTGACAAATTCGGAAGAAAATTGCCACTCTTTTCTTTCCACCAAAGGGAGTGATGCATCTTTGCATCGCTCTACAGGACAACATTCATTTGGTTCTGTTCTTTCTAATCAGAAGGTTTGGAAATCATTTTGCAGTACCATTTCAGACATCTGGAGAAAGTCTTCTCGTTCTCCTACTAAACAGAAGACTTATCTTCCTCCTGTTTCCCATCCAATGAAACAGAATACTAATTTTTCTCCTGTCTCCTTGTTGGTCCTTCCTCAGGTCAAACCATGGGTCGAGAACCTCGGCATTGACCATAACCTTCCTTCCTTCCTCCTCTAAATGGTCCTTTCTACCATCACGAAACAGCCTTTGGGAATACTTATGTTCAGAATTCATTGACTTTCTTCATTCTTGTCATCTTAGTCTGTTTCAAGTCCTTTCTTACCCTTCTCTATCCCTATCATCTCGCAGCCCAATAGGCCACCACCCTTCAAGACTCTCCAAGATTGGCCCCACTCGTTCAGATTCCTGCCTGTTCCTGAATATTCGATTGGTCACAATTTTCTGGAGCCATCTGCCACTTTGATTTCAGAAGCAGAACTTCCATCACTAAGGTCACTCATGTAGCTCCAAAAGGACCGAATACATGAAACAAAGAACAGTAATCATAACATCAGTTTACCCCAATAACAAATTGTTTCTTTAACCATACTTCCAGTTCCAGAGCTACCACCACACATACTCTATATCAATGTTAGGCGATACCTGTGCAATCATGCCCTACCTTTCACTGCACAATATCTCGAAATTTTATACCTTCCACACTACAGAGTTTAGTAATTCCAAAGTTCTAAAGAAAGTTCTCACACAACCCATATTCATTCTAAACCTTACAGAAATCATATCAATTTCACTTGTGTACTTCTCCAATAGTTCACTGATATTCATTTCTCTCAAATTTTGTTCTCATAAAGTTGATAAAAATCAGATTTGATTTAAAAGTGTATGCACATAGTGAACTTAGACCAGTGTATAAAGTGGACTTAGACAAATCAGAATCCAAGTGCTCAAGGACACACAAGTGACCATTAATTACAAGTGTTCATTCATGCATAAGTATCAATTTTAGTGTAAAATTTAACTGAAAAATATAGTGGATTAAGTATGAAGTAGATGTATTTTATTTAACTATTTCTTTTGTCCTCATGGAATATTACATCCAACTACTTCTTTAACTATTCTTTGTCTCCATATAACCCTACATCCAACTGCTTTTGTTTGAGAGGATATTCAAACTAACCCCCTACTTCCAACTCTGGGAGGGGAGCCATGTGGAGAAGGTTTTCCACAGGAAAATAAATATTTGTAAAATTTAACAATATCATTGTTTGTCTAAATTAACGTATTAATCCTTTTATTCTGTTTGCATAAATTAAAGTATTAATCTTTGAATTTTTAATATTTTATAACTCACCTCGATGCCCCAGTGGATCATCTGGCCTCTTTCTTAACCCTAATGACTCTGTGCCAAATCTATAATCTTAAACAGATATCCTAAATTCTAAATGTTCTTTTTGGCTAATATAACTCTCATAAAGGAGTTAAGTGTAGAACCAAAATTATATAAATTCCTTTGCTATTATCATTGTTAGACAAACTTTGCAACCTTAAGAATCTTTTGTAAACATGGCACCGTGGGAGTTTCTCCAGGGCAAAGTGCAAACACTTTGAGAGGGCAATCGAAGCCTCATCCCTCTTGCGAATGCATGCCTTACCCTTTGGGCAGCCAGTTCGGCTCGGGTCCTTGGTTCATTAATAACTCTCTAAGCAAGTGTCGTGTTAAGGATTTGATTTTTTTAATTACTGTGTATCATAACTTAACCACCCTGACTTGTGTATATAAATCTGTATTATAAAAACCATTAGTTATCATTTAGTTAGAATTAGTTAGGATGTTATATTATTGTATTAATGTCATTCTAGAGAAGAGAGCCCTGTAAAAATGAATAATGAATAAATTCCTATATTCTTATATTCATTCATATAATTCTCATATAATTTTTATATTTATATAATCCTTATATTCTTTATATTCATATAATACTTATATTTGTATACATTTATATTCATATATTCACTTTTACATAGAGACCAAAATTGCATAAATACTGATGCGAGTTTGGATCAATTTTTTATTTGTTTTCTACAGGGTGTCCCATAAGTCCAGCATCACAGGAAAAATAATAAAAAAAGGCAAAACAAAAGCTTTTATTTACAGAATGTGCTCAATATGTATTGTTCCATAGCCCATTCACAAAATTCCATCCGCCAGTTGGGATCATCTTCGCTTAATTTCTGTAGGATCTGAAGTTTTATGGATGCTATTTGTGAGCCTGAAGAATGCGATGGATGCTACTTTTCGATACTCCTGTCTCAGCGGACAATCGCCAGAGAGACTTATTGGGACTTCTGTTAAAATGAGCCAGGATAGCAGTCACTGTATCATCATCAGTGGACCTCCTTGAAGGTCCACTGCGTGGTTTATCTTCTATGGATCCTGTTTCCTTAAACTTTGCAACAAGTCTGCTAACACAACTCTGTGTTATTGGTTCGCAGTCTGGATGCAGTCTGTTAAATTCAGCAGCGGCATCTCTTTGACTCTGATTTCCTATGAGTAGAATTATCTGGATTCGTTCTTCCTTGCTCACAGACATTATGGCCTGTAGAAAGAGAAAAATATGAATTATGGTTTGTAGAAATAGAAAAATATGAATTTCTCCTATGATGCCGGATTTATGGGACACCCTGTATTTTATAATTGGTGAATTATTTCTTTTTAAACTACTTAATCATTTCATTAGATTTAGCTTAATAATATAATGTTGTTCATTCCCTGTATACAGTCTCTCTTGGTTGTAAAAGATGAAGTCATGTCCTGCTTAACGTTTAATTTTGAATCTTAAGCATTTAATTTTTGCTCATGTGCATGTTTGTTTTTAATTCATGATGGGAAGGCATACAGTAAATACTCAATAAGTCAGACTATATAGGGCTCTAGCCAGTCTGACTCGTTGAAAAGCCTGACTCATCAAAAATTACCTTAATTACTCCCCTATTTACCCCTAAAGAGGCATAAATACTCTCTAACCTTTTAAGTTTGATTAGTGAGAGTCTAATACAATGTTCAAAATAAACAAAATAAACATTAAAAAATAATAAAACTGTTTCACTTACTGTTGCTAGAATTATTTTGAGCATGAAACAAAAAATTTTATTGTTTACCTTTTCGTACAATACAGTATTAAAAAACACTTCACTTAGTAAAAGAAACAAAATAATAATGGCACTTGACATAGAAAATAAAACACTTCTCTCAGTAAAATAAACAAAAGAATAATAGCACTTGACAGAGGATGAGTCTGACTCATCCCAAATTCCAATTCATCAGAGTCCAACTCCGAATATTTACTGTATTTCATTTTCCATTTTTAGTTAACTCAGCAGGTCATGATAACATCAGATCTGTCAAAATGCAGTTTAAAATAAAAATATGGCTTCCTCTTGCTTAGCAGTCTAGACATTGCTGCTACTGCTAAAATATGTTTTGTCTTTAAATATTTTGCAAAGTAAATCAGCCTATTGAGAATAAAAAACAAAAACAGATCAGCATTAAATAATAATGATATCAGTAAAAATTTCAGTATATAAACCTATAAAATTTCTCAAATGTTCATTCTGATTTGGCTGATCTAACTGAGAGGCTGAGCATTACTTGTAACATTTTAGCAGTAAAATTACAGTAAGGAAAAAAATCATGTCTTCTCCTTCGAGCCTTCCTCTCTTCAGAGAACTTAGTCTTAAATAGAGAAAAATAATTTCCCTATACATTGCAAGAAGAATGTGGGAACCTTCAGAGAATTTAGTAAGCTCCACAGAATCCTCCAATCCACTACAAGAAATCAGATAGTAGTATAGAAGAAACTACTATGATTCCCTATACAGTAACAGCTACTCCAGAGTAACAAATCCTTTACTTAGCACTGAAACACGTAACTTTGTAGTGGAGTATCAAATTAAAGGTTATAGACTTTTTGTTAAAAACAGAATAGGTAGGTGAGGAGGCGGTGTTACGTTGTATATCAAAGATAATATTGCAAACGCTATAGAAGTAAAGCACACAATTCCAGAACAGATAGATTCAACTATAGCAGAACTTAAATTGAATGATTTCAAACTTATTGTTGCGGTTATATATAAGCCCCCTAATCAAACAGCTAATACAGATGAAGCATTATATAGTGAACTAAAGAGAATAATCAGCAGTGAGCAGGCTTTAGTTATGGGTGACTTTAATTGCACCAACGTGAATTACGATACAATGCAGGAAGATGCGAAAGGTAATTGTTTAGTTAATTTTCTCGAGGATAGCTTTCTTATTCAAAAGGTTGGGGAACCTATGAGGTTGGACAGTATTTTAGATTTAATAATAACTACGGATGATAGGCTAATTACTGATCTTCAAGTAATAGAACCATTAAGCAATAGCGATCACAATATGGTAGAGTTTGTCCTCTCAGTAAGTCACTCGAAACCAACTAACTCGACTAAAATTCCTAACTTCCAGCACGCAGGCTTTAGTAAATTTTGAAATAAATTGTCACATGTCAATTGGGAAAACGTAATGGGGAACTCCAACACAAAACTAATGTGGGAATCGTTCGAAACAGTATGTAGGACTATAAATGAGGAATGTGTACCATACAAAATTAAGCGTGCAAAAGTAAACAACAAGCCCTGTGGTTTACTTCCAGAGTAGGAGACATTATAAAGAGTAGAGATGGGGCTTATAGGCTACATAAGTGCGATAAAGACAATTTGTGGTTATGAAACAACTACATATCTCTAAGGCATGAAGCGAAAAGTGTAATAAAAAAGTCCAAGTGCAAATTTGAAATCTCCATAGCTCGTGATGGTAAAGAAAACCCCAAGTGATTCTTTCAATACGTCAATAATAGAAATCCGGTAAAAAGTGACTTGGGACCTTTGAAAATTGTAAATGGAGATCTAGTTTCTGAAAAGAAGGAAATGGCTACCTTGCTAAATGAATTTTTTATGTGAATTTTTACTATAGAAGGTGTAACGAATATCCCTACGGTCATAGACATAATACCTTTTGATAATGGTAATATTTTGGATAATATTGTGGTTAGTGAAGCGAGTGTAATGCACTACATTGATAAAATGAAAACGCGTAAATCACCGGGGTCGGATTCCATATAACCCATACAACTAAAAGAATTAAAAGATAGCATTGTTGGGCCATTAACAAAGATTTTTAATGCATCTATTTCTGAGGGGTGTGTACCAGATAATTTCGTTAGAAAACGTAACACCTATCTTTAAGAAAGGCGATAAAGGTGCGGCGGGAAATTATAGGCCAATCAGTTTAACGTCTGTTGTAGGTAAGCTACTGGAATCAATAATTGGGGATCGTATAGTCAAACACTTAGAAGTGCATAAACTAGTTAGAAATATGCAGGACAGTTTTAGGCGAAACAAATCTTGCTTAACTAATATTTTAGAATTTTTCCAAAACGTGGTTGACATTTACGATAGACATCGGGCGGTTGATGTAGTGTATTTTGCTCTTCAAAAGCGTTTGACACCGTGCCTCACAAAAGACTCATTGAAAACACAAAGGCTCATGGAATCAGGGGTGTAGTAATAAATTGGCTAGAAGAGTGGTTGCGAGGTAGGAAACAGGGTGGTCATTGATGGAGCGGAGTCGTGTTAGGCTAATGTAGCGAGTGGCATTCCTCAGGGTTCTGTATTGGGCCACTTGCTTTTTCTTATATATATTAACGATTTGGATGTTGGCCTAGTCAGTACAGTTTCAAAGTTTGCAGATGACACGAAGTTGGGTGGTAGGGCGATTAATGACGAAGATAGAGGTAAAATCCAGGAAGATCTGAATAAAATCGTTGATTGGTGAGTCACATGGCAAATGAGATTTAACGTTGATAAGTGCAAAATTTTGCATATAGGTTCGCGTAACGGTAATTTTGCGTATAGTATGTCAGGGAAAGATTTAACAAGTGTAGAGCAGGAAGAAGATTTAGGAGTTATAGTCACTGGTGATTTAAAAGTAGCGAAACAAAGTACAGCAGCGGTCAATAAGGCGAACAAAGTGTTAGGTATTATAGCTCGAAATATTGAGTACAAATCGTGCGACATTATAGTTCCTCTTCATAAATCATTAGTTAGACCCCATTTGGAGTACACAGTCCAATTTTGGAATCCACATATGCGCAAAGATATAAACAAAATCGAAAGAGTTCAAAGAAGAGCAACTAAGATGATTCCATCGCTTAGGTCAAAGTCATATGAGGATAGGCTTAAAGAGTTAAAATTGACTACACTCGAGACTAGGAGGCTAAGGGGTGATCTAATCCAGGTTTTCAAAATTATGAATGGGTTCGATAACGTAGATAGAAATAATGGGTGTAAGTTGACAAGTAGAAGGTTCGAGACAGCAGTTGGCAAAAACTTTTTTACGCATAGAAGAGTAAATAGCTGGAATAGTTTGCCGGTAGAAGTAATTAGTAGCATGACTATAAACATGTTTAAAAAATCGATTAGATACATAAGTTGATATATTGGGTATAGTTTAAGGTAGTAAAATTAAGGCTTTGTGGTGATAGAACCCACAGCTCAACACAAGTGTTGTGGGATATAGGGAGGCAGCATCTTGGGTTAGGGGATACTCTCTGTCCTTACACACCCCATTTAAAGATATTCCTCTGCCAAGCGGTGCCCCCCATACTACTGTGGGGTATTGAAAAACTCATGATCTTCACTTGCCCCACAAACACCTTTAAATGGAAGACCTAAAAAGGGTGCACACACGTTTCTACATTACTGTACAGTCTTTACAGCCATACCTACACTTTTCCTCCTAAGTATATATATTGTAATGTATATGGTGGTAAATTTTGACTTGGTCCGCAATCGATATGGACTGAGACTTATTTTTGGTTGGCAAGGTACAGTACTAGTATTGATGGATACTGTAATGAAATTGACTGGATTCTTTGGATCTGATATATTTGCATGTCGGTTATAAATAGATATAGAGTGTAACATATTTGTGGATAGTAGTCTATTATGACTTGATCCTCTGGATCCAGAGATTCTATCATTAGTTTTAAATCAATAATTTAATTAGTTTTAAATTGATAATAATTTAGTTTTGTAAAAATTGGTCATTGCCAATGTACAGGCAGTTCTTACATAAATTTCTTATGTTCTTGTGGTTCGGAACCCACGTAAAATTGTAGGTCCCGTCCACCACCATGGAGGACATACACAATGCACAATTACGAACACAGTTAGGTAGACCAGCCATGAGTGGATCCTAGGGTCTTTGCTGGTCTGATACATTATAATCAGAATTGACCAAGGCCATAAACAGAGGTGTTAGCATTATATATATATATATATATTTTTTTTTTTTTTTTTTTTTTTTTTTTTTTAAGTTCGGGAAGAACAGATTCGCCTCTGTTTAAAAGGGCATATCTTGGCAGAAAAACAAAGAAAAAGTAAGAGGAAAGACAGAGGAAAAAGAAAGGGTAGAGGGGACAGTCGAAGTGGAAAAAGACCAAAGGGTGACAAGGACTGCAGGGTCGAGCCCCATCATCCTTGGGTGCTAGGGCCGGGAGGGCGCACGTGAAACCTCCAGGAATAAGCACGTACAAACGAGCACAAAGAGCACTCAAGAGTACGAGCTTAGAACCCCCTTACGGGGATATATATATATATATATATATATATAATATATATATATAATATTTAGGAGAAATCCAATGACAAGGAGGAATGTAAATGCCATGAAAAGTCTTCTTTAATGCGCAACGTTTCGAGCAATACGCTCATCATCAGGCTAGATAATAACAATATGAAATTAGAATCAATAAATAAATGTGAACAAGACAAAATAATTTCCGTAAAACCTATTCAGTAAAAGCAAATTTTAAAAAGACTAAAAGAAGAGGGTTAAATTCAAAGTTATAAAAATTTACATATAAAATTAACCAGAAGTTAAAAAGCTTTTTTTAAATTACATATAGTAAATTTGAAATTAGTACACTGGAAAAATTAACACTAATATAATGGAATAATTAACACTACGAACCTTTCAATGCTGGTTCCGAGGCACGAGTAATTTAAAACAAAACAAAACAAAACAGGAAACAAGCTATGGGTTGGGCGGTTGGAGTTATAAGTTAGGGGAGGGGGGATTATAAAAAATTGGGGAGGGGGGAGGGGAGTTGGGGAGGGGGGGTTTATAAAAAATTTAGAGGGACAGCTGAGGAATCCACGTTTAGAGAAGGGGTCAACGTTTTAATATAAAGAGATTCCAAAATTCTGTGAGTTAGGACAAGAATTACAACCGAGAATTTTAAAATTATCTAAAGTGACATCAGTTTTACATTTTATACTGTGTTCCCGAATACTGGAGGCTTCTTTTTTATTTAAAATTTTACCTGTTCGGCAACTTATTCCCATATGCGAATAAAATCTAGTCCTGAGGAAGCGCACGGTGCTGCCAATGTAAGTACCAAGGAGACACCTTGGGCAGGTAAATAAATATACAACACCGCTACGCAACGAATCAGGAGTTCGATCCTTCGCTGAGAAAAAGCTACCTAAAGACATTTTGTTAATAAATATAATGCGAAAATCAGTATGATAAAAAAATTTTCTTAACAACTTTGTAAATTTAAGTTTAAATTCTTTATTCATGGGACCCATTTCAGGTACCAGGAAATATTTTATATCTTTAGGCACTGAAATACAGGAAAGTTGAGGGCTATAAACATTATTTAAGAAAGATCTTATTAGTTTATCTACATATTGAACAGGAAAACTATTATTGGTAAAATATGATCTTAAATTATTAAATTCATCGTTTAGTAAGGTAAAACTAGAGGTCAAATTATATCCTCTGAACAAGAGAGTTCTAATACACGACATCTTATAGTTAAAATCAGTAAAACTAAAGAAATTCATGCCCAAACCAGTAAAAGTGGGTTTCCTGTAAACTGATGTAGTAGAATCACCTTTTTTCGAAATTAAAAGATCTAAAAAGGGAAGGGAGCCATTTTTCTCAGTTTCCATTGTATAAGTTATATTGGGGTGCAGAGAATTTAAGAAGTTAAAAAATTGTTGCGCTTGTACAGCATTATCAAAAACAGCTATCAAGTCATCAACGAAGCGTCGATAGAAAATTGGTTTACAATGGGTTAGCAAATTCAAACAAATTCTTGAACCCGTCAATAAAGTCATTTTAAGGTTGGAAGACAAAGTTAATAGATTTTTGTCACGATTAAAGTCTTTAAAGATAATAAAAAATGATACTTACTCTCAGTTGTTCGTATCTGGTTCTGATCTTGCTCAATTATACTGTTTGCCTAAAATCCATAAAGTTGGAACACCTCTCCGTCCTATTTTAGCTTCGTATAACTTACCTACCTTTCAATTGTCAAAATTTGTTGTTGGTCTCCTGTCACCTTTTGCGAAAAATGCTTATACTATAAATAACTCTTATGAATTTCAAAAAGATCTTCTTAGTAAGAATTTTGATTCAAAAAAGTTTTTTGTCAGTTTTGATGTAAAGTCGCTTTTCACGAATGTATCTGTATCAGAAACTATTGCCATTATTTTAGATAGGGTTTTTAGCTCTGATGATAGTTTTCATGGTTTTTCATGGTCTTATTTTAAGAAACTTTTAGAATTGGTTTTTAAGCAATGTTATTTTACTTTCAATAATAAGGTTTACCAACAAATTGATGGTGTTGGGATGGGATCACCCGTCGGACCTCTATCAGCTGATTTTTTTATGACTCATTTAGAAAGTGTAATTTTTAGACAATCTCCCACCCATTGTAAACCAATTTTCTATCGACGCTTCGTTGATGACTCGATAGCTGTTTTTGATAATGCTGTACAAGCGCAACAATTTTTTAACTTCTTAAATTCTCTGCACCCCAATATAACTTATACAATGGAAACTGAGAAAAATGGCTCCCTTCCCTTTTTAGATCTTTTAATTTCGAAAAAAGGTGATTCTATTACTACATCAGTTTACAGGAAACCCACTTTTACTGGTTTGGGCATGAATTTCTTTAGTTTTACTGATTTTAACTATAAGATGTCGTGTATTAAAACTCTCTTGTTCAGAGGATATAATTTGACCTCTAGTTTTACCTTACTAAACGATGAATTTAATAATTTAAGATCATATTTTACCAATAATAGTTTTCCTGTTCAATATGTAGATAAACTAATAAGATCTTTCTTAAATAATGTTTATAGCCCTCAACTTTCCTGTATTTCAGTGCCTAAAGATATAAAATATTTCCTGGTACCTGAAATGGGTCCCATGAATAAAGAATTTAAACTTAAATTTACAAAGTTGTTAAGAAAATTTTATCATACTGATTTTCGCATTATATTTATTAACAAAATGTCTTTAGGTAGCTTTTTCTCAGCGAAGGATCAAACTCCTGATTCGTTGCGTAGCGGTGTTGTATATTTATTTACCTGCCCAAGGTGTCTCCTTGGTACTTACATTGGCAGCACCGTGCGCTTCCTCAGGACTAGATTTTATTCGCATATGGGAATAAGTTGCCGAACAGGTAAAATTTTAAATAAAAAAGAAGCCTCCAGTATTCGGGAACACAGTAAAATGTAAAACTGATGTCACTTTAGATAATTTTAAAATTCTCGGTTGTAATTCTTGTCCTAACTCACTTAGAATTTTGGAATCTCTTTATATTAAAACATTGACCCCTTCTCTAAACGTGGATTCCTCAGCTGTCCCTCTAAATTTTTATAAACCCCCCTCTCCAATTTTTTATAATCCCCCCTCCCCTAACTTATAACTCCAACCACCCAACCCATAGCTTGTTTCCTGTTTTGTTTTGTTTTAAATTACTCGTGCCTCGGAACCAACATTGAAAGGTTCGTAGTGTTAATTATTCCATTGTATTAGTGTTAATTATTCCAGTGTACTAATTTCAAATTTACTATATGTAATTTAAAAATAGCTTTTTAACTTCTGGTTAATTTTCTATGTAAATTTTTATAACTTTGAATTTAACCCTCTTCTTTTAGTCTTTTTAAAATTTGCTTTTACTGAATAGGTTTTACGGAAATTATTTTGTCTTGTTCACATTTATTTATTGATTCTAATTTCATATTGTTATTATCTAGCCTGATGATGAGCGTATTGCTCGAAACGTTGCACATTAAAGAAGACTTTTCATGGCATTTACATTCCTTCTTGTCATTGGATTTCTCCTAAATATTAAATTGAAGCTTTGTAGAAGCAAACCGCATGACTATATATATATATATATATATATTAGGGTGGTCCAAATCCATAGGGGGAAATTTCAAAATTGTCTTAGATAGTCTCCACAAGTGTGGTTTTTGTCCATTTAGTGTCCACATGGTCTGTGCAAAATTGCTGCATGATTGGTGAATATTTAGAGGTCGCCCCACTCTGAATATATATATTATATAATGTACTTTTTCTTCCGTAGGTCCGATGGCTCAAACTCGATCAATTCCAAAAGTTTGGCTTCTAGGGATGGCAACTGGAACTTTATCCACGTCAAGGCTCCCAACATGCCTTGACGCCCTCCTCTTGGGGCAATACCACCACATCAATCAAAAGCAAACCACCTCCGACAGTCTGAACCAGGCATGCCAGAGGGTGATTGAAGTCTGGACCCGAACGGATCCCAACTCAACGGATCGACTCCTGTGTCCGTAAGCTTTCAAAGCTTTTAGACCGCTACAAAACACTCAAGAAGCACAGGACCAGGCAACGTGCCAGCGATAGAATGAATGAAGACATCTTCAAAGCGGACATCCAGGAACTGTTTGACATCGCAACCAGTGATGCCATGAGCACAATCGTCAACGTTGAGGACCGAAATTTCCTGTCCATGCAGCGCAAGGACGTCAATTCTTGCAGCATGGCTGGCATTGATAAGGAAACGACTACACAAGAGGACAGAAAGCGATCCAGAATGGAGAAGGAAGCCAAGAGGAAGGCAAGGCATGAAGCAACACAGAAAGATTTGGAAGAAGCAGGAGTGTCATCAATTGATCTTTCCTCTTCTTCTTCTTCCCTTTTTTCGCAAGACGACGACGACTATAGACCATCGGTTCTGATTCCTTCTTCGTCTGAAGCTCCGGCACCAAAGCGTCCCAAGAACAAGGTTACGAACATTTTCCAATCTCCAGAAGTCATTGGAGCAATGGATCGCACCAATCTTTCTGACCGGAATGCTGTTTTCGTAACTGGAGCTGTATTACAGGCCGCGGGGCATGATCTGTCTGGGATGACGTGCTCTCGGAGCTCTATTCATCGCTACAGAGAAAGTGGGCGAGAACAGGCAGCTCGAGAAGACCTAGAATCATTCTCTCTAGAAGACCCTGTCCTTCTCCATTGGGACGGAAAGCTTCTCCCCGGCATTGAAGGGAAGAAGACGAATGTGCATCGGATAGCAATCCTTATAACATTCAATGGACAGGAGAAGCTGCTTGGTGTCCCAAAGATGAAACAAGGAACTGGAGAAGCACAGGCCCAGGCATGCCTTCAAACTATGAAATTATGGAACGTGGAACAGCATGTGAGGTCTCGTCTTCGATACCACTGCGTCAAACACGGGTTTACATCGCGGAGCCTGTGTCAGGATTGAAGAAGCATTGGGTCACGAGCTAGTTTGGATCAGTTGTCGACATCATATACTTGAAGTCGTACTTGCTGATGTCTTTGCCTCAATATTTGGCTCAACAGGAAGTCCTGAAACAGGCCTTTTTAAGCGATTTCAAAAGGAATGGCCATCTCTCTCCCACGAAGCATTTGTCTCAGCATCGGACAGCTTGTTCGAGAACCCTCAACTCCAAGAGATGAGAAGAGAGATGCTCACTTACTTACCTAACGCTCTTCAGGCAAGCCAACCTCGTGACGACTACAAGGAGTTCCTTGAACTATCTTTGCTCTTCCTGGGGGGAAAGACTGGTGGTCAACTCTTTATCCGAGCTCCGGGTCCCATGCACCACGCGAGATGGATGGCGAAGGCGATTTATGCGCTCAAAATCTACCTCTTTCACTATCAATTCAAGCTCACAGCACGCGAAGAACGAAACGTGACTAAGCTGGCTTTATTTGTCAGTCTGATTTACGTCAAGTACTGGCATGAAGCGCCAATGGGGACACAAGCTCCTCTCAATGATCTCAAAATGCTGCATCTTCTGGAAAAATATCCACATGGAGGAGCTGCACAAGCGGCGAAGACAGCTCTAAGACGCCACCTGTGGTACTTGTCGGAGCATCTGATTGGACTGGCCTTCTTCGATAATAGGATCGATCCTGATACCAAAAGGAGAATGGTTCAACACCTCCAACATCCCCAAAAGAATGGCTGCCCCCGACGAATCGACATGGCGGAAGCTGGTGTTGAAAATGATGTGGCATCCTTCGTCACGAAAAGGACATTGACCCTCTTTGATTCCTTGAAAGTTGGAGGTAAGGAGGAAGCGCGCCAGTTACTTCAAAAAGATCCACGGGAATGGCCAAATGACAAGAACTACAGGGAACTTAGAGATCGCGCCTTAAAGATGAAAGTCGTCAATGATGCTGCCGAGCGAGGTATTGCTCTCGCACAACGCTACAATGACACTTTGACACGAAACGAGGACCAGAAGCAGTACCTCCTACAACTCGTAGCCGCCCACCGAAAACAGATACCAATACCATCCAAGGCGACTCTGATGCAGAAGAAATAATGAAGATACACCCATTATCATGTCCTATTGTCTTACTGTTTTCTTTCATATTCTTTGAGAACCAAAAAAAAATTTAGTTATTCAGTTGTCTATATATTTTCCCAAATTTTCAAAAGGGGGCAAGTGGGGCGACCCCTAAATATTAACCGAATAACGTGAAACTTTGCACAAATACTGTCCACACCAAGAGGCATAAAACCAACCTTGTGGAGAGAACTTAGTCGATGCTTTAACTTTTCGGACCACCCTAATATATATATAATATATATATATATATATATATCCCCGCAAGGGGGTTCTAAGCTCGTGCTCTTTGTGCTCGTTTGTACGTGCTTGTTCCTGGAGGTTTCACGTGCGCCCTCCCGGCCCTAGCACCCAAGGATGATGGGGCTCGACCCTGCAGTCCTTGTCATCCTTGGTCTTTTTCCACTTCGACTGTCCCCTCCACCCTTTCTTTTTCCTCTGTCTTTCCTCTCCCTTTTTCTTTGTTTTTCCGCTGAGATATGCCCTTTTAAATAGAGGCGAATCGGTTCTTCCTGAACTTAAAAAAAAAAAAAAAAAAAAAAATATATATATATATATATATATATTAGGGTGGTCCACAGAATGGGGTAAAAATCGAAGTTCAATTTTCTTTCCTCCCAGGCTAATCTGGTTCCTTTTAGCTAAAAAATATTTCATGTAAAATTTAAGGCAAATCGAATAACTTTTAGGGGTGGCTCAAAGCTGTTTTTTGTATACCATTATGCCCTTTATTAATATAGTGAATAATTAAAAGAAACATTATTTACAGAAACATTAACTAATGATTATTTTTCTTTCAGATAGATTTATTAAATTTACAGGTTTTGCAATGTCAAATAAACGTACATTTTACTTAATGAAAAAGTCAGAGGAAACAATCACTGGAGCCAAGCTGCCTTCCCGTGGCCAGGTCCTCCACATGTTCCTCCACCATCATCAAGTCTTGAAGAAGGAGATCAAACCTAGTTCAGAAGCTGTTTTTGAAGAATTACGTCTCTTCTGGGAGAGAGCCCGAATCCCTACTCAAAGGAAAGACCACATTCTTCACAAAATTCAGGCTCTACACTTGGAGTGGAAAGCGATTAAGAAGAATGCTGGGAGGAAAAGCAACTCTCAGTTAGAAAAAGAGAGAACCTTTCAGGAAGAAATGGAGAACCTATTTGATGTCGCCCATGCTGATGCCTTTACCTTAATCAAAAATGAAGAAGACCGGCAGTTCTTGATCCAACAAAGGAAAGCGGGACGAGTGGGATCAATGGTCTCTGCAGATATGGTGACTGACAAGGCAGAAAAGAGAGCTGCTGAGAAGCAAATGAAATTGGTAAATAGGAAGCGGAAAGCTGAAGAAGAAAAATATGCTGCTTCACAGGAAGTTATGCTAGATCAGGGAAGTTCTTCTGAGTCTTTATGTGAGTCAGAAAGAGAAGATGAAGATTACCTTATTAATCCCCCATCTACCAGCGGACCAACTCCACCAAAGAAAAAGGCAGCAAAGAATATCATATCTCCTGAACTGGCTGCTGCTCTGGACGGGACTGGCATCAGTGACAGGAGGGCCACCTTTGTATTAGCTGAAACTGCATCTAGCCTTGGTCAAGATCTTTCAGAGGTGAACATCTCTTGTTCTTCAATCAAAAGGCATCGAAGGCAAATAACCCATGCCATTAAAGCTAGCTTTAGTCCAAGTATTTCGATTGTCCACTGGGATGGGAAGTTGTCTATTTGCCAAGAATGAAAAGGTAGACAGACTCCCAGTCCTTGTCTCTTCAGTTGAATCAGGTGATTCAAAACTGCTTGGTGTTCCCAAACTACCAAGTGGAACAGGGGAAGCTCAATCAGCTGCAGTGTATAATCTTCTTTCCGAATGGAACATAGATAAGTCAATAATCGGAATGTTATCAGATACTACAGCATCAAATACAGGAACAAACAGGGGAGCATGCGTTCTTCTGGAACAGAAACTTGGTCGACCACTCTTCTATTTTGCCTGTAGGCATCATTGCATGGAAGTCATGTATGGAGGAGTGTTTGAAGCAGTCCATGGTTCATCTTCTGCCCCTGAGCCACTTTTGTTCAAAAGGTTCCAATCTATGTGGGACTACATTGATTTAAAAACCTCCTCTACATCACAGGAGGATGATGAGATGAAGGAGCAAGTTGATCCTTTCAGAAATGAAATAATTGCCTTTGCCAAAGAACATCTGGCCACTGGAAATTTTTGAGATGACTATAAAGAGTTTTTGGAACTTTCTTTGATCTTTCTTGGTGAAAAATTGAAAGTTACACATTCAAACGTCCTGCTGGCACGCACTATGCAAGGTGGATGGCTAAAGTTATCTATGCCATCAAAATGTGGCTTTTTCGAAATCAAATCACCCTGACTCCTTGAGAGAAGGAGGACCTGAAAACCCTTACCCTTTTTGGAGTCCTAATCTACTTAAAAAGCTGGATCACTGCTCCTATTCCATCACAAGCTCCGAAGAATGATCTGGATCTTATCCAAAAGTTAAAGGACTATCATGACCAGAAAGTGGCCAAAGCAGCTCTCAAGAAATTTGAAAACCACCTATGGTACTTATCAGAAGAGCTGGTGGCCCTTGCTCTCTTCGATCAAACTGTTGCACCAGACACCAAGGGAATCATGGTCCAGTGTATAAGGGAAAAGGAGGGGTCATTAGACTTCTCAAAGAGAGAAGACTCAAGGAATGCAAAGCAACACTGAAATTAGAAACTCTTGCCACAAAGAACTCATTAAAGCTTCTTAAGGCCCTACCGATCAATATTAGTTTTCTTGATGATGACCCCAGCACCTGGGAGGAGAATGAAAACTTCCAAGAAGCTAAAAGAATCATAGGAAACATCAAAGTAGTTAATGATCATGCTGAAAGGGCAGTAGCTCTCATTCAGACCTTCAGCGGAACTCTGACGAAAGGAGAAGATCAACTCCAGTTTCTCTTAAGTGTGGTGGATGAGCACCGAAAGAGGTTTCCTGATTCTAACAAGTCCACAATCTTAGCTGGGCAACAATGAGTGGCCTGGTCAGCCATGATACCCCCGCCAACAAGCGGATAATACCCATATATATGGGGGGGACCCAGAAGCCATGAATGTGGACTTCTGGGGGTAGTTGAGCCACCTCTAAATATTAACCGATTGAACCCAAATTTTGCTCAGAGAAGTGTTTTGGGAAAAGGAACCTAATGAAACCCTGGGAGGAAGAATTTAAAATACTTCCATTTTGTGGACCACCCTAATATATATATATATATATAGTCTTCACATACCCAGTTTATTTGTTTACCTTGGAAGCTTGATGGTGGACAACAATAAGATTATCAATGATATTCACTGCAAACTTCCCCGTTAATTCCAATTCACATATGTATGACTTTTTGAAAGAACCATCTCTGAAATTTGAATCATACAAGACAAATTAAAATCTGAAACACATCCAGAAGCAATTTGAAAAGAAATTCATCAGTATGCTGAGGTACAGAAAATTAAGTAAATATTATTTCACATAAAATGCAATTAAGCTTGCCTAAGCCTTAGATATTCCAACGTGAAGTGACTTTCTGACAGCCTACTTTAATACTTATTCAATGGAATTTATGGACACAATGGCAAACAGGTAGAAATTATGACTTATTCATAAAAATGAACTTCACCAAAAAATTGTATATTTTAGATACAGTGAAAAAAAATTATGTATATATATATATATACACACAGTATATATATATATATATATATATATATATATTAGGGTGTTTCATACCTATAGGGTAAAATAAAAATGAGCTTGGAGTTTTAATCCACACGTTTCTCCGTATTCTAAAGAACAAGAAAACACGTTTGTGCAAGTTTGAACCAGATCGCGCTGCATTTAGAGGTCCCCAAATTTGACGACTTTTTGTCAGTTCATTTCTCGCCTGCCTGCAGTGAAGACGGTTTTCTTCGTCACTTGAGCGGTTCGTGTTGTATAGTCTATTGGACAACTATGGAGGTAATTATATATGCTACTAATTATCTCATTTTACTGTGGTATTGAAATTTATTATTATTTAATTTCTGTCATTTTACTGTGGTAGTGATATTTATTATTAATATTACATGAAATTAATTAGTCTGTTGCATATTGGACAACTAAGCTGGTAATTATTTTTGATACTAATTAATGTAATTTTACTGCGGTATTGAAATTTATTTAATTAATGAATTGTCAAAGAGAACGTAGCGTACACGTATCAGTTTTATAAATAAAGAAAAGCAGTAACTGGGACTCGAACCAGTGTCATAGCCGTTTGGCGGCATCGCTCAAGTCGGCGTACACAGCACGCTATCCACTCCCTAGATGGTGTAGTGGATAGCGTGCTGTGTACGCCGACTTGAGCGATGCCGCCAAACGGCTATGACACTGGTTAGAGTCCCAGTTACTGCTTTTCTTTATTTAATTAATGAAATTAATTACGATGTGAAATTATTTCTGTGGAATTATTTAGTTTGTTTTCTTTTACAGGTGTCTACCAGAGCGAAAACAGAAGTGTTTCTTATTGGCCAGACGGATGCGAACATCACATCAAGTGGCCTTCCAACTCAGTTGCAAGTACTCAAAAAGTACTTTTACCACCAAAAGGAGCAAAAATTTGGACGTACTAAATGCCTGAACCTGTGCCTGGATGCCTGTCTCATATTTTGGGAGAGAGCGAGAATCCCCATCATGCGTCGAGATTCGGCCTTGAGGAAGATGGAATCCCTTCTCAAGGAATACGACCGGCTTGTGAAGCACAAGTCACATAAAGCAGAGTCCTTCCGAGTGAAGGAGGCGATGTTCAAGGAGGCAATAGCGAAGGAGATCATGGACATTTCTCATTCACAGGCTAAGGAAATGATGAAGAATCAGGAGGACATCCACTTTCTCGACATGCAGCGTGAAGATCCAAATTCCTGCAGCATGGGCCCTGTTGACATGAAGCTTCACTATAAGGAGATTAGGAAAAGGAAGAGGCTGGACAAGATTAAGGAACAACAGGAGAAGGCCAGGAAGGAACAAGAAGCTGCAGAAGATACGGGGGCTTTAGTGATTTCAACTTCGTCAGAGACTGACTCAGATGTCGTTGACCCAACCGTGGAAGCCTTTGCCATGTCGGGATATTCGTGTGTTAACGCTGCGCAAGAAGCCATGTCTCGACACCTATGGTACATCTCTGAGACTCTTATTGCCATGGCGTTCTTCGACGCAGATGTGGCAGATGAAGAAAAGGCTCAGATGGTCGTCAGTTTGGGTAAGCCCGCATCGAAAAAGGAACTCAAGCGACCCCAAGGGAAGAACGTCAGGAATCTTGCCGCGAAACACCTGGCGGAGTTCGTGACAGGAAAGACGATGGCTTTCTTCCATGCATTCGACTTGGACACAGAATTCTTGAAAAAGCCAGTTGCCGAGTGGACTGAAGTAGAGGGCTTCAAGCAAGCAGCGGCAACTGTTAACAAATCTCTGTCGTCAACGATCGGGCCGAAAGAGCCATCGCGCTCACCAAAGAGTTCAACTGTTCTCTGACGAAGAACGAAGAGCAGAAGCAGTATTTGCTCAAAACTGTGATGCAGCATAGGGCGAAATACCCGAATAAAACCAAGAAGGATTTCATGGACAAATGATTCGCAAGAAGTGGTTATGTTTTTTGTATCTTTGTGAAAATGTGTAGTGAAATGGTACTCGTTTGTTGAATAAAAATTCATTGACAGATTTTTGTTTAATTTTTTCCGTTTATGATCTGCCAGAGCATCAAACTGGGGACCCGTAAACTTTAAACTATTGAATTAATACTTCGGTTTATCAGTCTCCTCAGCAAATGGAACAAGGGGATCCATGTGGATTAAAATGTTTCCAAACTTTTAATTTATGAAACACCCTAATATATATATATATATATATATATAAGGGGTTTCAAAAAACCTTAGCTCCCCCATTTGCAGCTTACATGTTTACTTATCTACAGAAGCTAAGGCTAACAAAGACCCTACGATCCACTCTAACGCTAGCCCGAGAAAAAGGAAAGAGTAGGGGGTTAAGACAAGAGAAGAGGATAAGGGGTTAAGTAAGGAGCAACACCTATCATTCGTGGGTTAACATTCATTCAGAAAAAGAGGAAAAAAGTCTCACCATCATCATCCGCCGGCCACTGCCGACAAGTCAGAAAAATAGTCGGAGAAAATAGGAGAGGGGTGAAAGATGAAAAGAAGTAAAATAAGAACACTTACAAACCATGCAAACACAGTCTTAACTCACTGTCATACCATGCAAACTACAAACATGCAAGGAAAGAGTTACAGACATGCAAAGGAGATAAGAAAAAAAAAAAAAGTAGGTAAAGTTAAACAAAAAGTGGGTTAGTTTACGCTACAAGCTACATCTACGTTCGTGTTAGTCTCATTTTTTTTTTTTTTTAATAATAATTTAATTGCTGGCATCACACGCTGGCATGTCACAAGCTGGCATTCATCGTCAACAGACTCATCCTCGAGCACCACCACCGGAGCTCCTGTTGTTAACTTTCTTTTTTAATTTTAAACGTTAATATTTTTAAAATGTCTGTCAAGACGGTTCTTAAACACATTAACGCTGGTAGAATGAACGACTGACGCGGGAAGATTATTCCATTTATCAATTACTTTAAACGTAAAGAAGTTTTTAGCGATATTAGTAATGAAACGTCTGCCACGCAACTTAAATCCGTTATTGCGAGTATTACTATTATCGAAAGTGAACAATTTGTCAAAATTTACGTTATCGATGTTATTAACGATTTTGAGAACTTCAATAAGCTCCCCCCTTAATCTTCTAGTTTCGAGTGAATACAGGTCTAACTCTTTAATCCTATCTTCATAAGGCTTATTGCGCAATGACGGAATAAGTTTCGTGGCACGACGCTGAACCATTTCTAACCTATCAATATCCTCACGCAAGTACGGGCACCAAAACTGAACGGCATATTCTAAATGAGGCCTGACTAGGGACTTGTAAAGGGGCAATATAATATCCTTCGATTTAAATTCGAAATTACGCGCTATGAAGCCTAACATCCTATTAGCTTTTGCGCAAGACTCCAGGCACTGGTTCCTAACCTTTAAATCCTTAGATACGCGTACGCCTAAATCTACTTCCTCGTCAACGCTCGCTAACTCCCTATCATCCATCGTGTACGCGTAATTATTGTTGCGAGAACCTATATGCAAAACTTTACATTTGTCTACGTTAAATTGCATCTGCCACTTATCTGTCCACTCCATAATCCTATTTACATCGTCTTGAATCCTATTTCTATCGTCCTCGTTAACAACCTTACCGCCTATTTTAGTATCGTCCGCGAATTTTGAAACGTTACTAGTCAATCCTACATCTATGTCGTTAATGTAAATTACGAATAGCAATGGGCCTAACACTGAATCCTGTGGGACACCGCTACCTACATCTAACCACCCCGATTCACTACCATTAACTACGACCCTCTGTCTCCTAGCACGAAGCCATTCTTCTAACCAGTTAGCTACCTGACCGCGTATACGTGCGCTTTAACCTTCGCAATTAATCTCCTATGCCGAACTGTATCGAACGCCTTTTTAAAATCTAAATAAATAACGTCAGCTGCTCTATGCCTATCGTATTCGCGCACTATTTCGTTATAAAATTCTAACAAATTAGTTAAACAAGACCTATGGCGTCGAAACCCATGCTGACTACTATTAATCAAATCTCTACTTTCTAAGTGATCGATGATACGATCCCTAACTACGGATTCCAAAAGTTTACTGACAATTGACGTTAAGCTAACGGGCCTATAATTGCTACCTACTGCGCGGTCGCCTTTTTTAAAAATAGGCGTGACGTTAGCTGATTATAAAAATATATAAAATTCTTTATTTATTGCAGGTATTAAAATTACTCTAGCTGATAAAGTGATAATATAATGGCTTCTCAATTAATTTCGGGAAGCTCGTGATGCTGGAGCCACCTTTATAACACGTTCATGGGTTGCCAAAAAGTTGCGAAGAAGTGAGGACTTCGTCAAAAGAAATTGGAATAAAACTTTGGATGAATGTGAAATGAATACAACAAAATCTGGGCGCCCAAATTTGTCACTCTCTCAGGAAACAAAGGACATCATTGAAAGCGGTACGCGTAAGCGGAAAAACAGCTGTGCTGAGCTTTCTAGAGAGATCGACGTGTTGAGAGGAAAGATCGTTAGTGGTGAGATCATTCGACTGTACCGTCATAGGCAAGGTTTAAAGCCTTGGCATGAACTTCCAAAGCCAAGAAAAACAACTTAACATCGATGACAGAATGTGGTTTGCCCATTATCTTCAAGATTGGGATGTGGATGATTTCATGCATTTAGCTGTCTCCAATGAATTTTTTGTTTACGTAACACGTCGGCCTAACTACCAAAATGATCGAGTGTGGGCCACAACACCAGATGAAATCGATGACAATGAACATTATCACGAATTATTAAAAAGTCCAGACTGTGTTGGTGTGTTGGAGCCTGGTATATATATATATATATATATATATATATATATAAAACATGATTTAATTATCCCAGAAGAGTTCCTTCTTCCATGCATATATATATATATACAGGGTGGGCGGAAAGTAGCTCCCTAATTTAAATTACATATAAATTATGTATAAATTGTGATTGTATTGTTATATTGTTATGGTGTGTTCTCTAAAGTGGTACAATTGTAACGGTAATCTTTTTTTCTCTAAAGTGTTCTCTTTGTGTTCTCTAAAGTGGTACAATTGTAACGTTCATTTTTTTTTTCATTTCAGATTGAAGGGTAACATGGCTGAGCGTTTAACACTGCAGAAGCGTGCCCAGTTGGCAACACGGTACGAAGTTTGGCAATCTGTCGTTCGAGTTCAAAGATGGTGGCGGGCCATTCACGGACCACGTGCCCAAGTGGACCCGAAAACAATCAAGAACTGCCACTCGAAGCTCATGACCACGGGGTCTGTGGCAGATGTTCGAAGATGTGGTCGCCCTTCGACATCCAGGGCCCAGGAGACGGTGCAGGCAGTTCAGGAAATGTTCGCACGGAGTCCACGACAGTCAACTCGCCAGGCAGCTCGGGAAAGTGGACTCTCCCGCTACTCAGTGCGAACTGTGCTGAAGAAGGAGCTGAACTGGCGTGCGTGGAAGCCGCATTACTGCCAATCTCTCTCGGACGAGGACTGCGACATTCGCATGGAGTTCGGGGAAATCATGCTGGCTTGGCATGAAGACTGGCCCCATCTCTTCCGCAACATCCTCTGGAGCGACGAGGCGGTGTTCCACGTCGGAGGCTTTGTCAACCGCCACAATTGCCACTACTGGGCAGGAGAGGATCCCATGGTTACCGCTGAAAAACGGCAGAATCGGTTCAGTGTAACGGTGTGGTGTGGTATGACCTCAGATCAGGTTGTGGGCCCGTTCCTTCTGCGCAACACCATGAATGCTGAGCGGTACCTTGCTATGTTGCGAAACGAGGTCTGGCCGGTTGTCAGCACATGGGAGAACATCGACGATCTGATATTTATGCAAGATGGCGCCCCTCCGCACTTGTTGTCCGTGAGTGGCTGGATGCCCACTTCCTGGGCGTTGGATGGGTCGTCGTGGTCCACATCAATGGCCAGCCAGGAGCCCCGACTTGACACCGTGCGACTTCTTTCTTTGGGGTGGGTAAAGGAAGAAGTCTACCGCACCAAACCGAGGACATTGGAAGAACTGGAGGACCGAATTCGGGAAGTCATGTCCTCCATCCCGCCGGAGTTCCTGCTAAAGTCAGTGGACGCCATTCCTGGGCGGCTCCAGAAGCTGGTGGAAAGAGTTGGAGCCCACATTGAATTTTAGAGAAAACCTACCATGTATGCTTACCTTTTCATATTATTTCTTCTGAAATAAATGGATAATATACATATTTTTTTACCAATCCAAAATAGGGAGCTACTTTCCGCCCACCCTGTATATATATGATGAATAAAACCACGAAGGAAAGGAGAAACAAAATGGTGCTCAAGCGCTTTCGTCTAATGACATCCGCTTGAGCATCATTTTGTGTTTCCTTTCCTTCGTGGTTTATTCATCATAAATATTTTTCACGTGTTACTTTCGTGAAATAATTTTCATATATATATATATATATATATACAGGGGTTGGACAAAATAATATGAACACCTTGATAAATGGCGGTTTTTATTCTTAATATGGAGTTGGTCCTCCTTTAGCGGCAATAACTGCTGCAATGCGTCGGGGAATTGATTCATACAGCTTTTGGACAGTGGCTAGAGGAATCCTGAGCCATTCTTCGAGCAAACCCTGCTCCAGTTCCTCCAAAGACGCCGGCGGTGGGAATCGGCTTTTGACCTGCTGCTCCAACTGACACAGATGCTCGATATTGTTAAGATCCGGGGATTGTGGAGCCAATCCAAGCGTTCTACTTCACTAACATGCTCTTCAAACCAGTTTTTAACGACCCCAGCGGTGTGGATTGGTGCATTATCATCCTGGAAGACGGCGCCGCCATTGGGAAACAGCGTTTGGACCATGGGATGGACCTGGTTAACCCTACCATGCAGTACTACAGCTGGGCCAAGAGTATTCCATGATATTGCCCAAACCATCACAGATCCGCCTCCATGCTTAACGGTTGGGGTCAGGCAGTCGGGGTCATAAGCATCTTTAGGCTGTCTCCAGACATAAACTCGACCGGACCATGGAAATAGCGTAAAGGAGGATTCGTCGGAGTAGACTACATTCTTCCACCAGTCCACTGACCAATTCTTATGGTCATTACACCATTTTCTGCGCCGCTCAATGTTGATGTGCGAAAGGAAGGGTTTGGCAATTGCAGCCGTCCCATGGTATCCAGCTCCATGGAGCTCGCGACGTACAGTTCTGGTAGATACCGGGCTTGCAAGATGCTGGTTAAGCTCTGCAGTCACTTTTGGAGCTGTGGTCTTATGGTTCTTTGTCACAATGCGCTTTAGCACCCAGCGGTCTCGATCACACAGCTTCTTCTTGCGTCCACTATTGCATTTGTGTGCTTGTCTTTCCATGGTTTTGGTATGCAGACATGACCATAGAGACAGTTCCTCTGGATACATTGAACATCTGAGCGGTTTTCGTCACCGATGCACCAGCCATCCGCGCTCCGACAATTTGCCCTCTTTGGAAGTCTGACAGGTCTTTCATAACTGCTAATTCATAATTCACTCAGATCTGTAAAAACAACGTGAGGGTTATAACATGACGTGTATATACTCTGTTATGCATTTAAAAAGGTTTGCCAGTCATTTGACCATTTACTTTGTGTCTGAGCAGTCCATAAAGATAACCGGTGAAATTGGCGGGTGTTCATATTATTTTGTCTAACCCCTGTATGTTAAATGTATATATATGTTATATATATATATATATATATATATATATGTAATATATGTACATGTTATATATATATATATATATATATTTTTGTTTCGATTTTTGTTGAGTTTGAACGACGGTTCAAGATCGACCTGCGGTCGACCCCTCTGCCGCATCCCGCCTCATTTGCGGGACTTGGTGAAGGAGGGAATTGCTCTCTGATCACCTCCTACCCTCGTAGCCAGCCACGCATGGCTGGTCAGGGACTTTGCACAAGAATCTGTCCAGCTGGTTCTTGAAATTATTCAGGTTGGTGTGCTGGACATTCCAGGGCTGTGGGTCGGAGTCATGGAGTCGGAGTCGCAAGCAATTTTAGTGCTGCTGGAGTCGGAGTCGGTAAAATGTACCGACTCTGACTCCGACTCCAACCTCAATATAAATTTTAATAATTCCATTTCAGACAGACTAATTCCAGTAATTCTTTTTCATTTTCAGAAAACTTTTATTTCTAATTACAAAATGTTGAGTTAATTCTAAATTTTCTAAATCAAAAGGCCCTCTCAAAATGGCAAAGAGAGCGCCAACTAAATCTAGTGTTTTTGAATATTTTTCAATAAGTACAGATGAAAAACATTTTGTGTGTCATTGTATGATAGAAGACGATGATGGTGAAAAATTATGTGAAGCAAAAATTAGTTGTTTTATGTACTGGCTTGGATAAAACTGCACCAACCAGAGCATCAAATTTGAAAAGACATTTGCAGCGCTTCGACCCTAAAATTTTAGAAGTGGTCAATGAGAAAGATAAGAGTTGCAATAAAATCTTCCAACTACATCAAAGTCAGCAACAAACAAATCTACTGAAAGACAAGTATCACTTTCAAGGTTCTTCACTACAGACAAAGTTACTGTAACAATGACTAGAGAAAAGTTTAAGAAACACCTTATCGAACTGGGTGTAAAAAATGGTGTGGCCTTAACTTTATTTTCACAACCAGCCTTTCAAGGCCTAAATGGAGAAATGGCTATTAAATTTGGAGTTTCTCTAGAAAGGCAAAGTATCAGAAAACTTATAGTTGAAGAAGCCATGAATAAAAAGGAAGAGCTTCGAAAAACTCTTAAGGGGCGGTTCATGTTCCTTAAAATGGATGCTGCCACTCGCCATAGAGTTAACTATTTTGCAATCAATACTAGATTTGTGATGAAACAAACAAATGGTAACTCGGACACTGGCAGTAAAGGACACTAAGGCACATCATGATAGCAATTACCTTCATAACTTAGTAGAAGGTGTTTTGAAAGAATTCGAAATCAAGAAAGAACAGATTCTCTGCATCGTAATTGATAATGCTTCAAATATGTTAAGCACAATAGAAAAGATGAATAAGGATGAAGAAAAAGTCACTAATGAAGGGGAAATTCCTGCATCTGATTCTGAGCAGCAGAAATAGAACATAATGATGAAACTTTAGATGATTTTGTTGAGGAGGCATCTAAACTCTGCCTAATCCAACACATGCATTGTGCCGTACATACACTGCAACTAGCAATAAGAGATGGCTTAAAAGATTGCCATGCAGCAACTCTGATAGGTAAGTTGAGACAAGTAGCCATAGCAGCTAGGGTCTCTAAAATTGATGCTATCCTCCAGAGACGAGCCAGAAAAGGAGCTATTTTAGACCAAGTGACACGATGGGGCAGCACATATATGATGGTTAAGCGTTTGCTTGAGCTAAAGCCCTTTCTAGAAGACATTGATAATCCTAATGTCATACTGACTGAAAGTCTATGGAGGGATGTATCACAATTAGAAGCTATGCTTGCTCACCCTTATGCAGTCACCAAAAAGTTGCAAGCTGAAGATTTAACTCCTGGCACATTCCTATGGGAGTGGAAAAATTTAATATTTCGCCTATCCCAAGCAGGAGGTCTAATTGCTGAAGGAATTGTGTTCTCAATGAAGAAAGAGAGGTTCAGTTACTTGAAAATGAGATCTTGTTAGCTGCAGTCTATATAGATCCAATGAACTGAATATTGTTAAGCAAAGTTCAAATTGCTAAAGCAAAAAAGACCCTCTGCAACGTTGCAATTAAGATTAAAGGGCTACGACCAGAAAATCCAGAACCACACGATCAAGTTATCCAAAGTATTGAATCCCATTCATCCTCTTCAAATGATGAAGAATTAGATTTTGAAAAATATTTAGATAAAATTGAACGCTCGAAAGCAAAGCGTCTCTGCTTAGACGTAAAGACACAGCCTTTGGATGTAAAACTAATGAAATTTAAAGAAGATTTTTTTGATGGACTAAAGAAGTAGAGAAATATGATCGGCCATCTAAACAAACAATACAAGAAGTAATCCCTGCATACCCAGAAATGTTAAGAGATACGGCTATGATAGTAACAGCCATGCCACCCACTCAGGTCAGTGAGGAGAGACTATTTTCCGCACTGAAATTAATAAAATCGGATTTAAGGGCTTCAATGAAAGAAGATCTGGCAGAATCAATTCTATTCCTAAGAACTACTTATTAATAAATTTTAGGTTTTAACCCTTGGCCTTTTTTTAATTGGATTTAATGAATTTTATACATATTCAAGTCTGAATAGCTATGTATTTAGATTTTTACCCATGCTTTTTGTTGCAAACTTACCTACCTATGTATAAGTATAGGCCTATAGTTTTAATTTTTATTGCATTAAGCAACGTTTTATTTTGTCATGTAGCTATTTAGGCCCTTTGGCCTTAGCTTAAATTTTAAAGGAATTTTTTTGCTTTAATTGCATTCAATGGAATTTCTATTTTGTCAAAGTCATTAGTCTTATATGTAATTTTTTTTGTTTTAGTTATATATGATTTTTTTTACATAAATAAACAATAAAAAAAAGCCACAATGGCATAGCTACAACCATTGGACTCAAACCTTTAAGGACATGAGTTAAAAAGTAGCCTGATGATTCACATGGTTGTGATGAAATGCCAGCTTATGTAATTATCATCATAGCAGATTTAAGGGTCGGAGTCGGATACACAAGAAATTGAGGAGTCGGAGTCGGGTGTTTTGGGTACCGACTCCACAGCCCTGGGACATTCCTCACTTCTTTTGGAAGGACATTGAAAAGTTTTGGGCCACGTATTCTGAGGGTATTTTCCATCCTCGTTTTCATGGCTCCTTGTCCCACCGCAGCTGGGACCGTAGAAAATCTGCCTCTTCTCTCATTCCAGTTTGTTCCTATTTCATTTCTGAGGTTAGGGACAGAGCCCTCAAGTATTTTCCATATGTATATTATTGTGTACCACTCTCTTACATGTTATATGTTATATATATGTAAGTGTTATATATATATGTATATATATATGTTATATATATATATATATATATGTATATATATATATGTGTGTATATATGTTATATATATATATAGTAAATATGTTATTATATATATGTCATATATATATATATATATATATATATATATATATATATATATATATATATGTTATAATGTTATAATGTTATAATGTTTCAGACCAACAAAGACCCAAGGATCCACTCATGGCTGGTCTACCTAACTGTGTTCGTAATCGTGTATTGTGTATGTCCTCCGTGGTGGCGGAGGGGACCTACAATTTTACGTGGGTTCCGAACCACAAGAACATAAGAAACTTATTTAAAAACTGCCGGTAAATTGGCAACGACCAATTTTTACGAAACTAAATAATTATCA